>JH154435.1:37593-52817 GCA_000226015.1 Mnemiopsis leidyi | reverse complement strand
CTTTTGATGGTCGTGAACTTTTTGACGTTTGATCAGAACTTTGACTTGCTGGTTTTGAAGCTGATTTCTGAGTCAGATTCTGACGTACTAGAGGAAGAAGATGATGAGGTCGAAGTGTTCGAAGATTTGATCGAATCTTTGGCCCTAGAAGAAGGCTTACTGCTAGCTTTAGATTTCATAGATGCTTCTATACTTTCGTCCGTTGAGTTACTTGAAGTACTGTGATCAGACTTTTTGACATCAGCAACCGATTGTTGTTTAAGATCTGCCGGTTTGGAGGAGCTGTTATCCTCAGATTCTGATCTTGATGGTGATCTGGCAACAAGAACTTCAGGTTCTTTTTCTTCCTTACCTTCAGACAATATATCTTCTGTGTCATCATTCTGTGATTTCTTAGGCAAAGAAAGATCCAGACTGATCTCTTTTGATGGTCCTGAACTTTTTGACGTTCGATCAGAACTTTGGCTTGCCGGTTTTGAAGTTGATTTTTTATCAAGTTCTGACGTACTAGACGAAGGAGATGCTGAGGTAGAAGTATCCAAAGATTTGATCGAATCTTTAACCCTAGAAGAAGGCTTACTGCTAGCATGAGATTTTATGGAGCCTGCTACACTTTTGTCTGTTGAGTTACTTGAAGTACTGTGATCAGACTTTTTGAAATCAGCAACCGATTGTTGTTTAAGATCTGCCGGTTTGGAGGAGCTGATATCCTCAGATTTTGATCTTGATGGTGATCTGGCAACAAGAACTTCAAGTTCTTTTTCTTCCTTTCCGCTAGACAATATATCTTCTGTGTTATCATTCTGTGATTTCTTCGGCAGAGATAGATCCAGACTGATCTCTGCTGATGGTCGGGATCTTTTCGAAGTTCGATTAGAACTTTGGCTTGCCGGTTTTGAAGCCGGTTTTGAATCAGATTCTGACGTACTAGACGTAGAAGATGAAGAGGTAGAAGTGTCTGAAGATTTGCTCGAATCTTTGGCCCTAGAAGAAGGCTTACTGCTAGCTTCAGATTTCAAAGATGTTGCTTTACTTTTGTCTGTTGAGTTACTTGAAGTACTGTGATCAGACTTTTTGAAATCAGCAACCGATTGTTGTTTAAGATCTGCCGGTTTGGAGGAGCTGATATCCTCAGATTCTGATCTTGATGGTAATCTGGCCACATGAACTTCAGGTTCTTTTTCTTCCTTACCGCTAGACAATATATCTTCCGTGTCATCATTCTGTGATTTCTTTGGCAGAGAAAGATCCAAATTTATATCATTTAATGGCTGCGAACTGTTGGACGTTGTTTCCGAACTTTCATTAGATTTATCGTATTCAGCACTATCCAACTCACTTTCTTGTTCCTCGATTGTTCCAAGTTTGTGTGACCCGTTTATAAGTGATTCATAAGAAATGGACTCATCGCCCATTAATTTTGCAAATGAAGCTGTTTGCAGCATTAAATCTTCTTCGCGGCTCACATCTAGATTTAATTTTGCGAGCTCGTTCTCTTCCGCATCTTGATCACTGTCATACTCGGACGATATTGTTGTATGAGAAAACACCAGATCTTCTGCATTTCCTGCATCAGTTACTCCGGTGGTTATCCATTCTGCTACTGGAGACTCCAAACAGCAGATTGAGTGCGACGAGAAAGACCTGCTGAGGCGAATGTCCCTTATCAAGGAGTCGACGGATTCTTCAAATGTTGTTGGTGAGATTTCACTTTCTCCATTTCCTAAATCGGAAAATGCTATTTTTGATGGTGGGCTATCAGCTGTTTTTTCATTGTGAGCACCTTTTATCTCATCTCCCTTATTTTTTAACTGCAAACTCAGCCTCCGATTATCATCTGGATATGACAATTTCAACATTCTCACCCTCTCACTGGATATCTTTTCTTCTTGGTCAATTTCCTCCTCTTTGGGTTCACTAAGGAACAATAATAGATATGACAAGAATTCTTGTGATGGCTGCTCTGACTCGATTATTAGTTCCACAGACACTCCAAGGGTGGGTATCCCTAGCTCCATTTCAGCTGCATCTATACATTTCTGTAGGCGATCTTTTGCTATCTCCCTGCTCATATTTTCTATGTAAAATCCCGGTAGTTTCCTGTCAATAAGTGCTGAAAGAGCTCGGCCATCATGCCAGGAATGAGTAAAGTCACTGATGAGGATATCGTACTCTTTTAACATATTGTTGATTGTGTAGAGAATAAGTGCGTTCTCAGAGAGACCTTTAGACCTAGCTTCGCTCAGAGTGATGGTTGTGTTCTCCAGAGTCGTGTCAGACACATCCAAAAACTTCTTCCTGATTTCAGCTACCCTTCCAGAAACCGGAGTGTTTGAGGGTACCGACCTTTTTGTCGGGGTTGGTGTTGACTTTGTTTGGTCGAGACTTGACAGAGGGATCAGGGTGGTCAGCATCCTGACACTCACTAAACTCGACAACATCTCTCTAACTTCCTCCTTCTCTTCACTCTCCTCCCGGAAACTCCCTGGAGACAGACAGCCTGTCGGGAGTTTGAGGTGGGATGATATGACCTGTAAACAGGAGATCAGTCTTATTGGGGGTTCCAGATATCGACACTTTTCGTAAATCCCAGGGATGTAGTAGTTTACCAGAGCGAGCAGCGCTAACCCATCCTTTAGGTCTGCTGAGAGGTTCCCCAACGTCACGTCACAAAGCTTCGTTTTGCTGTTGATGAGATCAATAAGGGTCGCATCGTCGAATGCTTCTTTGAGATCGGAAATAGACACAGATTGTCGTTGAGCCATGGCATCACTAAAGAAACAGTTGACATAGATACACATGGTTTTCTCTGAGATTTCACCCTTTACCACTTGTGATAAATCTAGTGTTACCGGGATATCTAGAGAAAACCCAGCTACTCGGATGGCGGTCTTAAGTCTTTCGGCAGGCGGATTATTTAGGTTTGCCTCGTAAAAACCTTTTATTTTCTGATCGATTAACGCGGACAAAACTTTCCCGTTTTTCCAATCGCTGGTAAAGTTCTTGATAGGAGATATCTTATACTCTCCCAGTATCAAGTTTGTATTTTTAAGAATAGTGTATGGTGAGGCAGATTCAGCAGATAAAACACACTGGTAAGGAATAGTTAGAGTCGTGGGAAGGTTGTTCCTGCTGAACCTGGACAGGTAGGATAACATCACAGTGGTGTCCACTTTGGGGCTCATGAAGTCCCCGACCTCGATAACCCTCTCTATCTTCAAATAGTCCTCCGCATATGCCATACACTTCTCTACCCTAATCCGGACCTTCTCCGACTGCAAAGCAAGATGAACACCTGGAATACGCCTGTCTACGAGGACAGAAAGCGCCAGACCATCGTTCCAGTCCTTGCCGAGGTTCTGAACAGGAGGCAAAGTAGGGGTTATCAGAGAGTTCAGCTCCTCAATCAGGATCTTCTCACAATCTTTACCTCTCCGCTCCAGCACCTCGATCGTAAGTCTCCTCTTTCCTCGGGTTTGGTTGCCTGATCCGGGTCCAGGGCCTAAATCAGTATTTTTCTTCATGTAGCACATCACGATGTTCCACAGTAGTCCCCGGGTCAGCTCCACATTCCCTCCCTCAATATCGCGGGGTCCAATGTTAGCTAGTTTCACTCCGTCTGTCTTTAGTAGTTCCATGGCAGTGTTCAAGTTTCCAAGCCGGTGTGTCTTGCTGCGGGGGTTAGGGTGGTGGGAGACTGGTTTACTCTTGATCGCCTCCACCAGCTCACACAGCAAAACTCCGTCCCTGATGTCAGAACTTATGTTCTTGATCCTCCGAAGTTTCTTCTCCTTCTTCAGAGTATTGTTGATCCAGAGGACGGAGGTTCTATGAGTGTCTCGCTCCTCAACATCATCCTGCTGGGTCGACTTTTTCACACCACGTCTCATTATTGAGTCTCTTCGCTTGGATTGAGCTTGTTGAACCAGAGTAGAAGCGACAAGTGGCGCTGCAATCGCAGCTGGCCTAGTCACCGCTAAGACTGCTGATACTTTTTTGACTTCGAAGTTTTTGTCAAATCCATTATCTCTAGAGTCGGAAACTGCTTGCTCACGTCCCGTTACATCCAAGTCTCTTACCCCCGACTGCTCGACCATCCCGATAGATTTAGAGGACGATGTCCTGGTCAGCATGACCTCGGAAGAGTCTTTGACCAGTGGTGATCTTGCCTCAGGTGACTTTAAAGTTCCTGAAACATCGAAGATGAAGTTTGGTACAGAAGAGACGGATGCAGATCGTTCATTTTTTCTAATCGTTAAAACTGGAGATCTGTTAGATCCATCACCTGAGAACGTTTTAGAAGACCGCAGGGCAAGAGGAGACGAAGGTAATGATATGGAGAGTCTAGCTTGAGGAGGTCTCGGAGGAATTTCTCCTGATTCCTCCATCAACAACCTCTTCAGTTGAGACTTAGGTGTAACCATGGATACAGAGCGGGTGGGACGCGGTACGGGAACAATCCCTCCTAACATGGGACTACTAGCAGGTATTATTTTGGAGTTCCTCCTCCCTTCCTGATACTTTCCCCACATAGCCCTGTTCTCAGTGTAGGGAATACAGACGTCATCCAGTGCGGGGCTTAGAAAACACTTCAGGTAAGTCGCCATGGGTTGGTCAAACTTGCAGCTCTTTTCCAAACCCAGAACATCTTCCACCTCCACCATAGCAGAAACTCCCAGCACCTCTCCAGACTTCAGCGCTTCTTCCACCTTTTCTCTTGGGCTCTTGTCCTTCATCAGGTTGAAAAATCCAGGACGAAACCTATCTATGATGGCTGTCAGTCTGACCCCATCTTTCCAGTCCGCGTTGAGGTTTCTTGTCGTTAGGTTGTACGGTTCCAGTTTGATGTTCAGATCCAGTATGAGAAGTTTCAGATACCCCATCCTACCCTTGGTCGCCAGCTCGATATCTCGGATACTGGCTCGCCGTGTTATGGACGTTTTGGTCTTTGAGATCCCCTGAAGAACCTCCTTCCATCGATCAACTCCTGCCTTAACGGGCGCCTTTTCATCTATGTAGACGTCAACATACGTGTTCTTTAGATCGTAAAAAAGGATCAATCTCCAGACCAGACCTAAGGTGATAGACCTGGTGCCTTCGACGATGTTATCAGCTCCAATATTAGAATGTTTCATCTTCAACCCGTCCTTCTCCATCAGTTTCAGCACAATATCCACATTCTCTCTCATCTGGTAGGTAAGTGTCGGTGCCTTGTTGTACTTCACCTTCTCGCCCCTCAGTACCTCCATCAGCTCACACAGGACAACCCCACTTCGCAGGTCCTCCATCAAGTCTCCGACCCTTACCTGACTCTTCCCACCCAGGGTTAGTCTGGTCTGCACCCACTTGGTAAAGGTTCTCTGCTGCATCAACTCCCAGGCAGCTGGGACCCCCGAGTTTGTTCTTTCCCGCATCATCTTCTTCTGAAAGATGTGCATGTTTACAATAGCCGGTAGGTAATTTACCGAGGGCTGTTCCAATAAAAAAACTTAAATTGAAGCTTATCTGATCTTATACCTTGACCTTTTACGTTTTCAATCAATTCATGATTAGATTTGAACATTATTTCCAATAACTGTCTATACTGGAAACATATCTCTTAACTTGATTAAAGAATACTTTCTTGGATTGTAATAATTGAAGTGTATGAACCTTGCCTCAAACTGAGTGAATGATAGCATGTACCTTTATAGGAAAGGAGTGGTATGTTACCCATATTTCGACATAAGACGTTAAAGTCGACATTTTCAATGTAAGGGGGTCGAAAGTTCTCACTGCATCAAGCAAAGACAAAAGTTTTACAAGGCCTAGGTACAGACGCAGTGTCACTAGAGACTCAGAGATATCATATGCAGAGCTAAAACTGCTAGTTACTGCTACTAGGTTAAGATATGGGTACTGGAATGTTGAGGTCGTTACGGTTAGGTGCTCGTAGCGAGTTTTAATCTCGTCCAAAGTGTACTTATTGAATTTTAAAATCTAGTTAAATTACTTCTCCTTATGTGCAGTACTAATCAGTTCGAAGGTTCAATTTTAGAATGTTGTGTAGCTTCGACAGTGAAAACATTTAGGAAACGGAATGTCGGGAAGGCAAAATTTTATTCTTGAATACCTTGTAATTTGTCAGTAAATCGTTCTTGTTTTTGTCTGTCTGTCAGTCTGTTTGTCTGTCTGTCTGTTTTTCCGGTGTGTCCGTCTGTCTGTCTGTCCGTCCGCCAATCCACCAGTGGTGAGAACAACACATTCCACAATAAAATTTACGTGGGACAAAATAACAAGTGGTGAGAACAATACATTCCATAATAAAATTTACGTGTGACAAAATAACAAGTGAATTATGAAAGTTGAGCATGACCATGATCTGTGAAATGTGAAGAGCACCAAATGAGTGCACATGTTTCAGAAAAACCCCATATAAGTTACAACCTATCGTATCAAAAAAGTTCTACTGTTCATAAAACCTTAACTTATCTAGGACGTATATATTCAGGTGTTTGAGCTGGGACTGGCTTAGTGTGTACTGTTCATGAAAATCATTAAATTTGTAAACTAAAAAAAGGAACTTTGTAAATTAAAAAAAGGAACTTTGTAAATAAAAAAATATAACTCACATAATCTCCATAACATGGTGTCGACGAAGCTCCTAAGGACGGAAAATAGTTACTTAAAAGATTCCTTAAAACCATTTCAAACGAATACACGCTGTAACTAGAAATATTAAAGCCTTCACCGCACAAGCACACAACTCATACGTATACGTCCGTCATTAAACTCAAATTACACGACACAAAGGAAGCGAACAAATCCGGCCGACCGAGCAGGTCGTCCCACAATGACAATATGTCCGCTGGTGCTGCCTAGCAGTGTGTTTAGAAGGGGCATGTTTAGCGTGGCCCATTAGCTAGCTCCCTCCGCTTTACACGACTCGCTTGTTATGGGGTGGCGTTGTACACCTCACAATGACAACTGACTTGCTTGACCACCGTATAATTGCACAAAATATGGGTTTACTAGGCTTTATATAAAAGACTGTGTTTATGATAGTTGATGTTCCGTACTACTAGTCGCAACTGCATGATATTATGAAGGAGTAACTCCGCCCATCGAGCCAGCTACAACATATGACCTGTCGCAGGTCGCTGTCTGGGACTTTTCAGCGCAGTTCTACACAATTTCTCGACTTTTCAGCACAGTTCGAGCTAAATGGACGAACATTTACTACAAGGCAAGACAAAGAACCTGACGTAGATTAATTGGATCTTGAAAACGGTGGAGTCGTGACGTATAACGCAAAACAGAAAATACAAGACACACGTGATGTAGAGAAACTACAACGTACTAAACATATGTTTCGGCATAGCATTTGTTGTCATGACAACGAATTAAGTGTGACGTTGCCATGACAACTACGCAGTGCACGTACAAGGAAAGTTTTTGTAACGTTGGCAGTTCACATATGTCACCGTGGGGCACACAAAAACGCACAAACAAATAGATGGCGGATGTTTATTACTTATGCGGTACCTAAAGGTAAACACACGCATGCAATTATCATTGTCATAAATAAATCGACAGATTGGCGTGGTGTTGTTATAAAGCGGGACTATAAGTGAAACTGTTTGTGGTTATTAGTTGGAGTAATTGGGAATATACAGTTATATTAGCTTGTTTTAGAAGTGGAGGTGACTTGAAAAATAGTTGTCATCAAATAAAAGATAAGGAATTATATCATACATGGTCCCAAATGTATCAAATATCATACGTGGTCCCAAATGTCTCAATCCAATAATGCTGATTCGACTAAAAGTCAAAATTTCAAAATTTCAAATATTCAACCTTAAACTTAAAAGGTTAATTATACATAATCAACTTCAAGTGAAAAACTTAAAAACCTAACAATTTAATTCTGAACAAAAATAATCAAATGAGAAACAACTGCTGACCACTGCAGGACGTGTCGAGATTGTTGATGTGCAGCTATAGAGGACGAGTACTTAAGAGATTGCTGTGAACTAAGTAAGCAAGCCAATCATCACCAATATGTGTGTCTACCTCCATCAAGGTGTATGAATGAGGTAAATATGTGACTATATGCTGCAATTTGTGTGTAATGATAGAATGATAAACATAGCACTGTAATTTGTTAATTTATGCAACCGCAAATAATTGCATGTTCACAACAATAAAAAAGTTATTCTCAGCAATCTGCATTCATGACGATTAAAATACAACAACGTATTAGTAAAGAGATCGTCCCACTAAACCGGTGAATAACTTTTTAAAGCACCAACAACCGTTAAGAATTTGACTGGAAAGCCTAACAATATCTCCTTGATAGACTTCATACCTGAGAGGTGCATTCCATACTTCCATAGGTTTGTTGTAACATCCAGCGTTGTGCTACTGGATGTGCCACAAAGTAAATGAAGGGGTTAACAATACCTCCTAGATAATACACTGTGACTGTCAGTATCTGTGAGACTTCGTAGCTGAGAGGTACATTCCATAGGTTTGTTATTACTGAGGGGGAGAAGGCTAGGATGCTGGTCATGATGATTCCTGTAGCTGTGACCAGGAATCTCCCACACTTACTCCTATTCCTGATGATGACAGTGAACATGGAGATATAGAGGAGGATGATGAGAATCAAGGGGATAAAGAGGTAGAAGATCTGGGTGTAAAGTACTCCAGGACCCAGAACCACACAACGGTGGTATTTGTGGTAGTATTCCAATTTGGGATGGATCCCATCGTGTGGATCACAGAATCGTAAATGAAGACCCCGATGATGCCAGCCCAGGCAGCTGTGAAAATAGTCAGACAGGTTCTCTTAGTGAAATAATTTTATAATATTTCAACACCACGAATTATAAAATACATAATGTCCACCCGAATTATGCATTCTGGTCACTTTTTATTTTTTAGATTTTATACTTATAGCACCATAACAAACTCATCAGAGACGAATATTCAGCAGTCTGAGATGCAGGGATTATAAAATTAAATTTATACCATTGATAATACTGGCTAAAGCCTATAGCTTTTCTTTTTCTTTTCCCATAAGCAGCTATATCACGATGTACCAAGAGAGGGTTTTTTGCGTTCCTCTGTTCTTACTAAATTAAATAAAACAGCTAATCATTCCTGACATCACGAACATAAAAACCTAATAATTAGTCTAACCAGTAAAGCACTGTTTTAATATAACAGTAACCCCACGTGTTTTTACTTAAGTAATTTCGTGAAAAAAAACATTACTTTTTAACTAATATGAAATTGAAACTATTGAAGAACTGATATCAAACTTTTGAAACTGATACCGACTTTGTAATACTGATAATGCTGCTATTCTCTCCGCGGTGTCCTGGCCGCCAGGCAGCAATTTGCCCAATCAGTTGCATGGACTATGGTTTTGCCTTTTAAAAGAACTTTTATTCCCTTTAAAAGACAAAATGTTTAAGGTTCAATATAAGACATGCATAATGATAGTCATGTGGCATGTTGACAATATCCGTAATAAAATGAATAAAAATGTCGACCCATATGATTTTGAAGCTCATCGTTCCGTTATGCTTATAGTAGTATATTTTATTAGTACATTTTAATAGTAGTATATTTTCAAAATCTTCACCGCTGCTATTGTAAAGAGATGAAAGTTTGTAGTGTTGTTATGATAGTTGGAAACTAGTACACTGCTGATGATACATTATCGGACATATTTATCACGGACATAACTTGAACACTGGAAACTCTCGAGCGTAAATAACTATGTCCGCTGTTGTGATAATAAAGCGTGTGATAACTATATGTCCAATAGTGTACATTTACTTGTCACTTGTTTAAAACAGTAACGCGAAATCATACTAAAGATATGTTTGTAGAATTAATTGCAGTCAATAAGATTTATTGTAATATATAACTCTGCTTCATTCAATTTCGTTGCTGTGAGAGTTCGTCCTCATTCAAGTTAGGGAGGTGTCTGAAAATGTCATGTTCCACTGACAACATCAGTCCCGACAAAACCTCTTGTAGATCCGACTCTTGATGTCGCGATCCTGAAAAGTGCAGGGTTATATTGCTCTATCAGTTATATAGAAAACGGGGAGGTATCGTAATTAATATTTTTTACGATTTATTCTAAATGTATTGCAGCTGCCTTTGTTCAGAAATAACGTCCTCTATTGCTCACTTATTGTTTCAATAGCACTTAAGAGAATTCTATCTCTCATGGAGAGGTGGTCCAATACATTAAGGAAATCGAGGTTTAAATCTGCGACGCCTCCCCAAAAATATACTGATCTTTATAGCTCTTTATGTTATTACATTATCACATGTTTATGAACATTTTTGATTAATATTTTCGATTAATATTTTTGGATAGTCGTGGCCTTATAAGCGACAGTTTAAGTCATTGACCAGAACTCAATTGCACGTGGATCACGAATCACTGCGGTAGCTAAATTTATCATTTTTCTTAAGTCAGTAAGATAATGAAAATTCGATAATTTATCTGAACCCTCGAAAATACCAGTAATTTGATAATTTATGAAATTATTCATTAAACGCGTATACTGTGGTTTTCCGAATGAATTTACCAACGAATTTTAAGTCAGGTAATCAGAAGAGGAGGTTTTAAAAATTTGAAATTTTGTAATTTTGTAATAACTTAACTACATAATGATATTCGCGTTAAGATATTTGTAAGAATTGTAGCCAATGTAGCCGTGGAGCAGCCGTTCAGTTAAAACTCTGATGCCGTATACATATCATAGCATCACACTCCATATTTTCAATTCTATACTTTAGGATGATTAGCTGATTTCCTTCGCGAGCACGTATTATAGTATTATGGGGTATCTGATAGTTAATCACACTTGTGTAACTGAAGACGGTGAAATTTGCCTTTTCAGGAAAATAAACGTAAGTTTTTTGTTTTGTTAAATTGAATAGACAGTTACCCATACTTGAACCACTTATTTTTGTAAACGTTTCACTGAGGTATATAATTTAGTCTCATTTAGTATTATTTAGTATAATTTAGTCTCATTTAGTCATTTAGTTTGTTTTTAACCTTTTCAACACTACAAGTGAAACGCATTCATTGAGTCAGTATATACGCCATATGCAAGATTTTATTAATTATAACTAACGTCTTCGGCATATTGTAATCCACATTTTAACTCGTTAATGAAAAACTTAAATGAAAATCGTGATAAATAAGTTAAAACTTCTCGAGAGATACCGGTCATATTCAGCACTTGCTGCCATTTATATTCAATACAATCTCATTTCAGGGCTCAGTGTTAACGTTGATTGGGGCGTTTGGAATCTTCTTCAGCTGTACCGTCATATACTTCCTTCTTGATAAAATCAAACTGGCTAAATGCCAGAACCTGCTTATCATAAACGTTGCCATAAGCGACATCCTGGCCTCTACCGTAGGGTTATTCCGAGGTCTTGGAATCATAGACCCAAAGTTTGTCGGCTCTCCAAACAAAGAAACCACTTTGCGCTGTGCGATCTACGCCTTTGCTCTAAACACCCTGGCAACATCCGGGATTATTGCACTCTTGCCTCTCACAGTCGACAGAGCGGTTGCGGTGTTGTTCCCTCTTCAACACAGCTCCGTTATCACCAAGAGTTCCTGTCTGGCTATGTTCACAGCTGTCTGGGCTGGCATCATCGGGGTCTTCATTTACGATTCTGTGATCCACACGATGGGATCCATCCCAGTGGAATACTACCACAAATACCACCGTTGTGTGGTTCTGGGTCCTGGAGTACTTTACACCCAGATCTTCTACCTCTTTATCCCCTTGATTCTCATCATCCTTCTCTACATCTCCATGTTCACTGTCATCATCAGGAATAGGAGTAAGTGTGGGAGATTCCTGGTCACAGCTACAGGAATCATCATGACCAGCATTCTAGCCTTCTCCCCCTCAGTAATAACAAACCTATGGAATGTACCTCTCAGCTACGAAGTCTCACAGATACTGACAGTCACAGTGTATTATCTAGGAGGTATTGTTAACCCCTTCATTTACTTTGTGGCACATCCAGTAGCACAACGCTGGATGAAATCAAAGTGGGCTGAGGAAACAGGAAATCTGGTGGATTTAAGACCGAATCTCACTTCTAATCGTCAGTGTGGAACCAAGAACAGGTCGTTTTTAAGTAAAGCATCTGTCATGTCTATAATTGAAAGTGAGATTTAGAGATTCTATAAAACACTTTTTATGCGATGTCAATTAGTTAAATTTAATTCCTTCTTCCTACATGTTATGTACCGATGATGACATAATTAATTTCTGTAAAACGAAGTCCTGATATGAAATTCTACTCGTGCTCATGTCAACTGTATCTTCATACGTTACAACTTAAGATCTTGAAACTTTCCCACTTGAATTTTAAATTATGAGTTCAGACATTAACCCATTCCACTTTTTTAGGCTAAGGATATAAATTTAGTTTACGAAGAATTCACCACATTTTGCGCTGTTTCACTGCGTCTCCATGAGACACATATATGTGTACAACTGTTTATGATTGTTTTTATACCTTCATTTAGCATCTGAATTCGCTCCAGTAGTACAGTAGCCTAGCTGTACGGAACGTCATGGTCCCTCTGCAGTACATACAAGCAGTTTGAAATTCAATTCAATGAGCTCAAACCCGAAATTAAACATTGGAATTCGAACTAAATTGATTGTAAAATAGGTATCAGAAGGCCAGTGGCGAATAAATTTTCTCCAAAGGTCTGTCCATTTGTTGTACGCGTTTTTTGAAAGCCAACAAATCTGAACTACTCTATCTACAAAATAGAATCTTACTAAATCTAATTTTGAGTCGTGCTCAGGAGTACAAGAATCCATTCTGAGCGAGCAATCTTTTTTCAAGTTAAAAGGTTTCCCCAGGAATGACATCTGACTATGCATGTAGTGAGACACTGCTCTCATATGGAATTATATTTAGCGTCTTTGTTACTTTCAGTATTTACCAGATCTAACAAAAATTTGTCTTTTTACCAAGTTTTATCAGCGTAACGCTGGCGGCACGATGGAAAGTCTAAATATATTTAGCATATATGCTTTTTAGCGGAATTAAATCCAAAAGGTTGCTAGCGCTGTTATAGCAAAATATGGACAAATTGTTAGGTGCTTCGAAAACTGTGTTTGAATCGATTGAAATTTCAGACCGTAATTATGATTCATCTTCGACGTTCCATTCAAACGGTTCATTTTTCATTGCAGTTAGCACTCCTTTTCTTTCGAAAATGAACTAAATCATGTTAAAAGATAGTCATCCAGCTCATGCCAAGTTAGCTAGTGTTATTGATTATTAATTGATATTTAATAATTAGATAAAGAAGTTAATGGAAGTATTGTATAAGTTATATAATCAAAGCGCTATACCCGGGATCTAACTAAGTTTTATAAGTTATGAGACGTAATGTCTAGCAGCGTTGAAGACTTAAATAGGTACTTTAGATAGGTAGAACACATGATAACACATGATAAAGTTAGTCATAACAAGACTTTGCAACACTTGCATCATGCCATTATTTATCCTTTACATATAAATTTAGTGACTAAAACAGTTCTTTGGCGGATTGTTTACTTGTTTTTGTTACAGTGTTTTTGTTTGTTAAACATAATGTAAGCCCCCCTTGAAAATTAGTTATCTTTGTGAATTTAAAAATAAATAAATTTGTAAACGTCAAAATATCCCAATTATAGGTCATTTAAGTTTGGTTAGCGCGGTTGTCGGTGTTATATAAGGGACAGAGAATCAGGCGGCACCTGCATTCTTGTTATACTTCACAAATATCTGTAACAATATACCATGACCATGGTTTGAAGACAAAGTAATCTATTGCTTGTCAGATTTTCGGGAAATCTTCAATGATTTTATAATATACCATACCTAATGGACAATCTTCAGATAAGTTCTTTAGTTTTGTTGTGATTGTGAACTGCACTCTATCACGCCAATTTCCTGCAATAGTATTGTGATTTCAGTTACTGACTCTCTTGAAGATTACATTTATCTAATATCTGGAAATCTGGAACATTTCAGTTACTGACAATCTGGAACAGACTTTGAGTTTCGCAGCACAATCATTTGTACCTTAACTGACTATCTGCAGATAGTCGCAGTAATTGAAATCATGGAACAAAGTACAGACTTTGAGTCGTGTTTTTAAACACAATCAACTGTTCAAGTACCTCAACAGACCGAATAAGAAGTTGCATCCTTTGGATAAAATCATTCTTCACAAGGCCTAAATTTCTACTTAACTCAAAAAACGCCCAATACGCCAAATAGTGGGAAAAATGTCACTTACTATAGTGCTAGTATGTTGTGATTCTTCAAGGAACCGTCGGTAAAGACAAAAGACTTAGAAAGGAATTAAACAACATAGATAAAAAATTTTAAACTAATGGCATCAGTTTTACGCGTTTACCCTGTGCTAAAACAAGTAGATAGATTGCGTATACCTTGTGCTAAAACAAGTAGATAGATTGGTCCGAACTCTGCTCTTGTGATTGTTGGAGTGATTGAGTTGACTTTCGCTCCGGAGGGATCGAAGAAATCCACGCCTCGTTGAATAGGCTGAAAGTGGGTTTCTTAAGTTTATGTTGGATATTGAATGATTCGAATGCAAAAAAATCTAAAGAAAATGCAACAATAGTTTGGTTTTTCCCATCGTTTCAATGTGTATGAATATGATGGTGAGAAGCAGTATCTATCGTTCGGAATTCTCAGTTTCATATACTCAATACTAATATTCCTTACAATCGATCTCCAACATATCCCTTCTTTGATCATTGGAGAAGTTTCATATACTAATATATTCCTTACAATCGATCTCCAACATATCCCTTCTTTGATCATTGGAGAAGTTTCATATACTAATATATTCCTTACAATCGATCTCCAACATATCCCTTCTTTGATCATTGGAGAAGTTTCATATACTAATATATTCCTTACAATCGATCTCCAACATATCCCTTCTTTGATCATTGGAGAAGTTTCATATACTAATATATTCCTTACAATCGATCTCCAACATATCCCTTCTTTGATCATTGGAGAAGTACAGAGAAATGAAGCTGTTCCACCAGGAGCTTCATTGACCGCTTCGGGGACCCAAGTCGTTACTGTCAGGGTTCTAAAAGGTTTTAAAGTTATTTGTAACGCACAGGTCAATGTTGTAC
>JH154435.1:0-16383 GCA_000226015.1 Mnemiopsis leidyi | reverse complement strand
GAATTTAGTGAATGTTTGGTGGTGTCCTACATCTTGGTTCGTCCTTGAATTTAGCGAATGTTTGGTGATGTCCTACATCTTGGTTCGTCCTTGTATTTAGTGAATGTTTGGTGATGTTTTACATCTTGGTTCGTCCTTGAATTTAGTGAATGTTTGGTGATGTCCTACATCTTGGTTCGTCCTTGAATTTAGTAAATGTTTGGTGATGTCCTACATCTTGGTATGCAGTGTATATCTAGTTTTAGTGCAGTGCACTATTTTGTTGTGGATTTTATCTCCTTCATATCAAAAGTTGCGTGTAGTCAGTAGTCATGTTAGTGACTATAAAATAAAAATGTTCATGACTTTATGAGAATCAAGGTACAACGCCTTTATATTTGATGTTATAACTTATACTTATAGAAATATTAACTATTGACACAAAATTACATTTGTCTGGTCACCCTATGGGTATACAACTTGATTTGACAATTCATTAATTCTCTTAGCGAACCTTTGCCGATCTTTTTTACCAAAGGCGTTGTCCCGATCCGTTTATCAAATATCAATCCCAAGTTTTTAAGCTTATTTAGCTACTGAGCAATAGAGAATTAGCCATAAAAGTTCTACAATAGGCTCCAGTAAACCACCACCGGCAGGAGTTGTGTGTCTGCGTGAAATTTCGGAAACGGTTTTTTACTTTTTAGAAGCTTAACCAGAGCTATGATAATAAATACGTATGGCACTAGGGGCTTTAAGTATGTACTGTACCGCTATTTCTAAAAGTACGTACTATAAATATCCTTTATGGTACATTGTTTCCAAGTTTAAAAGTACATACTGCGCCGTACAGCTAATTTGAAAGTACGTACCATACGTGCTTCTCACCTTAGAACCTGAGGTCTTTGCTGCTTTTTAATTTTCTAGAAAATATAGCTGCATCGGACATACATTGACCTGCCTCCCCATTGGCCGCTACTAGCAGAGTACAAAAAATTTTCTTCTCGTCTGTAATTTCATTTGTTTTATAAGCAAACAGTAAGTCTGTATACGTGGAATTTTTCAATTTTATGATTGGGATTCTCATAGCATGCAGCTCCGTTTATTAGAGTATTAGGTTATTATTGAGACATATAATGAGTTTTCACTGAGCTATTAATAAATATTTATTGAAGTTCCCCTGTTAGAAGCATCTAATAACCTTCACCAATTCACCCTTTTCTGCTTAGAATTAGCTTTTAGTGTCATTTCCCTTACGTCACGCTGTCATTAACGTCAAAAAGTGATGTAAATCTTTGGTTTTTACATGCAGCCCCAGATTTATAGTCAACTTTTAGTGGTACGATATTGGGGGCAAGTGATTGAGAACTGAGGATTAGCTTGCATCTGCGTTTAGTTAGTTTTCTTGTATCATCTTTTTAGTGCGAGTTTGAATCTGAGTATAGTTAGCTTTTTGTATCATTTTTAGTGCGAGTTTGAATTGAGTATAGTTAAGGGTATATACTATTTGCTATATTAATATATATACTATATAGTGCGGGCTAAAGACTAAAGAATAGGAGAAGAAATGGTAGGATGTAATGCAAGCTGCAAAGCGAGCGAGTGTGGTTATATGTTCCGAACTAGCAGGCTATAAAGGAAGAATTATTTTACATCAGTATTACTGGTGTTGTTTTTGCAAAAATTGTTTTTGTCCAACTTTTGATTTATCGGCGCTGCTATATGATTTTTAAAGATTGACGTGCATTCAATCTATCCTCTCCTATATACAAGATCCCGAACAATCGAATACGACGAACCAACGATTGCTTTTAGTATGACGGTTGTCATTATCCTTAATTTTCATTTCAAGTCACATTTGAGGTTCTCTGAAAAGTTTGTTAACTTATAGCTATTTTACCGTACGAGGGAGTTAAGTTTGAATGTGGTTTTAATGTTCCGGTATAAAGAAGTTAACGACACATGCCCCACAGTGCATACATCTGGCATCGTGCCGAGATAAATGTTTAGTCATTGAACATTTGAACAAGGAGCATTGCTATTACCTTCTTCCACGTGATATGATTGAAATACACAAATACTTCACAACCAACAATGTAACGTTTAGTGTTGCTGTGTTGACTGTTGACGGCAAATTTTCAATTGTTGATGATAATCGCATTACGCGCATTGCTTCTGATTCTTTGGGGCTGCACAGAATTATTAAATTGCTTCTGATCGTTTGAAGCGGTGGGTCGAGTCATCAAATCGCGCTTGATTCTCTCACGCACCAATACATAGGTAGTAATAACGTGTCGTTTGTTGGGGAGGTATTCTTTAATAATCGTTGTGGGATTGTTTATATTTCTTAGTGTTACAGCTTCAAAAAATCGTTGTGGGATTGTTTATATTTCTTAGTGTTACAGCTTCAAATTTCCATGTCCCTCGTTACGGTCAGAAGGAGCATCCTTTTAAGCCAAATTTTTTTGTAAAGCTGAAAAGGCTATTTATCTATCTGCCAAAATTATGACAATTAATTTCGCATCGTCAAGTTTTTCAGATCTTGATATTGTGATTGCTGTTATAGTTTCGTTGCACTACTAGTTTCGTTGTACTTGTGTTAACTAATTGTTTGAGGCTATTTATATAAAACCCTGTTACTCAGTTATGATTAATTAATTAATTAATTCCTGTTAATACGACTATAAGAGACGAATCCATATCAGCTTAATAACCCGTTCATCCCCGAGGTCGATATATAAGCCCAATGTGCAGCAAGACATGTTAACGTAGTCAGGAACCATGATTACGAAAAGGAGGCTGATATGTCGTCAAAAATAATAGAGACGACCAATGTCACTACTACCGGACACGATGAACAAGTTTTGTCGAACTTTATTGACAGAGAACGACTGGCTACGTTGAAACGTACACTTCTTGCATACCGGAAATCCTATGAAGAAAAGGTTTATTTCCAATATTCGTCAGAGTGGTTAAAAGTTGTAGAACATATTATTTACCGCGAGATGCTATTATACCGGTTGAGTAAAACGTGGTATTTGCACATTGTTGTCGTATTACATCACCCTTTTTCGTATTACATCACACTTATGGCCGTATTACATCACCCTTTTTCGTATTGCATCACCCTTTTTCGTATTACATCACCGTATTACATCACCCTTTTTCGTATTACATCACCGCGTATTACCTCACACTTTCTGCAAATTAGTGATACGAGAGAACGTCCTTTTTCTGTTATCACTAGCAACTACCCGCACTGCCTGCTAATTTTACTTCCTAGATAATATCGTTACATGACTCTGAGGCCTGCTCCAAATTAGTGATACGAGAGAACGTCCTTTTTTCTTGTTATCATTAGCATCTGCCCGCACTATCTGCAATTTTTACTTGGTAAATAATATCGTTACATAACTCAAAAGTGCAAAGTAACAAAATGTTTTCAACTCGGGCTCCGCCCTCGTTAAAAACATATCATTATTCAACTCAGCCTTCGGCTTCGATGAATAATGAGATTTACGCCACTCGCTGCGCTCGAGGCGTAAATCATGTTACTTCACACTTACTCGTTATGTAACTTCATATTAAGCACTAGTGTGGCCTGAACTATGACATGATTACTCAATACACCTTGCCCGATCTAAACCCAAGCCTGCGATCTCACTATGGCACTATACCACTAAAGCACTAAACAATTTGGAAACAGTCAATTAGTGTCCGCCCAAACTACAATAATTTATGTCGAACTATATCTCTGAAAGACTGTATCTCTGACGGACTATATCTCTGAAAGACTGATTCTCTGACGGACTGTATCTCTGACAGATTGTAACTCTGACGGACTGTATCTCTGACGGACTGTATCTCTGACGGACTAAATCTCTGACGGACTGTATCTCTAACTGACTGTATCTCTGACGGACTGTATCTCTGACGGACTGTATCTCTGACGGACTGTATCTCTGACGGACTGTATCTCTGACGGACTGTATCTCTGACGGACTGTATCTCTTACTGACATTAATCCTGACGGACCGATAATATTTGTTGGTGTCAGATTTAGTAGTATAGTCGGGGTAAAGGTTAGAACCAGAGTAAAGAGTAGTGTTAAGGTTATGGTTTAGGGTATGGTTAGGATGTGAATAGTGAATACGTTAAGGTTTAAAGGGTTTGAGTTAGGTAATGCTAGTAATAATCATCGTTAGGAATTCTGCAGTCCGTTATAAAGTCTCACGATCAGTTTAACATATTCGTTTTCTCTTTTTACCTAGATACGACTAGTGGGGACTGATCAGAATGGATTTCATACTGCAGATGGCGACGACTTTTCTTTCAATGCGAACGGTAGATAATAAATATAAAATATTACTTTTTCTATATATGTTATCGTTGTTTTATATCCTTTTAAAGTTTATTTGCAATGTTAAACCAAAAACCGTGAATTAGCAAATTTTTAAATCTAGCTTATCTTTTAAACGTTACGGTTTTCCTTATAGGTGCGAGATTTCTTCGAATTTTATGGACATTATGTTATATAAGACCTTACTTGGCAAACTTAATCAAAGCAACTTTTAATACATTTTGCTAGTTTTAATACTTTTGACGCACGGAATTTTCCTTGCCGACGAGAGTATATTCCAATAGCGGAGTTGCGGTCGATTGATCTTGTAAATATGGTTAAAGTGAGCCGTGACATTATGACAATGCGTCCGTGTGTTTGTAAAGCCATGAACAGGATTCGTTCACTAGACGATGTTTGTCCAAGGCTCAATCTAAACTCTCGCCAGAGAGCATATAAAAGCTACGAGCGATCAGCGCGCGAGTAGGGTACAGCTGCGACAATATAGGTCTATTGTACATTTGACTTTTCTAACACTCTAATAGTCTAATTGACTATAATTATAAATAAGAAGGGTAATTTTAAGATAGGGTTGTCTTTTAAGCATCAATCATCATACGACAGCGGTTGACCAATAGAGAACGTTAGGTACAACGTTAGATACAACCAATCAGAATCTAACACCGCTATCATGCATGCGTAAAGCTTGACAAATTGTCAAACCCAAGGAAATATCTTGTTATGAGACTAGCATAAATACAGCATTTGAGGCTGAGTAACGGTAGCGAGTTATGTGCCCCACCTCGGCTAAAGCTGTGAATGTCCTTGCTGAACGGCATGTTAAACAAGAAACTGAAACAGCTGGGTTTCGTGCAGGCTCAATTCTTTACACTCATGTCAATATGTTCCTACAATTCATCCTCTTGATATAATAAGGAGATATAAAATACCATTCTCTAAAGTTGAAATCCTTAGTAAATCCTTAGTTAATCACCTTAACTTGAAATACTCCAAGTTGTATATAAAGTAGGTCCTGGAAATCTTTCGCATTCCATAAATTCATAGAGCAACATAAATTTTGCGTGGTTACATATATACATAGTTAAATCATTTAGTTATTAAATATGTTAGATTTCTAAACTAGCTACTACTTAAAGAAAATATAGTGATACCAGTAACCCTACAGGAACAAAAGAAGGATCTCTGTTTTCTAAATACGACAAAGACGTTTTCAACCAGCGAGTATTACCGATAATATCTTACTCAAGTGAGGTGTGATTTTTTAAGGTTTCTTGTAAAATTTTAAGTTTTCTTGTGGTTAATTCTTAAGTTTTATGCGATTTCGCAAGTTTCTAAAAGATTTGTTTGATTGAAGTTTTACAGTTCCTCTCCCGTTTAAAACCGAGATGAACTGAAAAACTTCAAGCAAACTAACAAGCAGCTGATAAACAATCGCCCAATCGTCTGATTGCTCTCAAATATATTGCCTTCATAAAAAGTTAAAATGGCATTGAACTTTTGGTTTGCCCAATGACTTGAATTATAAATTATAGATTAATTAGAATCTCGATGCAGAAGTTTCGCAATAACAGCTGAGCATCCTTGACCAGTTGTATTCATGCAGGTACCTCGTATCTTTCTTAACAAATAACTTGACAAATAACATGGTCCGGTCGCCAGGTGACGAACTGATTTGAGAGAAAACTGGACAGTAGCATGAATACAGCTGTAATTGCGAAACTTCTGCATCTGGAGAAAATTATGTAAAAACAGATCGATCTGCTTATTTGGTACGTTTGGTTGGGTCGTAGGCGCTTCTACGCAAAATTGCAGCTTACATTCTTACAATTACATGATGAACGTTATCGTCAGCTCTTTATTCTAAGGTTTGGGTCGATAGAGCCGTCTAAAATGGTATTTGATACAAATAAGCTAATTCTCTAATTGATAAGACAGATTTCTGACGATCCCGTTGAGTTATTGCTGAAATGAAAAAGAGAAAGGAACTCCATCTTTATTAGAATTTCAAGGTGAAAAAAGGATGCTGTGTCTTGGTTCTTGTCCACCGCCTATAGCTATATATATAGCTATGGAGTTCAGTAATCATTGACTCCCATAATATATAGCTATATAATTACCAAATTATCCAGGAAGTCAGCTATACACATCAGGCCTCCATTTCACCGTGGTATTTCCCTTCATCCTCCCGGACATTTAAGAGTCTGGTTCTAGCTTTCAAAACACGTGGCATATACCCGCTCGCATAATGCTTTAATAGCTGAGTGATTATCGAACATAGCGCTTGCTATTAGCTGCCGGAATGCGGCGATTATAGACGCGCTTTCTGGGTTGTTCACCTCACACTACTGCAGACCATTACCATTAATGTCTTGCTCAGAGCAGCTCTCTGTAATTACATGCAGTGTGTTTCTAATCGGTCCTACAGACAGCTCCGTTTCACCCAATCCTCCACTGAAAAACTACAAAAAAGGACGAACTCATTAATTCTCTTCTTCAGTTGAGAAACCGGCCTGGCCGTCGGAGAAATCGTCTCCGAACCGATCGTTAGTGCCGAGGTCGACTGCGTCATCGATAAGACGTTGTGCTGATCATTGTACAGATTGTCCGGCACTTACTGCTCGTATTTACTGCTAACTATACAGAGCTCTGCCTTCGCTTCTCGGATAGTTTCTTTTTACTTTTTCCAATGCTTTGGTTTGGTTTTAGATCACTAGAATAGGTTTGAATTTTATGCTTTACAAATCATCAGCGTGACATTGAAGGTCTAATCGTCGCCCCTGGGACATTGTTGCACCATTTGATTAAATTGCAATCCCATTTGTGTTGAAATCGTTATTTTCTTTCTGTAACTACGAAAAATTCAACTGTTAACTTTTTTAGCGAGGATTTGCGACTACTTAAGCCATTGCAGAACCGCGTCTTTAGGGAAACATCATGAGCAATGAAACTTGCGGAGCCAGATGAGAAAATAGAGGATGATAAAAGCAAGGACGAAGAACGCTTGAAATCGTTCTTCAGATCAAATGATGAGAGGTTCAAAAATTTGATCAACGAGCACCGTCAGTTTCAGTTGAACCAGAAAAGGGCTTTGTTTAACCGTGCACTGAGGCAGACTTTATCACACAACCTAGTGTACCCAGGACTTCAAGCATGCAAGACCTATGAACCATCATCACCGGTCGAGCAGGAAGGAAAGAAATCCCTCGATTCAACCTTGAAGGTTCCCGAAAGCCACGTAAGGAGCGTTAAAAACCGGAACTTGCCGACCCCCCGATATTACGTTCCTAAACGACTTCCAAAACGTCCTTCAAACACAACTAAATCTTTTGACAGAAATAGCCTGATTATTTTTACCTCTCATGGGAACCATTCTGCTTCAATTCAGGCTCAAGCATTTGATAATTCCTTCGGTATAAGAGCTTTGGAGCGCCGTATAGAGGAAGAAATGAGGATTCAAAGTGAGCGGAAAAAGTTTCCGGACGGTTTTCAAAGGAGCGTTTCTTTGGATGTCCCAGATTCAGCCCACAAAAGTTCTATGCAGGTTTCAAATATTAGTTCATCATTGAGTTTTACAAACGGATCGAAACCCCATATCTCATACATACCGAAAGCTAAAAAAGTGAACGGATTTTCATCAACTAGTACAGTGGTTGAATTCACTAACAAGAGAGTTGTCGAAAATAAAAACCTAGGTCCAACATTCTCACGACCACCATTAAAAAGGCAAAGTAATGTTGGGCTCGAAAAGAAGGCTGACGAGACAGATTCAACTGAGGAAAACACTGAAGAAAGCTTCCTTTGGGAGTCCAACTGTGACTTCTCTTGCAAGCCAGACGATTTTCAAGACAGCACAACTAAAGTTACATTAAGTTGCCGACAACCATTGGTTTCTTTCAATGACATCGTGGACTACCTCTCCATTTCGACTGATGACAATGGAAGTTTTGAAGAACCGAGGTTTGAGGAACTCCATGCCTTTCTTTGTAAATGCAAATACGGTCTGGAAGAGTCTGATGGCGATAAGGTGATGAAACCTCATACGAACCTTTACGAGGAAATAGAAGATGCAGAAGAATTCAAGGGCTTGAACGCAAATAGTTCTGATCCGGATTTTTCTTCAAACGATAACATCAAGAGCAACAATCAGGTATTATCCGGGAAGGGCGTATTTATTTTTTCTATTCTTCGATATAAATCTCATAAACGATATATGCAATGACGTAAGAATGGAGGCTAATGCTGATGAAATTAGATTCTGGCTTAAACTAATTCAACCTAATAATTTAGACTACGGTAAAAGCATTATTCAGCTTCGCTTCAAGCAGCAAGTTCAACTCAATATTCTACTCTGTTTTTCTGTCAATCCGTCAACTAAACTTTCCACATGATCAAGCTTTGATATCAGCATCTAATTTTTTCATCTTTAGCAATCGCATAAACCAGGCAATCTAAGCAATGTATAATGATGATTTCAAAACGCCTGCCGAAGACCAAACACAATATTGGAAATAATCTTTGTTGAAAATTCAATTGAAAGAGTAATCCATTCAACTATCTAAGTGACTTGGTGTTTTAAACTATTTCAACACTACAAATTGAATTTATATTAGGGATGAAACAGAAGGAGTATACGTTATGTTGAAAAATACGGGTTCCTGATCAATCCCCGCATCCTAATAACCCGAGTTTCACTTTATCAAATATGGTAACAGATGTGATATAATGGCTTAATGATTAATGAGTAAATGAATGATGAATCAGCTTATTTCTAAAGATACAATTTTCCAGAGCGAGGTATGGGGTAGTTGCGCCAGAAGACAAAGACTGAAAGATACTTCTTGGAGACGACTTTGTAGTGACTCCCAGGACTTCGAGATCTGTAAAGCGACCAGCGGTAAGTAAACTGTTAAAGCTAATCCCAAGAGAAAAAAAATCAAGTTGGTAGAATCAATTAATAACAACTTATCTATGCTTAATTATGCCTTGCTTATAGTCTCTGCGAATTCTGTGAAAACCCTGCCGTATACGGAGTTATAAATTCTAAACAAGGAATTGTGGCCGATGGTCTTTGCAGTTAAACTTTATTCAAAAAACCAAAAAACGCTTACATTGTAACAAATCTCTATTAAAATCATGAGATATCTGCATTTCAGCCAGTGTAAAAGACGGAAAAGTATGTAGCGATATCATCAGTGAGGAGAAGGGGGAGGTTGGAGACGGCAGATCCCAGGTTTTTATTCTTCAAGTTTTTATGATATATCATGTATATATATATTCATATTTAGGTATTGTGTAATTTATCATTTACCTTAGGGTACAGGGCTTTTAAGTGGTCTAGCTTAAGAATATTATCTATTGCCATATTATCTAACACATTTAGTGACTTACTTTATCTTTGTTGCTATATTCTCACATTCTCACCCTTTTTTTGCTATTGCATCACACTTAGAGCAGCTCTAACGGACGACAATAATATCCTTACATAACTTATAAGTGTAAAGTAATTAATTATTTTCAACCCGTTAAAGGCAATAATTAGTCAACTTAGCTGTGATCGGCTTACGTGAAAGTGAAATTTACCCCACTCGCAAGAGTCGAGGTGTAGATTTAAACCGCGTGTTGATTATAGTAATCAAATTGAAATTAATGAATGATGTATTAAAACAATCATTAATTGTTAATGATTCGAAACTGTGTTACATAATACACACTTCTTTCACTGATCGACTTGCAGATAGTCTATTCTCCTGTAGTTGGCTGAAGTCATAGTATTATTAATTACAGCATCAAGTTATCCGAGTAATTTACAATTAATTAATATCCTGTCTCCAGAAGAGTTAAACTTAAATGTAATTTTGTGACACAGACTTCTGGACAATTCATGAGTTTTACATCATAAACTTAATTTTTTTCACAATATACACATTATTGAACTCTATATTGTTGGAGCTTTATATAGAATTGTTACTTTCGATATTCTATTACAATGAAAACGTGACTTAAATTCAGGAAAATTAGCCATAATCTCTAAATTGTGGATGGTCGGTCTTATTCATGTACATATTGTATTTAGATCGGAGAACATGCAGACACTTAATTCTTTAATTGCTCAATTATTGAATTATGCGCTCAGAGATGGAATTATTATCGTATGAATATAGTAAGGGATACGAATGAGCCGTTGGTAAAGTTATGGATTTAATATACTTTCATCTGATCGGTCAGCCGATGTTAAGAAACAATGGTAATTATCATAATTAGTAATCATAATTAGTAATGGTAATTACCATAATTATCGGGCTCTTAATAAGCTGTTTCAATCGTGTAGACAACATGAATGTATCCTATAGACTCAAAAGTCAACCTAGCAATACCAGTAGCTTGAAACTATAATATAAGCACTTTTAAGGAAAACAATGCCCAATTTAGAAAGTTTTCGCAATGCCAATATTTAGAACGTTTTCACACATTATGAAGAACACAAATAAATTCGAAAGGAAGGAAATAAAGGTAACTGATCAGGTACAGCGGGACAGACCGGGAGAAGTGAAACGACCCAAGAAATCTTTGTGTCTGGAAAAGATATTGTCTCAGCACAGCCTAGGTGAGTCATTTTGGGTCAGGAGAAGTTATAAGGGCGTATGTATTCATTTCTTGAATTGACTAAAATGATGGCACAAACTGCCTCGTAGTCATGGTAGTATCCAATTCACTTTGTCCCATCCTTATTCGAGACACAAAGCTAGTCGGGTCTTCTTGGGGGGATTCATTATGTCTGTAATTTTCTTGCGTGAGACATTCATCTTTAGACGGTCCCAATTAAGCGATTATTGTACTATTGTGATCATCTTAGTTTCAAAATTCTGAATCACGGCGTTCAAGTTATTTACCAAGTTATGATTCTCTCAGAAGAAAATGGGCCAACTCCAAACGAAAATGAATCAGGCTCTCTTTCACTGAGCTTGGGATCTTCTTCACGGAGATTGACATCAGAGTCATCTCCCATGAGTTCAAGTAAGACAGTGCTTTAGAGCTTCTGATTGGTTAAAATTAGTGAACCCTCCTCAAATATACGTTTTTCTATTGTTCATCCAAACTATTTCCCAACACTAATATGTAACTTTTCAAATCTTTAGCCGACACAGAACGTATTTTCATGCCTCTAAATCGTTTAACCATGATTAACAAAATATTTCCCAGTTTCTCCACTCCAGAGTTGTCTCTCCTTGAGCTCACCCAACCCTCCCTCCTCCTCCTCCCCCTGCAGCCTCTTCAGTCCCGTCTCCTCTTCCACTTCATCCTCGTCCAACTGCCCGGGGACTTGTTCTTCTGATTGTTCCTGCGATACTGCTTCCAAGTTTGTACTTTCACTTTTAATTGTTCTTCTGATTGTTCCTGCGATATTGCTTCCAAGTTTTTACTTTCACTTTTAATTGCTCTTCTGATTGTTCGTGCGATACTGCTTCCAAGTTTGTACTTTCACTTTTATTTGTTCTTCTGATTGTTCCTGCGATATTGCTTCCAAGTTTTTACTTTCACTTTTATTTCCTGTACTGAAGTATATTTCATCGAGGAATGACATTCTGATTCTAATTGTGATTCTGAATTTGATTTTGATTTTGATTCTGATTCTGATTCTGATTCTGGTATATTGACTTAACAGGAGTAATTCAAAACCATATTACTAACTAATGAATTTTCCTAGAAAAAGCCGTACACATAATGACAAAGAGAAAATTTTCAAATTTGAAAGGCAAATAAATCCCAAACGCTTGGACACAATAGATGTAAAATCAGCTCTGTCCCAAGCTTCGTCAGAGGAACATACCTACAGCACTGACGATCTATACAAGCATTCCTGTTTATCGTATGTATCTTAATCTTATTTAGTTATGTATGTATCTTATTTAATTATGTATGTATCTTATTATTGTTCTTTAAGTTTTATGACATCCGTGCTTTTTGTTAGAGAAGCTCTAGAAATGAACATCATAACTTTCTGCTGGTTCCAATTTATCGCAGAAAATATATTCTGGCAACTTCTTGGAACTTACAATTATCGACTGATCTGGACTTCTACAGTGACCAACCAACTTTGAAACTTAGATATGTGAAGCAATCTTTGATATAGCAGCATGAATAAGCTTATATTAGCCTAATCTACAAATTTAAAGTGTTAAAATGGCATCTTTAAGTCTACAGAGAATAAATTCAAAAAGTTATTACGAATCTTAAACACAGGAGTACATCTAGCTGCAGCGGACAGACATCATCCTACCAAAAAGATGCGTATCCGCACGAGCTCGACCAAATACGAAATCGGACAAAAAGTCGGAGAGTGAGGAGGGTTCCGTTTAATCTTGCCCGTATAAGTACGGATTCTGTAGACGAGGTCTTTTCACCGCACACGAATAATGGTAAGATGGAACTTAACACAGCTATTCATTATCCGTTAGAAACTTATATAGCACAAACATAAATTACTTAGTTAATTCTAAATCCAACCCTTTTCTAAGTTAACAGAGATGAATCCAACTTCCTATGACATATGCAGTTACCATAATAGAGTAATTTATAAGACAGTCAGCGTTGATTGTCGTTATTGCCTCCAAGTCACAAACAAATAGCTAACTCATAATAAAACTTTCACTAATAACTTAATTACCTAGGTGTAAGCAGGACAAATGGAAAAGATCAATGTGCCTTTAAAGAAAACGGAATAAACGCTTTTGGGAAGAAATTTCCGCCGTCTCGGAGATCGAAACATCGCCGTGCCTCTGTGAAGCTCGGTAAGTTGAATATCTTCAACATGACATCTCGATTTCAAGTCTGCGCGGCAGCGGGCCTTAATACAACGTCAGGGCTCGTTAGGCAACTTCAATATGACATTTCTTCCGCAAGTAGGACATAGATATAAAGTGTAGTAATTCTTTACTCTTCTTTGTCGTTTGTAAGAATTCATGTGGTAATATTTAAACCTCATTTTACTTCTTTAAACCGATGCTGACGTTATTTTCGACCGTATACTGTTATATTGAAATAATCTAGTTCGTCAAAAATTAGGCGCTTATCAAGTAAAATCTGTATTTTTAGGTAGCCATAAGATAACAATAGAATCGCCAACATCCTCAGAGGGAGACAACACCAGGTTACTTCATCTTCAAACATTTGATCATTTCACACTCCCATTTTGTTAGTTTTAGGTGATTTAGACGTGGAATTTTAACAATGAGTAACTGTTTATTAACGTTCACCATCTATCTGCTGATCTGCAAAAAGGGGTGCTTACATAACCTACAAATCATTTGAAAAAAATTGTTTTCTTGTGGGAATCACAAATTCATACATCGAATTTTTGCACTGAGTAATAATTAACCTACCAGTAAAAAAGATGCTGTCAGTATGCTATTTCTCTATTTGTTAAAAGCATGAGAAAAAATCTCATATTGCAGTCGAACAGACCCAGACGAATATCTTACTTCATTCAAATCGAGTGTGAGCGATTCGGACGGAGACAGACACAAAATATCGGTAGCAAGTTCTTGTGAATGGTGAGATATAACAAATCTTTATCTAGTCTAATCAAAAATGATCAAAAATTTGACCAAAATTGTTCCTAATTGATGAGTAATTTCAAAGTACTTGAATGGCTGTCACAGTGTTGACTTTGGAACTACAATTAAGCATTTTCGATAATTAAACCTTGTATAATACCACTTTTATTGATGGGGCAACAAATCCAAGGTTAACTGACAACGAAGGTTATTACGAGGATTCGCTGAATGTAGAAAAACTAGAGGACAAGTACAAGCTGGAGCGGGTCAACCAGGAGAAACAACTCAAAATGTCAAAAAGTTTCAACGAAGGAGAAAGGAGTCATGAAGTTAAAGTTTCCAGAACTTCTTCCTTAAAGAAGTTTAATTCAGAAGGAAATATTTGCGTAAGTTTTCGGAAATTATAATTTTTCATGACGGGGAATCCAGTAATTGGAGTCAATCAATATAACATAATTATTGATATGAACCTTGTTAATGTTATGATAAAAATTTTGAAAGAAGCTTAGGCATATGTGACTTCTGATCCAAACTGGTATCTCAATAAAATAGCTTAGTTAGCTCCAGTTTATGGAGGATCTTGATATGAAGTATTTCACGATCTCCATTTCGATATTTTCAAATAAACCAATCACAAAGCTTTATTCTATACACATGACTCAAACTGACCAACCAGAGAGCTGTATTCTATACACATGACTCAAACTGACCAATCACAGAGCTGTATTCTAGACACATGACTCAAACTGACCAATCACAGTGCTGTATTCTAGTCACATGACTCAAACTGACCAATCACAGTGCTGTATTCTAGACACATGACTCAAACTGACCAATCACAGTGCTGTATTCTATACACATGACTCAAACTGACCAATCACAGAGCTGTATTCTAGTCACATGACTCAAACTGACCAATCACAGAGCTGTATTCTAGTCACATGACTCAAACTGACCAATCACAGAGCTGTATTCTAGTCACATGACTCAAACTGACCAATCACAGAGCAGTTTCCTAGATTGTTAAACCTTCCAGGACATCTCGTGCAGTGATAGAAAAAAGTCCAAAATGACGATAGTAGAGTTGTTTGAGACAGAAAAAAATTACACGTCTAATCTTTTAACTATACTTGAGGTAGGACGCGTATCAAACATTTCTAAACATTTTCGGTAAAAAATTTTCTTAAAACGTTTAGAATTTTATTGGCTGTCAATTTTGTTTGCTTTGTGAAAATTTTGACAAAAGCTTAACAAAGCTTGGGGAGTCTTTTAATTTATTAAACACGAGCGACAGCGTTTTTAAGGAAATTGATTTGGCGGACCTTGCTTCCCATTCATTATTTGGTCAATCGCTATCAAACATCGAAGCTGCACCAAAGAATTCCGTGATGGCTAAAATACACAATACTCAAGATATGGTGTTTTCTCTAGGTGTTTTCAGAGCCCCTCAAAGATATAACTAAAATACACAATACTCTAGGTGTTTTCAGAGCCCCTCAAAGATATGGGATTACTGACGAAAAAAGCACACTCCATCTTGTTCCCACATCAGCTGATACGGCTGGTGTACAAACACTCAATGTTCCTGGGCAGGCTGGAGGAGAGGTTAAACAACTGGCACCACGTGGAAAAAATTGGAGACCTCTTTTGTGGTGGGTTGAATTTTTGCTGGGTGATGTTTTGAATTTTTGAACTTTTTTACTTAGTATTGAGTAAGAAAATTTGAAAAGCTAAAGATGAGGAATTGAAAAGAATCCTCTTTGCCATCTGCCACATAATTTATATTGAATAAAGATAGAACATCATCAGATGCTGTTGATATTTTTAAGAGAAATCTGAAAACTTATTTGTTTAAATTGCAAGATCACGAGTTAGATAAACTTTTATCATAGCTTGCGTGGAGGGTATGATTGTTTTCCACTGTGATTCATCATTTTTAGGGCTTTCCTATTAACTTAGATTACTATTAGTTAGTGTTTTACACCGCTGAGTATACGTTTTTAACTTTAAAGCAGTGTTATAAATTGCACAATTATTATTATTATTATTATAGAACCATAAATTTTTGAGTATATTTTCTCTTTTACTAATCTTCTACTAAACAGAATTTAAAGAAGAAACAAACGGTGGATTATTCAAAGTGTACCTCAGCTACATCACACACTTTCCTATCCTCTTCGAAAAACTGTCAAAAATATCCACCGCCAACGAAAGATTCAGACAGTATATACAAAAGTGTCGGCAAGAGGAGCCAGCCTGCCAGCGGCTCTCACTCTTGTCACTTCTTTACAACCCCATACAGGTAAATCGCTAGAATGATATCCCTGCTTTACAACCCTATACAGGTAAATCGCTAGAATGATATCCCTGCTTTACAACCCCATACAGGTAAATCGCTAGAATGATATCCCTGCTTTACAACCACATACAGTAATCGCTAGAATGATATCCCTGCTTTACAACCCCATACAGGTAAATCGCTACGAATGA
>JH154433.1:0-11734 GCA_000226015.1 Mnemiopsis leidyi | reverse complement strand
GTATTGGAGTAGTCACTGAAACCACATGATCAATATTCAATTAATTGAATATAGATCATGTGGTTTCAGTGACTACTCCAATACCAACATTCTTTGCTCGTAATAGCTTAGGAAAGCTTAATAGCTTAGGAAAGCTTAGGAAAGCTTAGGAAAGCTTAGGAAAGCTTAGGAAAGCTTAAAGCTGTAAATGATATATTCAGTATCTTTATTAAAGCATAAACTAATCAGTCGTTCACTTTTTAGCCCAGTATTAACTATGCACTAAACTTTAACCTAAATGTCAACATCTCTCGAATATGCTTAAAAGCTTGAACTAATGTTAGCTTAAGATATGACAGATTTACATCAGTCATAGTACCGACTTTTCCAGAGGAATGTCGTAAGGCTCAGGAGTAACTTTGTAGGAATCGTGCCAACAAAACACATTCCATACAAGTGTCCTGTAGTTAAACTGAACACTATCTAAACATATTTTTGAAGAAACCAAGTATCTTCTCTTTGTAGTAGTAGAGCATGTAACCTGGAATCATCAAACACGAGCTGAAAATATTGATCAATAAACTTATATACAAAAAAATGCGGGCGGAAGAAGAAGAAATTAAGCATCATTTTATCATAGTCTGACATGAATTTTGACAATACTCCCTGATATGCCGATTTAAAATCTCTCTCAGAAAAAATCTCTTAATCAGAGAAAGTATTAAGAATGGAAGTAAAAGATCTACTTACAAAGCATTGAGCAGGACTATCAAGAAGACGCAACCTCCAGGATACTGATCTTGTACAACCCATGTCGATGTTGCCTCCAGCGGGAGTCCCTGTATCGAAATTCTTTTTAGAGCTGATTTACCATAATGGTACCATTGTGTTACTTAATACCATTGTGTTACTTAATACCATTGTGTTACTTTTACAAGTAACTTTGATTGTGTGTAACTCACTTTGCATTCAGTCCAGGCAATGTATTTGTCTAGGAAGACGTGTTATCGATTGAGTTTACATACAAATAGACTAATTTAAAGTATCAAATATCTCAATGCGAATCTAAAACTTTAATTAAGTTTTTGGACAGCAGAATTCTTCTTCTCGCGTGAAAAAAATAAAACTAAATTTGGATAATCATTTTATAAAGATCCAAAATAAGGTTTTACTATTTCTTCAGAGAATGAAACCTGTTCTGCTAGTGTTTCGTTGTTACAGCCAACAAACTTGTCGTAGAGAGGGTACCCATCAATGACGGATAGGATTATACCCGACACAATGAGAACTGATATGACCAGGGGGCAGACCACCAACCAGCAGGCTTTGAAGTAGATGTTCGGTTCGTATCCTATCATATCCTTTATCGCAAGGCAAAACCTGTTAGATTTAAAAATTATTAATCGAAGAATTTCGGCACAAATATAACAAGGAACACATCTTAATTATCTGATTTTTTTTTCATTTTCAGTAGATTCAACTCATCCCATATACCCGTCTAATCCATACACCGGGAAATCAGGATGATAAAAGAGAAAGCTACAATAAGCAGAGGGAATACCTGTTTACTCCGTACACCCAGGAAACCACGATGATCTCGAAGAGAGCTACTATAAGAAGAGGGTAAGAGAGAGACCACATGTCGAGAAGATCTACGATGTAGAGACCTCCCTGGAAGGACATGGGGATGGCGAGAATACAGAGCACCAGACAGATTCCTCCTGAAATATACATGATTAAAAAACTATATATATACATGATAAACTGCTGATTTGTACGGCAGCGCGCACCCTCCTGTCATTTTATTCCCATTTTATTCGAATGAGGGTCAGACAAAGTCTGACAAACTGCTGATAAATAGAGTTTTTCCTCCAAATCTTACTCTCTGAGGGAAGTTCGTTTGTGTGAAGAAGGATGCTTTGGTTAGAATCTAACCATGATATACACCTTCTCAGAGTCATGCACTGTAAACGGTTCCTAAACGGCCCTTAAGCGGTTATTCTGCGGTTGGAGGTGCTTGTTCTAATTCCCGTTTCCAGAAAACTATAAGATTCTTTCATAACTTTTATGCAGAACTCGAAAGATTAGGGAACTAAGTTAGAAAAATGAATTTCAAAATAGAATCAATTTAGGATAGGATAAAAATTGGTTCCCAATTACCTGATACAAACTCTTTCCTTATTTTGTTCAAAAAGGGAACCTCGTCTTTGAGTGAAGTTAAAAGACTTTCTAACATGCCGAACTGCGAGTCCAACCCGAGAAGGAAGAGCATGAAGAAAAACAGTACAGACCAGAGAGGTCCTACTGACATCTCACCGATCGCATCTGTTATGGCTATGAACGCCAAACCAGGTCCAGATTTGAGTTCTTCGAAAGAAACCTCTGAAACAGTTTACGTGTAGTTCCATAACTACAAAAGGTGAAAAAATAATGATTTATCGTATTCAGATTCAGAATGAAAGCCCCTGTTTGAGAACCTGAAGGGGGCGACTAAGGGCTTCTAAATTAATTCTTATTATAATTATCATAATGTAATATAATCGTAGAAAAAATTCCTTGCGATACAAGCGCAAACGCAAAGATACAGGATCTGTCACTACTGAAACACAAGGATATTTCTTGTGGATGAGACAAGTATATATTCAACATTTGACAATGAGTTACGGAAGCGAGTTATGTGCCCCGCCTCGGCTAAAGCTGTGAATGTCCTTGCTGAACGGCATATTAAACAAGGAACTGAAGCAGCTGGGTTCCGTCCAGGCTCAATTCTTTACACTCAAGTCAATATGTTCGTTTAATACGTCCTCTTGATCCAATATGGATCAATCTGATGACTGGTTGGAAAATAAGGATCAACGGGAATCGAGCACACGACCTCCTAACAAGGCTAACAGGCTTAATGGTTAAAACAACAGTCTGGATAAATGGAGATCGTGGGTTTGGTTTCGGCTCCACTACCCTCGCCTTATTAATTTAAGACTGGTCCTTTGATTGATTCATATAATGCCGGATCCTGTAACTTTGCGTTTGCTTACTCACAACCCCCATTTTAGATAATCACAGACACATCGGTAGCAAGTTGGCCTTATATGGCAGTGCTGTACATTGTACAATCACCAATGTGTAAAAACACTTGGCTCTTGCTTCCAACAACATTTACATCTGTCATGATAATTGTTCTATATTTAGAATGTAAAAGTAAACACGATATCGATCACACTATTAATAGATGGGTTTAAAATATCTCACGTTTCTTGTGAGCTCTGTATCCGAGAAGGGAAAAGATAACAAACCCCCCGAATATGCTTGTTCCACAGTTTATCAGAGTCACCACTATACCATCTGAAAATCGTTCGATTTATATCAATACCCAAAAACTCACTCTTCAAAATGTCCTTACATTGCCAATCAAATAGTTTTACTTGAATACTCCCGTCAGCACGTCTAATTGATCATCTGTCAAACAACTATTGAGCAACAGTTTTCTAAAAATCCGCACGAATATCCGTGTCTCAAATGAATCCCCTACCTCGGATACAATCGTTCTCTCTCTTGTTGTAGGATGAGTAAGCAACAACACTCCCGAAAGCAATACCCAGGGAGTAGAATATCTGAGTAGCTGCGGTCCTCCAGACAGTGGGATCTTTTAGATGTTCCCACTGTAAAGGTTTGTTATCTTGATTTTTTTATCTGAGACTTGGTCGCACCAGACCTATATCCCTGACATGTCTACAGTAAAACTAGACTTATTGATATGACAGAAACACCTATGGTGGTTGGAAAAGTGTGTATAGTGGTAGGAAAAGTGTATTATATAGTGGTACTGTGGTAGGAAGAGCCTGCAATGGTATCCTACCTTGGGGGTAAGATAGTATAGTATCCCATCCTTCGCACCAGGAAGTGTTACTCCTCTAAAGAAGAGAACCACCAGTAGGAGATAAGGAAACGTGGCGGTAAAGTACACTACTTTTCCAGACGATTCTACTCCTGGAATAAGTATAGGTACTCAAGTTTATAGCTAGCTACTGTTATAAGTTCAGGTAAACAAGTTTATAGCTAGCTACTGTAACAACAATTTATCATAGATTTTTCTATGATTCCGCTTTGTTAATGGTCTATGATGGGATGTTTACATGAACCTGGATTTTGGATTATCTCTTCATATTAAATCATTATTTTTATCTCATACTTATTTTAATTCGGACACTCCAACAGCCACATGTTACACAAGTGTAACGGCCAATTACAGGAGGCCGAATGTACAATTATACATCACGCCAGTGACGGTTAAGGTAGTGTGTACCATACTTTTATCGCCCGAGACTTCGCTGCAATGGGCAGCTACTCATTTAACCCTCAATCACGGTTTCCCGATCATTCGGCTGAGTCGACCGAAGAAGGTTGCATAGGCAAATGCCCTTAGCGCACTTCTCTAGGACTGGCGGATACGGGATTTGAACCCCCGACCTCCTGCATGGGAGCCGAGAAGGAAACCACTACACCACCAGACCATATTGTACTCTAAAAACTTCCAAACCTTTGCACATACAGAGAAAGCAAATAATCCACGCCACGATGAGAGTACCGAAGAGATACCAGTCAATACTACCAAGTAGAGTGATGTCGTTGCTCGCCTTAAGAGCTTCAAAATACCTTATCGGGGAGAAATGACTTGAAATCGATGATAGATACCTTATAACGAATGTCAAGTATTAAATGATGCTCTTAAACATAAAAAACGCGTCTGTCTGTAATAGTGCAATATCAAATTTCCAATTCCAAGTTTTACCGAGACAAACAAACTCAGTAAGTCAGTATGTACTGTAAGGCACTAATGCGACTTGTTCTACTCGAGCTTAGAAAAGTAAGTAAAACAGTAGTGAAGTAGTAAAATGTTGCAAGATTCTTCCTCACCAATAGTGCATAGTCGCATCGTCTTCGTCAACACAGCACTCAGCGCCCTCAGGGCAGGAAGACCAAGGGAGGGAACCTGAAAAAGTTTGAGATAAAAGTTAGAAAATAAAGCTAGGCCCTATATACACAAGTACAGATAAGGCAAAAAGAGCTTAGAATAGAAAATCAATCGAATTATAGGTGCTAATTTTTATTCTTAACATTTATAAAACAGAAACAGTGCAAGTGGTAGGTATTTCGAGAACATGATATTAAGTGTGAAGAGTATGGTGTTCAAATGAGGACTTACCATGAGTGGTAAAGGTCTGGTGTTTAAATCAGGACTTACCAGAGTGGTCTGGTGTTTAAATGAGGACTTACCAGAGTGGTCTGGTGTTTAAATGAGGACTTACCAGAGTGGTCTGGTGTTTAAATAAGGACTTACCAGTGGTAAGGGTCTGGTGTTTAAATTAGGACTTACCAGTGGTAAAGGACGAAAAAAAGTATCGTAAAATCCACATTATTATAGAGTTGTAGTAGAAACTGCAGATTAGATCGAGCACCATTGCAGCAAAACCGATTCCTCTGAAAGCTTTATGCATCGCCTGAAACAGTGAGGCATACATTACAGTTTATGGTTATAAATATCTTAATGTACACGAAATGTCGGGGGATTTCCCGTTGCTCCCATAAAGTTAGAAGCACTAAAATGTGTAGTTCTTGTCGTTCCTATTGTAACATAAAGTTAGAAGCTCTTAAATTTGTAGTTCTTGTCGTTCCTATTGTATAAACACAACAAGCTTAGTAACTCACAGCAAACGATCCTGGAGCTCCTTTTTTTGTAAGCTGTCCTAGAGAAGTCTCCAAACAGAAGAGGGGGATTCCAAGTAAAACCAGCATTATAATGTAGGGTATAAGGAAGGAACCTGGCAGGGGAAGGCTTTATGTTCTTTAGAGAAGTACTCAACAGTTCAACACATTTAAAGAAGTGCTAGGTTTAAAACTTATGTAGGTTCTTTAGAGAAGTACTCAACAGTTCAACACATTTAAAGAAGCGCTAGGTTTAAAACTTATGTAGGTTCTTTAGAGAAGTACTCAACAGTTCAACACATTTAAAGAAGCGCTAGGTTTAAAACTTATGTAGGTTCTTTAGAGAAGTACTGAACAGTTCAACACATTTAAAGAAGCGCTAGGTTTAACACTTATGTAGGTTCTTTAGAGAAGTACTGAACAGTTCAACACATTTAAAGAAGCACTAGGTTTAAAGGAAACTAATTTTGTTTTGAAGGGTCCCAACGCTATCAATAAACTAGCTACTCAACACTTCGGGTTAAATTTTGAAAATGATATGCAGTTGCATTCTTACAATCTTACAAATTCGTACATGACTTTCAACATTATGCAAAGTGGTAATCAATGATCATTTTGAAGTAAACAAGTTGTAATGCTATTAGCGAATGACTTTGTTGTGGCTTTTGTCGAGAAATAGAAAAATGGACACAGGAAATGTGTAGGTGTCCTGCCTACAGGATATTCCTATCAGGAAACGGCTTAATGTACACTATAATTCGAAAAAAATTGCCATGAACAGGATTGAAGGGAATTAAAGAGAATTAAACAATCAGAGGTCTAACTACAGAAATTTAATGTCAGACTCAGATACGAAAAATGAATAAAAATACTGTGTTTGAAAGATGTTTAAAAATTTATTGCGTCCTGCAACTCAGTCCATTGGTATAGATATGTTGTAGCAATAATACAATAATTTACACTAACCTCCTCCGTATCTGTGACAGAGGTAGGGAAATCTCCAGAGGTTCCCTATACCTACTGCGTACCCAATAAGGGCCAACATGTACTCCGTCTTCGCCCCCCAAGCATCTCGCTCTTCTGAGCTCGCTTCCACATCCTTCGCTTGAGGATCTACCTGAGGAGATGATGAAGTGAAGGTCGACCCTTACCCTAACCCTAGCCCTAACATGGGTAAAAACTGAGAATTAAAAGTTTTTTGGGGGCATTTTCTGGAAAGTAAGGAACTTGCATCAATGTAATCCTCGAGAAAAGGCAAATTCACCTTGTTTGCCATTGGTATTTCAAGACTTTCGATGTCTTATTCACTGCTACTCACTGATACTCTGATTAGTCTACTATAGCTTGACGCACTTAATCGTAAAGAAAAATGTTCGATGTTAGAAGTACGAGTTTCCGACCAAAAAGAGATCAACGGAAAAGTAGTAGTAATTTTTCCTTAACTGAAACTGAAAGAATTGAATGATGAAAAATTGCGATTTAAAACTAGAAATGCTATTTTTAGAAGTGTGGGGAAAAGTTTCTGATGTTAACGTCCGAGCAGACTAAATAAAAAACCGATCCCGGACTACTCACTGCTGCAGGACTAAATACCAGATAGAAATCATATTGAGTAAGGTAACTTGTAATTAAGCAGTTGATTTAATTAAATTATTTTCTAACAGCTGCAAGATTAGGGTGATGACAATTTGATTTCAGGAAGATTCTACCAGATTCAAACTAGATCATTAGCAAACTGTGTCTAAATCAAAGCCCTTATAGTTTGCCGGAAAAAGTCAGAATGGATATTGACAACAGTTTGGGTGTTAACAGTTATTGCTTAAGTTTAAGTAAGGGAATAGCGTAAGGAAGAAAATAGTGTAAGTAAATAAATTGTGTAATTAAGAAAATAGTGTAAGTTAAGTTAGGAAACAATAGCACAGTGGCACGCCATTTTAGAAATCTCTACTCTCGACTCTAGTCCTACTTTTACTTCAGGAGTCCCGCTCCTTAGTTGAACCAGAGAGATTGAGGCTGTTTATATACTAAGGTAGTCTACAGATCACAGACAAACCAGCTCTAGATCAGACGGTTGGTCGATCTTAAAAGTGTATCTTGTTAACACCCAACTTTAATGACAGGAAGAAAATTGTGATGTAAAATGTTTACAATCCATACGGTTATCGAGAAATTGGCGGAAATGGCATATGGTAATTGCAGTAACCATTCCGGCTTCAAAAGTTTAATCAAGAACCGGCCCCATGTTAAAACTGTGTCCTTAATGAACGGTTACAATCCTTTATGAAGAAATTGCAGAGTTAATGAAGGAAGGTTGTCAGCTGTCTTATGACGAAGAACTTATTTTGTACATGGGTAAAAACCATAAAGATTAGTAGTGTGGGTATACGTAGTCCCTATTGAACACGAACAAGATACACTAGTCATGCTCTTATATCTGCGGGCATTCAACATTTTCACATACTAATCTACTGACTTTACATACTAATCTAGACAATTATATTTCAAAATACAACAACAAAATTTTACTCGTAAATTTTTTTTTATTATTTGAAACTACAGAACACAAACTTAGACCTAATTGTGAATAATCTTCTGATTGAATTTTGTATCAAGAAACATCAAGCATGCACGACTTCGCCAATAAAATTACAGAAATTAAATTCTCTGAAAAAAAACATCCGGTCGCACGTACCTGTTCTCAGTTCAATTGATATGAAATGAAAGAGAAAATTTGAAAAACCTGGCAATCTGATTCTCCCGGAACTTTTTCATAGGCTGACATCACCCTGCCCTGCTAGTCAATCTGAGATCCTCTCTCTCCCCTCGTCCTCTTTATCCACTCTGATACAAACGCAAACCGAGATGACTTACAATTCTCCTATTAAATTAAATTAATTAATTGCAATTAAAGGATGGTTTTACAACACTTAAGAAAATTTATCAGCATAAAGGATGGATAATTTTTATTTGGTGCCATGATAAGGATCAGAAATATTCTTAACATGCAAATTGCAAACATAAAACTGAGATAAGATCTAGTTTGCATCAAGTGAACGTCTTTCATTGGGAAAGTTCATAATGGCAATTATAGTATCTTATTCGGTGCGATACAACGGCTTAAGACAAACATTAATGTACTTAAAGTAAATTGACCATTGTTTGGTTTGATCTACTAAAGAACAAAATAATATCTATATAAAATATGGTTGTAAATCAGTGTCAGGCACTCTAGAGAAGGGTTTTATTTAAACAGGGAACAAAACACAATTAAAAAATACGCTGATAAATGACAGCTAATTAGTAAACCATGTACCACTTAGTTTCCGTTTTGAGGTTTCCCAACTTAGACAAAGCCCACAAGTATTTTTGTAATTGTGTGACGTTGTCTACCATAGTTTGTGTTTATAACTATAGGGTCTAGTACATGCACAAATAACTATAGGGTCTACATCCTAGAAATACAAGAAAATTAACGCTAATACACGAGGACCCACGCTAATAATACACGTGCACACACGCTAATACACGTGCAGACACGACACTTATACACGGTTAACACTGACAAATGCAAATAATAATTTTCCGCTGGTGAACGACTTCGCCGCGGAATCGTCCGCAGTCACGTCAAAAAGTAATAAAATCATTAATAGTCTAGCAATTTTGTCATACTTGAAATAAATTTTGCCATGATTAATCTAGATGAACTTCAAAGAGACTTGAACTGAATGAAAATTTAATGATAAGCACCACTGTTTAAACTAATATGAAATACAATTACAACAACTAAGGGCAAGGCAGCAGCGTGAAATTTGTGGTTTACTTTTCATATCCTACAAAGTTAACAATAGTGAAGTGATAGAAGTAAAGTAAAACAGAACGATATATTTACCTGCAAATCTATTAGTATCATACGTTCGCTCAACTTGATTGGTATATTTATTATGTTTCAAATTCAATAGTCCTATAGCTATAGCTCAATCACTTAAAAATCTTATTGACAAGTTGACGCTTTGTTGAAGGACTGTTTACTATAACGTATATACTACAGTGCTAATACATAACACATAATAGTGACTGTACAATATTGTAGTGTTGGGGTTGATTAATCAACCTTCGCAAGCAATCAAGGAACAGTGGCAAACGCTAAACCCTCATGGACTCCCAGCATGTGAACAACATAGGACGTTTAAATCGGACCGATTGCGAGCCGGCATAAAAAGTGTGCCTAAATCGCGCAATTATAGGCCTTGTAGTGAGCAATGGTTCCTGTAAAATGTCTTTAAGTTTGCGTCCCATCGATATGCTCTATTCGAGTGTTTATGGGAGTGCAATAGAGACGGGTATTTTTGGGAATGATTTTAGTAAAATGTGATTCAGTGCATGGCCGTTTTTAATAAGAGCGCCCCCCCCCCTTTTACATTAAGAATGACTGCATTGAGCTGGAGGTCGAAGGTGAACCTGTGGAGCAAGTTAGTAACCTCGTTTAACTGGGTACATACATCAGTGGAGACGGTACTATCGACAGAGACCTCAAAATACGTATTCGAAGAGCTAGTGCTGCATCTAATCAGCTCTGGAAGAATTGTAACAGCAGAACCGTCAAGGCTGCTGTTGTCACCATCTTAATCTATGGAGCTGAGGTCTGGAACGCCACCAGAAAGAAGATGAAGCGGTTTGAGGTTCTTCATCAGATCTCTCAGCAGAGAAGGATTCTTCCGATCAGATGGTATCATCATGTTCATGGTATTATCAGGTTTATGGTATTATAATGTTCATACCAATGAAGAAGTTCTCAATCGTGCCGGCATCCAAGACAATCGAAACCTTCATAAGAGCTGCCAGACTCAGATTGTGTGGCCATGTATCAAGAATGCCTCAATCCAAATTCCAAAATTTCTGCTGGACTGGGTACCAAACTATGGAAACTGGTCTAGAGGCAGGCCCCAAACATCCTAGTAATCCTGCATTCTCAAGGATGCAGCTAACTTTACAGGTTTTAAGAAGATCGACGGCCGGACGGCAAGGCTGTTAACTTGTTTGGAGCGAAGACGTATGATACGCCGTCAACGAGACGTGTGTGATGCAGACCACTCTAACGAGCATGTATGTATGACCAATAATGCATTCTTTGACGGAGGCAGGCTCATCATGGACTGCAAATAGAAGTCTGGATTTCTGCATTTTAACTTTACGATGTTGTTATATAGAATACTTTTTCGACAGTTTTACAATAAACATGACATAAAAATGAATATTACAGGAAAGTAACTATCGCGTACGTGACAACCTCATTATAAAACATTATTAAACATAGCAACAAACAATTACAAAAATAAGAATTACTCAAGCGAAGAATACTGCAGATCAACAGGGGGTGGAGTGGACATACTGATGCAACTACACTCTCAGCTGAAAAACATCAACCAACATGTTTGTCCAGTTGCGGAGCCAACCTCCTTGAAGCTTGAAGACACATCGGACTCTGAACAAGATCAAGAGGCCAACCTCTCTGTTGCTATGACCCCAAACACCATATCACCCCACTACAAACCCTCTTCTACTGAAGGCCAGTACACTTGCCAGCCCTATGAGTGCTACAAGGAGGATGTAATACCTCCTGCTGTTCATGAGAAGGTCTCTAAGTTGATGGAAGACCTAACAGACAACTTCACATCGGTTGGTGGGAGTCGTGATGTTTTATATTTTGGGGAATACAACTACAGCTACACTGGCACTAAGCATGATGCTAGAGAGACTCCGCTCCCCATACAGGAACTTCTTGATTGCATTCGTCCTCACCTGCCCAACCCTAACAGCTGGCTTAACTCCTGTCTTGTCACTAGTAGGGTGCGCCCTTTTTTCTAAACCTATATGGGCTCAACCCTTATCTGATAGAGCTCAACGAGCTGAAAACGAGGATGCCCTCCTTTTTGAAATTGGACAACGGGAAAGACTACCCCTGGTCGTTTAAAAGTTACGACGATCTAGGATGTACATGTTGCGCACGCGCGAACTCGGAACGCTTGCATGCTGCACCTGCATAACTCACGCG
>JH154432.1:9181-28329 GCA_000226015.1 Mnemiopsis leidyi | reverse complement strand
AAGAAAATGACCATGACCACTAACAAACGTGAATTCCCCCCACTGGTCATGGTCAAAAATTTTTGACCATTTGACCATGACACCCGGACGTAGGCCAAATGGTCAAAAAATCGTGGTCATCTTACCCCCCTGCATCACATGGCACTACTCTTTTCCTTTCATGCGATCACATCACATCCTTGCATTGGCAGGGCAAGATCCAATCATCCGGGCATCGATCTGAGCACCGATAAAAAGTTCCGAAAAAAATCGATAGCTCAAAGTTTGGGTAAAATTTCGGGGGAAAGGAATGAGGCCCGGTAAATCGGGGGACCGGGTAAATCGGGGCCGGGTAAATCGGGGGATGACTGTATATTGTATATGGTTAACTTGAGAATGACAGGACTACTTTCAAAAAGGCGCTCATGAGGCCAAACTAACTTTTTGCTTCTATTTTCTTATATGGTTTTCTCACAACCCTAAATGAATTTAGCAAGCATGACATTTCACAGACCTGCACATCAAGCTTCGAAATCCCTGACAAGAGGAGTACTGACATCAGTTAGAAAGTCTTTTGCCCCACAAAATGCACTGCTTCACAAGTTTCTTCTTCCTCGTATGGCAGAGAATGCAGATAAACCTGCTGTTGTAAGTATCAATCTCTTTTATAAATATCACCTATGAAATAAACTCTTTGTTTAATTTTTCAACAGAAAAAAAAAGTAATTTTATTAGAAATGTGGCATTTCCTAAGTTTCAAAATTGTGTTCAATTTCAATTTGGCCTTATTGTAATTTACTGTTGTAACATAAAATTGTTGCAGATAGACTATGTGACAAAAGATGTTTGTACACATGGTCAAGTAGCAGATTATGTTGGGAAAGTTGCTCGTAAAATGCTAGATTGGGGTGTAAAGCCTGGGGATCATGTGGCACTAAGTTCATTTAACCACATACATTACTTCCCTGTTCAACTTGGTATCATAGCAGCTGGAGGTCGAGTAGCCTTATGTAATCCAGGCTACACAGGTTGGTTATCATTTACTGCATCTAATTTCTGCTTGTTCGGGGGTGTAGTGGGGGGGGGGGGGGTTAAAAGTAACCTTTATTACCTTCTTCGGCTTTAGCTGAGCATCAGCAAGGTCATCAACTGTCTTGACCACCCCATAGATCCATAGTTGCAGTGTCCACACTCCTATCCTGAGTCGTGTATTGTGGTTTTGTCTGGAATCCTCACAATGTTACTCCTTGAATAGATCATAGGTCTCAAAATTGTTGATCTGGACTGGTATCCAGTTCCAGAGTCGAGATCCCATTACTGCACTTCTTTTTCTTTTTAAGTGTAGATTGAGATGCAAATGTCAAAATTTGAATAAATTGCTTCTATCATCGCTAAAATCAATTTCATAAGTCTAAAACCACAAAATTTTGAGTATTTTTGGCAAAAATTTGAACTTTTTTTGGGTAGACCTAGTTTTTACCACATTTAGAAATATATCTAACAAATCTGTAGTCTAACGGAGAACTCTCTAGCATGTTCTTGGGTCATTTTAGGTCGTTACAAAGTCAAGGGCCCGAAAAATCACTAAAGTGCCTCCATTTTTGATTCCATTTTTGATGTAGAGCCAAATCCTTTGCACCGTATGTGTAGAATAAAAAGCCCCACCATCTGTGCAATTTTCATATCTCTAGCTCAATCATAGCAAGATAAACCTAAAAAACATAGTATTTTGCAAAAATGTTTGATCTTAAATAAAACCTTTTAGTTATTGCCAATCGGCCTAGAACTCAGGGAATACTTTTATTTTCATTTATACTTAAAGTTTTCATAGATGCCAAGTTGGCATGCTCCGAAAAATGTTTTACTGTGTCCCCTTTAATTTTTACGTGATCATGGTCAAAATGAACTGACTATGGAGCTAAGTAAGTAAGTAAGTAAGTAATAATTATGACATAACATCATCACATATGTTGGAATAATCCTCTAGCCATGGCGGTCTGCCATTTTGACCACAGTATTAAGGTATTTACCATTGTTAAATATTCTGACCATATGGTCATAAAAATTTGGAATTTTTATCGTAATTTTGAGATATTTGACCACGGTTATTTTGCTATCCTGACAAGAATCATTGTCATCATTTTTGACTATTTGACCATGGTTATTTCGAAGCTTTGACCATGGTCATGTACCATGACACCCTGACCTAGGCCAAATAGTCAAAAGATCTTGGCCATCTTACCCCTCCCCCACCCTTACCAGCAAGCCTTAATTTTGTCAAGATAAAAACTATGCATTTTGAACTTGTAGAACTTGTTTTACAATTAAGTTGAATTACATTTTTTGATTTTTTTACAGGACGGGAGGTTGATCATTTGTTTACAACAGCTGGTGTCAGTAGAGTCATTGGACACCCAAACAACAAAGATGCAGTAAATGATGCTGTTAAACGCCTTAATCTTCCGGATCCTCTTGGTAAATTTGACCTATGTTCTTAGGTTATACCTTCATTGTTTACAAAGAAGTATTGTGGTGAATTAATTTGTCATTTCTTGTGTATCAAAACAAACCATTTCAGACATAACAAACGTTTTGGAACAAAGCAAGGACTTTTCCAGTGAACTTCCTGACATTGAGATGGACATCCACGACACCTGTGCCCTGTTTTATAGCAGTGGCACTACTGGGTTTCCCAAGGCCGTCGAGATAACTCATGATAACTTTGTCAGCCAGTGTATGATGTTGGACGATCCGGCCTGCTTTAACTTCACCCCTGAAACCGTTAATGTGAGTTGCCTCGCTGTCTGTTGCTGATTTGCTAGATATATGATGGGAAGACCAAACATTATCTACTGAATAATTTCTCAGTTTTTTGTGCCTTATTTCGAAAATGATAACACATAGGTGGTAAATTAAAAGCTACTTTTATCATTTGCAGAATGGGTTTTTGCCATCCTTCCATGTTTATGGAAGTGTGGTCGGAGCTCATGTTCTTCACAAGAGTGCCTCCTCAATTAATCTCGATGGATTTAATCCTGTGACATTCCTTGGTGCTATACAAGATTATAAGGTACAGAATGAATGTGTAATAACACTGTAGTCTTTTCTTTATGTAAATTTACAGCAACTTTACACAGCATGGGTTTCTCCCTTCATTCCACTTGTGGGGGCAATGCTGTATTTATGCACCTCTTAATGAAAGGAGGACTATCTATCATGATGGAGTCTTTTCAACCTGAAGCATTTCTTGATGCTACCCAACGCTATAAGGTTATTACTGATCGGATAACTGGGTACTAAGATCGTTGATAGTAAGCAGTATTGCTTTAAATCGTAGTCCAGTTAAATTTATTTTTTACTTATATTTCATCAATTATGATATGTTTCTTTTCAGCAGATTCATTTCCAAAAAATGCATCTTCAGATATCATTCGCTACAGTCGTGCCTCCAATTATGGTGTTTCTGGCGAAGCATCCCATGGTCGACGACTACGATCTGTCAAGTCTGACAGACCTGGTCTCTGCAGCTGCTCCTCTCTCTGAACAGCTGGAAAACGAAGTTAAGGCCAGGTTAAACAACGATAAACTTAAATTCCGTCAAGGTAAAACTTAAAACGTTAGCTGATATATTATTGTGCCAATTAATCTTTCATGACTGCAGAATCATGAATCTACCCATAACATCTTTTTCATAATTGTCACTTTCGACAAATTGTCGAACATTTAATGTCGAATGAATAAAAGATTAGCCGGTGCTGGTACCTTGGCAACCTGTGTGGTGTAATAAATACCTACTATATAACCCAGTTTTATAATTTCTAGTCAATTATAGTTTCTGGTCAATTACTTATAGCTTTCAGCTGTTAGCTATATAGCTCTGTAATTTTAGGGTATGGTCTCTCTGAAACTACGGCTGTTAGCCACCACGGCAGCAGGGATGTCTCAAAGCCTGGTTGCATCGGGGGCACTGGTCGGAACACATTGGCCAAGGTCATTGCTCTAAATGTGTTTGATCATAATGCTCAATAATTGTGATGTAAATCTAATTAGGTTATAATGCTTTTGGGCTTTAGCATGGTTAAAAATGGCAAAATAAATTCTTGAACCAATGCGATAGTTACTGGGGAGTGCCAAGGGATTAAAATTGGAAAATTAGAGATAGGCAAACAGTCTTGCCAATTTGAATAAACAGCGACATTTTTTCTAATCTGTGCTTTATTCAATAACCTCTGTAATTTCTGTATGTCATGTGCAGGATATGGTTTGAGTGAAACAACCGCTGCATCACATTATCTGTCCCGCCTGGACCCAGAAAAGCCTGGATCAATCGGTTCTATAGGGAACAATGCCGAGACTAAGGTATTAAGGTGACCCAAGCAAAACCGAACAAATTTGCCTGAAGAAGTGTGGTGAAGTTTGTGCTGCTTTTATTGATTCATACGTCTATGTCAACCTCATTGAACTTTCTGAATGTACATCAAACATATTTGTGATACATTCATCTTTTCTTTCTATCTAACTGTTAGCATATTTTTCTGTGCGATAAATCAACTGCAAAAAAACTGAGAAAAAATTATGATAGCCGTTTTACCTAATGTGCTCCGTTGCAGTATCTTCTACCCAATTTAACTTAGCTACGAAAAGGGCTCATTGGAAATTTCAACTAAATTCGGTTAAGCAAAAAAATAACAAATACAAAATTCAAGAATGCTACGTATAACTTTCAACCGATTTTAGCACAGCATTGGTTCAGAAAGCCAGAAACATAAGTGTTCCATTTAATGACTGTTTGATTGCTTGAAACATACAATACGTCCAAGCATGTTGCTGTTTGCTTTCGAAGTGTACATAACGCTGTCTGCTATCTAGTACTCTTGTGTCTGCTATAGAGCTATGTTTATATCAAATTATTAACGTAGCAGTATGCACAAGGTCATGTGTAAACACTTTTATATGCTGAACTAAAATCGCTACCTTTTAGCATTGGGGTTTTTCAGTTTTTTAAAATTTTGACATTCCTTTTATGTTTCTCGTTATTTTAATTATGTCTGAGATGAACACACCCTGGTCCTGATTGCATGCGTTTTTTATGTGCTGCTGTATTTTTCATGACTTTTCAGCTTTGCTGATCTAAACAAATTTCCATACCTTCGCTTAAGAGGTTCCTCATGTTGGAACTTTACACAACAACACAGTGACAAGGTAATCCCGGCAGGTGGTGGACGTAGAGACGGGGGAGGAGGTGGGAGTTGGCCAGCCCGGGGAGATATATATCAAAGGACCTTGTGTTATGAAGGGGTATTTCAACAACCCTTCAGCCACTGCTGGTAAATGTTATCCAGGCATTGAGGAGTCTCCTTTTTGGGTGCTGGCAAGCACTCCAGCCGACTTGACAAACAAATTGAACTATATTTGCGTTAACTTTATGACATTTAACCACAATTCCAACTCTTTCCCCCATTATATGATACGACGTTTGCTCTTATGAATATGAAAAATATCAACAGAAACGTTTTCGGAGGACGGTTTTCTTAAAACGGGAGATATTGGCTATTATGATGAGGACGGGGACTTCTTTATCATCGATAGACTGAAAGAACTGATCAAAGTCAAAGGATTTCAGGTATACCCATGTCTTCTTGTCCCTGATTTGAGTGCTGTTAACAATTAGTATTGTAGAATCTATGTTAACATGTTTTCCTGCCACTATCTGTTCTATTTCACACCCCCAGTATACTTACACGAGTATAGGCTAATGATTGAGTCAGATTGGCCCTAGAGCATGCTTTACACTAGTGATCTGGATTATATATATAGGAATATAGATTAAAGACTGTGAACAAGATAGACTTGTCGACATATGCTGTACTGTGTTCATTCTGTGTGTCATTGCGATACATGGTATTCTATCAGTATAGGCTAATAATAGAGTCAGCTTGGCCCTAGAGCATGCTTTACACTAGTGATCTGGAATATGTAGGAATATAGACTGTAAACAAGATAGACTTGTCGACATATGCTGTACTGTGTTCATTCTGTGTGTGTTATTTCGATACATGCCATTCTATCATTTCGAATGTAGTAAATTATATCTTTCGAATGTAATAAATTCTATCATTTTGAATGTGGTAGGTAAATAGACCTAAGTAAGAAAGGAATCTTCGGGAAGGGGTACATATTGTTTTAAGTATCACATGATAGTGTAGCTTGATATTGATTGGCCGTACCTAACTTTTCCTCTGCGACCCTTCCCAAAAAAAATACCTTTGGCTACTTCATCTAGTGAGGATATAGCCACTTGTTCATTCGACTTTTAAATTAAATTTTAAATTACTTCAGCTCAGCAACCCATTTGCATTGTAAATTTAAAACTTCGGATAAATCAATAAAGATTTGAATTTCCCTCCTCAGGTCGCCCCTGCTGAGTTAGAAGCACTTCTCCTTGAACACCCGCTGATTGCGGACGCGGCAGTTATCGGAATCCCTGATGAGCGTGCAGGTGAGAGACCCAAGGCGTTCGTCGTCAAGCGACCAGGAGTTGATCTGGATGAGGATGGAGTGAAGGAGTTTGTGAAGGAGCACGCTTCTGACTACAAGATACCTGGGGAGGTGAGAAGAACTTATTTATGTCCCAGTTGAATGAAAATGAAGTAGCGAACAATTGGTACATTATGTTCCGTGTTACGTTTGATATGATTCGATATGGTATAATCTAACGATTTATTAACTTTAAACGTTACTAAATGATATATGAAATAACTAAAGTACTTTTAACCCATCGTTTATTCTATAGGTGGAGTTTATTGATGTGGTTCCGAAACTGCCTAGCGGAAAAATCCAGCGAAAAATCCTTCGTGCCGCGGAGCAAGCAAAACGGGAAGCAAAGCAGTGATGAAAATTTCCTAATTTTTGCATAGTTTGCTGGTTTTTATATCACATATATATCGAGGGGTTTAAAATAAGTGCACAGTAAATTATTTATGTTGTTGGAGGCTTTTTATTTCGAATTGATGTACTGATTTAAAATTTTTTAACGAAATTCTTTTGCGGAATGCTCGCCGTTCTGAAAAGACCTTATGACTTAATCAAATTTTTAACGGTGTGAATGTCATCAAAAAGCCTAATATAGCTAAATGCTATCTGTGACATTTAATGATATGATGCATGATTTATTTAGTTTTTTATCATACGTACATGACTGCTAGTTTATTATACCACTGAATACAGTGCTTTTGTGTCAAATAACATTAATTTCATTTTCAAATCGATAATGATTTGAATACTTTTAACTGAATTTATATTGTGCTAGCAGATATATTTTAGATTTTAATCGGATTATGTTTGCCTATTGAATGTTATTGTCCTATCAGACGGTTTATATAAGATAAACTTTATTCTCTTGGAATCAACAATTATATGAACCAAGTTAGTTCAATCATATGTGAGTGATGTGAAACAAAAGTCGCCTTTAAAGCAACCGAACCTAATTATTTTAAGGCTAAGCAATCCCCCACCAAAGTCCAAACTTAAGCTCGTATTCTTAATTGTTTAAGCGTAACTGCAACACTCTTGATAGGTCGATGTTGATTTGATTTGGTGGTTGCTACCCAGGCATCACTGTTCTCTAATCAACATGTTTTCCTGCGGTAAGTCTGCAACATGTGTGTACTTACCTGAAACAAGATTTTACGTTCAAATTTCGGCTGTTAGAGGAATTACGTCCAGTGCACATGGACAATAACCTTTCCAATATAACAATGTTAATGTACCTTGTAAATGAAAAACACCCTAGATTGTATTGTAAACTTGAATACCTGCAGCTACAAAATACACTTGTTACCAGGGGTGTCAGGGTGTACATTCACCTTCGGAACAGGAACACAACATCTGGACCATCTAGTTTCCAACCATGGTTACTCCGCCCAGCCAGCTGCTCCTCCCTCTGCTCCTCCCTCTGCTCCTCCCTCTGCTCCTCCCTCTGCTCCTCCCTCCGAGCCTACGTCCAGCTGTCCATCTGTGATCTTCCAGGTAACTCGTCACTACTGCATTCTAGTGGACAATGACTTGTGCTGCTAAGGTGGCATCGTTTCCATAGTTACATAGCAACGAGTAAGGTATATAGTTTGTCTTTATATAGCAGTAGTAGTTGGCTATACATATCATTATGTTACAATCTGTTGGCGGGTTCTTAGGGTTAAAAATAGGGTTAAATTTATGTTTTAACTTGAAACTTTTTTGCTTAATGTAGGTTTAATGACATAATTATGGGACAATTAGAAAATGAGCGTGTAAGTAGCTCTTTTGCTCTTCTTTAGCTTAAGCTGGAGCTTTTGAGTGTCTCATGATTGTATGCAATTTGTATAACAAATGTGCACATGTTCCCGATTCCAATACCTTATGTGTGTTGTATTTACTAAGTCAAGTTTGGGTATTGTATTAAAAGTGAAAAATTCAGTCGCCCCTGACATAAATGTCAAAGGGGTATTATACTACCTCATTGATTTTGAGGAAAGTACAAAGTTGGGGTCAAAAAATTTGTTGCTACTTTCTAGTTTCATCGTTGGCACCAAAATATCAAAATTTACGAGTTTCTATCGAGGGAATAAAAAGTGGACTTATCTGGGTTAATTGAGTGTTTGAATCTTTAATTGATTTAACTATTTTGGTGTATTTAAAGATTATGGTGGAATTCCTTTGACTATGAAACACGTTTTCTAAATTTTTGCTAATTTTAATATTATTTTACATCTTTGCAAAATGTTTGAGAAGTTGTACTAACATATTTTCTTCACAAAGTATGCGATGAATAACTGAGGGTAGTTATATAAGGTACTCTGACCAGGTCCTGAGTTTAATCATTGACTACTAATTACTTATGGTTCCATGGCTAAGAGCCCAAAGCTGATTGATTTTAGATTGGGTCGACTAACTTCATCTTGATTAATTAACTATTCAACTGTTTTAGTTGCGTTTTGACTTATGCGATAGTGACGAGTTGAGGTAACTGCAAGCTCAGTGAAACCTGCATGTTCTCAAGTTTCTACGTATAATCGACCTGCTTAATTTCTTCTACCATTTCGCAGTAGCATTAGCTATAGACCCTTGCTATGCAGGTATAGGATTTCACGTCTCCTACACTAATAGCTAATATACGAACTACCATATTATGTATTTACCTTGTCTATCTCAAGTAGTTTAGAGCTTTAGCGTTCTCGTTTCCCTGATTTACTTATCACTCTTTTTTTTAACCTAATTTTGATTTTTCCTCCTAAGAGCTTTACCTTACACATTGCTTGGTGCTTAACCGTGCACATAATCTTACATGTCACAAATCTATCCCTATTAAATCTATGATATAACCGTGCTCTATTAACCGATGAGAAGTTAGATAGGACTCATTTTAGCCAAGCAACGTTACCACGTGGTATAATGTAGTGTATTTTCCCTGGAACTGCCATTTTAGGTCTTTCTTGGGAGTGCCAGTTGAGCCATTGCTATCATTATTGACATCGCGTGGGTCTAACTTGTGTTTAGGCATTGTTATATATATATTGTGGCTCACTGGCGCAGTCGGTTAAATCGTCTGTCTGCTAATCGAAAGGTTAGCAGTTCGATTCCTAGCTGCGGCACTGGCCATGGGGTGAGCATCGTTGATGCTCAGCTAAGGATTCCGTTGGATCTATGCAGCCCCACGGTCCACTCAGCCAAATGCTCGAGAAATCGGGTGTGAGGGCTAAATGAGTAGCTGCCCATTGCAACGAAGTCTCGGGCGATAAAAGTATGGTACACACTAATTTAACCGTCACTGGCGTGTATTTATAATTGTACATTCGGCCTCCTGTAATTGGCCGTTACACTTGTGTAACATGTGGCTGTTGGAGTGTCCGAATTAAAATAAGTATAAGATATAAAACGATTATACACACTCAAGTATTTGCATAACTACATCTTTCACACCTGGTAAACTTTACACAACTTATTTATTTCTAATTCTATTTTTAATTGTTTACAACGTTAAGTTGCTTTTTGCCTTGATGGGTAATTGCTCATCGCTTGATGCTAAAGGAAAACCCTCGACAAAAAGTTCTTCTTCATCTTCCTCTTCTTCTCATGTGAAGAGAGCTGCTTTCTCCGGGTCGGTAAGTTATTCATTTTTTCGATCTTTTAGCTCTGAGTTTGTGAGCGTTTGGATGTGCCGCTGCATTGTATGTTTTGACATTTGCATGCTCTCATATCTGCTTCTCCGCACAATTTCGTGGCAATTACATCACAATACCTGACCCCATCCAATACCTGCTGCAAATAACATTCTCCATACTTTAAGTAAAATTTCTATACAATCTGTTTGGATGAGATGATGTCTTGAATGTATCTGCAATGTTACCTATTTACACACTCATGACTCTGCATGTATGAATGTGAGAGTGAGTATAGCAGATAATGTATCTCTGTAGTATGACGGATGAAATATGTAAACACCACTGTCTACTTCCTTAACCTAGTCAGTTTATTTCTGCCCAATCAACTGTTACTATGGCGCTTTTTCAGTTTTAAAACAAGATCGTTCCTTAGATTCTTTGCAGATTTTAAACAACAAAGAACAAATTTTGAACGTCTCGTCTTGTACAAAATAAATCTCTAATCTCTACAGCAAGGTCTCATTTACCTTTCTGGAATTTTCTCTGCGGGTGTGATTTTATTCTAACTTCACTCTTCCAAGTATAGATAACACAATGGGAATCTCTTGCTCGAAGAAGAAGAAAAAGCGCCGCAGTTTGCCCAGCATCTCCTGCTCGCTAAGCTCGAAATCTGAGCTAAGCGTTGATAGCGCTGAGCGATCACGTGACAATTATAGCAGATCACGGGACTCTGGTACCCCCAGCTCACGGTTCAGGAACAAAGAAGGTTCCCGTGGTGTTGTCGAGGACAGATTAGAACATCCACCTGCGTACCATGAGTTGTTTCCCGAAAGTGGAGATTTAGAAGTTAGAAGGAGTCCGCACGACGCTCAAAGTAGTCGCGGAACTGATTTAAACTGTGAAACCAGTCCACGACATTCCAAATTTTGTAGTCATAAGAATGTACGGAACTCTACACATTCCGGTATATCCAGAAGCCTTAGCAGATCTTCATCAAGCTCCAGTTTTAGTTCTAGCTCTAGTTTAAGCAGTAGTTCTAGTAGCAGTATTAGCAGTAGTTCTAGTAGCAGTTCTAGTTCTTCGTGCAACTCAGTGCTATCTTCTCTTTCAACAGACAATCAGCGTCATTGACAACAGAGAAAAGAGATACAGTTCATGCACTGAACTGAGCTGTGTACGATGTACTTGATAAAATATAGGTAATAAGACTGCCTACACAAACTTGTCAGGATGGATCTCTAAGTGGTAATTTCTTATGTTCAGAATTTTGTGCTTACTTCTTTTTGGCAATTAAATACGGCATGGCTAGAATTTAATTCAGATTTGACTTCTTTTTTAACATTTTTTAATGAAATTTGCTCTCCTTCGATTTTCGTGATTAGGTACTTCTGATAATAAGTTTTTTGAATTTTGAGGAGGTCAGTGTGTATCGTTGAGTTTTTTTATTTAATGGTTTGTATCTTTATTTTGATATAGATTTTATTTTAACACAAATTCAATATACTGTACTTTAGGGGCGGGTTCAATCACTTGGCTAAATCTATTTGTTTCAGTTGCTTCGCAAATTTCGGTTATTTAAATTCAGTCATTTTGCAATTGACATTTATGATGCTTATGAAGCTTATTTTAGGGCTCGATAGGAAATCTAAATTGGAGAATAAGTGTCCGGGTACCGGATTACCATGTAATCATACTATGTTTACTGTAGTTACCATAACTATACCATAGTTACCATATCTAAGGTCAAGAAAACTACTTACCATCTTACCTAAGTGATATCTAATAATTACTTAACCTTGTAATCTAAATCAGTAACACTAAAATCCTGACCCCTCCTCCCCCTTCAGGACCCGACACTGGAACATGACATCTACATCAGCTACTGTCCGGACAACTGTCTGGGGGGCAGCGCCTTCACCAGCCGCTACCAGGATCCCAACCACATAGCAGCCGCTCTCTCCCGAACCTTCAAACCCTGGGTAGCGAGTGTTTGTTTGGGACCTAAACCTTCTGGAGATTTCTACGAGGATAGGGCTCTTCATCTGCAGAAAGTGAAGGTACGGATTGCTTTTGTTTTATCAATGAGTGAATACACTAATTGTAGTTACGTTGGAAATGATACGAGGTTTAAGGTAGTTGACATGTCATTTTGATGGAACAACTTAAATCTTCCAGAAGTAAAGTCAATCATATCAAATCAAATATCATAACAATTACACAGAAAAAAACGCTTTAAAAGAAAAAGTTCAAGCTCTGATAAGCGATGCTACACTTAATCATCTGGTATTCAGAAGTTTCAAAAGGGCTTGTTGCAACGCTCTAATTAAGACTGAAGACTCAGTGAAGCCGTAAAATTTAAGAATGTACAAGATATTGCATGAAATTCCTATCTCATACTCAGGTATTTGTGGCCCTGATATCTCCGGAATACTCCCAAAACGACCAGTGCAAGATGGAGTATCAGTTTGCACTGCTGTCTCTCAAGAAACCTGTGTTGCCTGTTATAATAGCTCCCGGGGACATCAGTAGCACAATACGTAAGTCCATATCTTGTAGAGAAAGCTTTATCACACTTTTATTTGAGTCTATTTATTCAATTATTTATATTGTTCTTGCTGAAAAAGATGCTTTTATTTCTCTTATTTCAAGTTTATTTTCTCAACACGAAAGTAAACCAGATTTTTACCTAAATTGAAAATTGCATGATTGGCTTATAATAGCTCTTTTGTTAATAATGTCTATAATACTATAATAAGAGCTTTTGTTTAATTTGCTCGCAAATTTCATTTATATCCAAAATATTAGATTTTTCAGATCTTTCTGAAAGGTACCATCGCTGAGTCACGTGAATTACTACTCAGTGACTACTGTCGTAGAAATACCTTACCTATTCTTGAACAAAAAACCCCAAACATCTCAGCTTTTGATGATGATATTTAAGACTAAAACTTAATGCCGTCTAATTCCCACATTGGTGGAAAAGTGATAAAATGTGACTATAAGTGATACGGTGCGACGAAAAGAAATGTGGTGTGACACACTATACTACAATATCGTCAAGACACAATTGAAGACTATTAGAAAGAACTGGTTTACTATCTCACCCCTACGTTCTACAAGTCGTGCTTGGCCCTTGGACTGTCATATCAATCCTCTGTATTTTCCAGCTGAAACTTTAGCGTTTGTTATAATGCCCATTGTGTGAGATCTCTTTAGAGATTCTCTCTTTGCACTGAGTTTTCTTTCGGCCACCAGGGCGCTGCTCATAAAGTCACCAGCATAGGATATCCGCGAACTTCGCTTCTTCTCTGGAACTATTTCCGGTGGCCTCGCCCTCTGAAATAGCGATATGTAGTACCATTGTTACCCCTTTGAACGAAGACACGTTTGACTGACAAAAGTTAATGACCAGTCTACAAATGTAACATCACACGTGGATCATTCCGTAGGGGCCTCAATTATTAAATTCCAATAGCAACAGGCACAGGCTAGGCTGGTATTTCAGGATTAACGAACAAAGCTTATAGTTTTTGGTATAATTTGTTGCTCTAATCAAACTCTTTGTTGTGAATTTCGTGAAAATCAGATTCTCTTAACAGATCAGTTGATTCGGAATTTGGGTTAAAACTATTTAGAGAACAATACTATTCCGTGCACGTGTTAAGCCACCAATTATAGATTAAATTATATCAAAATGCTCTTGCTTAAGATCAAACGGCACGTTTTAATATCAAACTTGATAAAATTAACTAACTCACTTACCCTCGTACTTTTGACTGCTCCTCCAGTTCCCTTCGACTTCTCAATCTCATCCTTCATTGCTGGTATGAGACCGAACCGGAAGGCCTTGTCAAGCAGCTCACCACTGCTCTGCACGCTGGGGTATTGTCTTCCTGCCCAGACTAAATAAAACCGGAACTCCGACCAGTCAATCATCCCGTCATCGTCCATGTCCAGAGCTCGTAGCCCAATGTCTATCTCTCGTCCTCTGGAGCAGCTTATGAAGTGGGACATGAACCCGAAGTAGAAGTTGTCAAAAGTAAGCCGGTCGTCCACCACATCGTCTCTGCTATCCCAAATGTCCCACTTAACTTTGATCTCCTCTATGAGCTTCTCCACGTGTTTCTCGTTCTTCAGGCCGGCCTGAACTTTTTCCTTAATAATCGGGGTCATCTTTCCTCCAGCTTGGTTAAAAAGTATCGCTATCCCAGGGGCACTGTTATATTCTTCCCTTCTGTTCTGCTTTGCGTTTTCTATAATTTTTTTCCTCATAGCTTCCCCCAATTCCACTGTGAATTGAGGATCTTCTCCGAACAGTTCATTAAGTTTCGTTATGATCATTTCTGCTGACGCCAGTGGTGATATGCGGATTGACCTTTTCACTCCAAAAAATTCTGCCATGTCAAATCCTGCACATATCGATGGATCTTCGCTCATGGCGTTAAAGAAACTGCCAAAGAGCATGTCGAATGCTCGATCTCCGTAGATTGGCTGTTTTGGATCCGGGTCTCCTCCACTTGCAATCTGGGTCACTCTGATAGCTGCTTCCCTCAAGTACTTGCAGTTATACTGGTTTATCACCGTCGTATTGCCAAGTCTGATAAGGTTTATGATAGTCGTACAAGAGTCAGCGTGACCCAGCGCGGCTCCCTCAATACAAACTGCGCACCAAATACCAGTAGCTCCTGCGGCTAGAACCGCTAAGTTGGTTGCGTGCATCATCCCCCACTGTTCGTGAACATGGAAAATGAACTGTCCATCTTCCCAGCCACACCGTATCATCTCCGATCGTACGGCAGTTGTCCAGGCAACAAGGTGCTCCATCAGCTGTTTCCCCATGTCTTCGAAACCTATCCCGGTAAGTTTCTTGTCGGCAGGCAGTCTAGAAAGAAAGTTCACAACGTACCACATCCGTTGTGGGTGGTCCCTCATCGTGTTGCTAAAATCTCTTATGTTCAATACTATCATAGAGTCCGCTCCTAAGTTTTTCCGGATCCAGTCCACTTTCTCCATCGTGAATTCGCAGAACTTCTTCATGTTGAACTTCTTGTAGTCTATTCTATAATCACTGAGATCGCATTCCAACATGACATTCCTCAGACCAAACGTTTTGCATTTTTGTAGACCAATAGAAATGTCAGGAAGGGGAACCTTGTCCTCAGATAGCTTACTCTCCCACATATCACAGAAGACAAAAGCTCCGGACAGATCCTCCCCTTTGTCAATCAGCTCCTGCAAGAACACCTCACCTACCCGGTGATCGGCCGTGAAGGACTCGATGATGTAGTACTTGAACCCGCACTTCTTGATCTCAGCGTAGATGTCATGTTTGTTTTGGAGAGTGTGGGAGTGGATTGAGGCGACTGTGGTTTCTCTTAGAGAATTGTCCAGAACGAACAACTCCATGTTTTTTAACCTTTCCAGTTTGTCTTGGGAATGAGAGAGCTGTGTTTGGATGTTTGCCAGGAATTTGTCCTCCCACATCTTTTTTGTTTTCTTCCTCATCGTATTTCGCAATTTCGATATAATCTCGGCCATCTTAGATTCTTAAAACTGGAAAGGATTCGGTATTTGGTACAAAAATTGAGATTTTCAAGACAGGAAAAAGGCAGGAAAATACTCGGATCATATATCGATTAATCTAATGAAAATGACAATATCCCAATGTTTCTGAAGAAGTGAAGAAAATTGCTGTCTACAAAACTTAGCATAACCCAATTGTAAAATGAAGCTTGCCACATTCTAGTCTCAATATAAAGACTGTGTGCGGTAAGGATGGCTTGATCAAAATACCTCTCTTTTGTGAGAAGTTCTTTATTTGAAAACAAAAGGTTATATCTCACTTCAGCAGTCGGATTGAGCGAGTATTGGTGTACCGTCGAAACAAAAACGTTTGTCAAATACCCATGTAGATTTTAAAACAATGTCAGCTTTGTGAAAAGTAGCTTGAATAATGAAGGTGTGTCGAGGAAGTCTAAATCTGCCTGGAAATGATACAATGTTTAATTGGAAGAAGCAGCTTGAGGAGGCTAGACACTACGTCAAATGTCCGACGCTGTGTTTGTCATGATGCATCGTCAACATAGACTGTGGAATGTTCTCTAGAGTGAATAGTTGGTGGAGGAAATAAAAACCGAGAATTATTTAGTCGACTACAAAAGTGTTCGGTTCGCTTTGTTTTGTTAGATAACGTCACTGACGTAGTTCCTGCTTAGCTGCTGCTTATATTAAACAACAAAAAAGAAAAAAGGATCTCATTCAACATCACACTAACCCAATATAAAAAGTCGTTAGTTTCCATGCACTGTAGTAAATACCCTTCCTCTATCTTCACAATCCCCTGGGAAATAAGCAATGCGGCGTCTCAACATTATCACGTTACTATGTCGGTTAATCTAAAGTTAATCTAAAGTAAATTTGTTTTTGTTAGCATACTAGTGTTACAATACAAAACTGAGAAGGGCAACTTTCAATCTGATCAAAGCAGGGTGTCATTGTGAAGTTTTATTAGATATTCAACTACAATTCTTCCTTGGTGTTCTGTTACATGTTTTTGTAAACTTATCTTTTCCTCAACTGAGATAACGCGGAATTCTATAAAAAGTGGCTGTATAAGTATAAAAAGTGTGTTTCTCGTTAGTTCGTCACTTACTTGTCCTTAAAGTGTATGAATCTTCATTTCTCAGTGTAAATGTGTGGTCGTATAACAAATTATGTCTAGCCATTTACCTTATAACAACTTTTGCGGATCATTCGTATTTTACTTGTCAGCATATGATTTTTTAGGTTCAAGAGCATTCGTTATCAGGTTTTTTGTATGATTAAAGCTTGGAGCTTTGGCTTGCTTATTACCACTGATTCATGGCTGTTAATTAATTGTTACTAATTGTTCGAATATCTTATAATAACTATTCAGCATCAGCAATGAATACTGCTGCCTCAATGGCAGTGATAAGATCTGAACCCTCGCAAATGTAACACTGACTCTCACAAATTACATTGTCCATTGTTCCACTCTAATTATTTTATAGAGTGTAAAAAATAAGTTTCAGTCTACACGGGATGAAAGCCGAACATAGATAGTAAGCAATACCCAGTAGGAAGCCAAAGTTCCGAAATAGATATGAAGTTTAAGGCAAACATTCTTTTTGGAACGCGCGATATTTCATCTAATATTGGCGTTCGCGCCCCAAGCCAAATTAAGTAACGCGCGCGCAACAATATAAACAACTTAATTAAATTAGATAGAATGGTCGCACATGAGTCACGTTCGTACTTCGTACTTGTCTCACGTTGTGACCCTTTTCAAAAAACTTTTTCAGCAGCAGGGCTATGCAACGTGTAGCAAGTTCGTACTAATTTAGTCTACAACTTTCTACAACAGCTTGTCGCCTACGTTTTTTACAGCACTGGTTAAGTTGGTCCAACATTGATCACACGGAATTTACCACCTTCGATCAATGTGTAACCACTTTTCAGTATCCTATTTAATTAATACCAGAACGTCAGAATTTTAAGAAGAAGTCAGGAACGCAAATATAGTATAACGATACTGTTGAGTCAACCCAAATAATAATAATAAAACACTTTTCCTTTTCAGAAGCCTACATCGATCAAGATGGCCGGATACCGTTCAAAATGGAAAGTCCTGTGGGAAGCGAGGGGGAGTTTCAAGAGAGGATGGAGTATCTAGCGGACGCGATAAAGAAGATGATAAATACTGTTAACACAGAAAGAGAAACTTCTAGACTTCAGCATCTTACCATCGGTAGTGAGTTAAACCTTTAAGTAGCGTTTCCTGAATGTGTCGGGGCTACAGGATCAAAGTTGCCGAGTTGGTTTCAACGTGCTGTTCTGTTAGGTGCGGTAAAATTTCCCGTCAATGTGAATCATATTTATAGAAAGTGAGAATTCCGGCGCGACTAATCAATATCAAGCAACGCTACCACGTGATATGAAGGATTTGTGACCACACCCCAAATCACCTTTTCTGTTTCGTCATTAACAAGAGGTTTTCTCCAACAGACGGTGCGGGAGAAGGGCCGCCCTCGTACGAACAAGCAGTGGAACAGGAACAAGCCAGACTTGGTCAGAACATCCGGGATAGAGTACCCCAAGTCGGTGATCACGTGATAGCTCACTGGCAACAACATAGTTACTTTACTGCTACCATTGTTAGGTTCATCAAGAGCACAATGAAATTTGAGATTAGATGGGACGATCAGGACGAAAGTGGCAGGTTTCCTGTAAGTTTAATTAAGATTTAATTGGAACTTATTCGAATATTAACAAATTTTTACCTTGTATAGACTATAGTTTACTTAAGATTTAGTTTAAACTTATTCAAATATAAACAATTTGTTACCCTGTATAGACTATAGTTTGGATAAAGTCTAAAGATAGTCAGTGCTAGTTTTATTAATTCAAGTTTAGTTTAAGTTTAAATTCATGAAAGTCAGAGCTGATATTATTGCTCCGAGTTTAGTTTATGGATATAGTCAACTTCAACTGACTCCTCTGTACCTCTATAGGACTTGACGATGGTTGCTCTAAACAAAGTCCCTGACTGGCGTGAGGTTACTGTTGGTTCTAGAGTATTCTTTCCTCAAGGTTAGATTATATTTAGCGGTAAATGGATGAATTACAGCATTTCACACAGTTTTTGATTCCTGCTGCTTATTGAGTTCAGTACTATCGCCGCCTACCTAGCTCATTCATAACTCATTTTGATAGTTATTGACGAATCAGACAAGCCTATGGTATTTGTCACCAAGTGGAGTAAAATACCAATGATTATCAATTATGATTACAATCTACAAAGCAAGGTCCAAATAACGTTGCTCTATAATCTAAATCCCCGAACAAAAGAAAATTAATTGGAGAATAATTTCACTTTCAACTCCCAAAAATAGAAAGAATAAAAAATTTGACACAAATTTAATTAATCCGATTAACGAAAAGATAATTTACATGGGTACAATGTAAATAGAGCTAAAAAACTTAACAATGAAGGGACTCAAGCTCCTTAAC
>JH154417.1:54652-71245 GCA_000226015.1 Mnemiopsis leidyi | reverse complement strand
AACTTTTGCCCCTGGTACACAGTCTTATACCCTCAATTTCTCTCAGCCGCTTGGCTTTACTCAATATCTGATAAACGATATCAGTACTTCTGACGCTGAATTTGATTGGACGAACTGCGTTCTCCCTTAGCTGTCCGATTCTTCGACACTGTTGAAATTTTGGTTTCTCCTCTAACTGCTCCAGGATCTTGGCGACTTTAACAGTAGCACACTCTCCCTTTTCTTCTGCAACACCAAATACAAGAACCTCTCTGCTCCGATTATCTTCTCTGGCAACTTTCTGTACAGCTGCAACAATGTTCTTGGGTGATAGTGCAGAAGAGCAGCTTTGTTGCAAAGCTGAAGAATAAGTTTTCAGCTCCGCCTCTACAGTCTTGCTGACAAGACCTAATTCTTCATTTTTCTGGGAAATGAGTTCATTCTGCAGATTGATGATATTTTTCTGATCTGCTATTTTCTCCTCGTGCAAATTTTCAAGTTGAACCCTAGCATTTGACATTAACGGTAAGCTGCACTGATCTAGCAAATGAATTGCTGAAAACAACAAATCGGCCATTTGGGCTTTCACAACAGAGGGTTTGTTCATCATCGCAGGAGTGAAATTCTTCAAACTTTCTGCGCCAAAGACTTTGCATATGTCATTAACCAGCATTCTCGAGGATTCCTGAACTTCTTTTACATTTTCCTCGCAAAAATGATTGTCCGTCCCAATACTGGTTTCTTCATCTCATCTAAGTACTTAGAAGCCCGGTACTGAACAGCCATAATGTAGAGTAGTACACTTGTAGATGTATAGACAGTGTATAGCAGTAGCAGCAGGGGCAAGCCGCACAGCGTGTAAAAACGCGATAACGAGTAGAGTTAACAGAGCGACTTAATAGCAACGTAATAGAAAATGCAACATAAGATATAAATTTGTCTAAAATAAATATGCTGCCGAGAATAATCAAACGGGAGTTTTCTCGTTGTTGATTTTGGACTAATGCCAACGCGAGGGAATAACAGATAAGGCGATTAAAATCTGTAGTAATGCTTTGCCAGAAAATGCCAAAAACAAAGTAGTGTACTTGAACACATCACATTTCTGGTAAAAGGGGTTTTTTAGATGTATTACCATTCGTGTTCTATTCTCGTTTCCAAGCAGCAGGCCAAAGATATTTGATATCGGCTTCAGGGGTACAGGAGGAAGTTTCAAGTTAGCAAGTTGACTAGCCTCATGCACGTATGAAATGAAAACTTACTTAAAAGTCCGTATTCATACTTTAATAGTACCACGATCCAAAGACCAAAAGCGACTCGAAAAAAGCCAAAAAACCTATCATCGAAGAAAACGATGAAAAATAAAAAAGGATTACCATTCCAGAATCCAAAATTTGCGATTTTTAGTTCACAACTCCACATATTATCTATTTTTGCTTTCACTATTTGGGTCACTGAATTTATTTTCAAACGAAAACAAATAGGCAGAAAAACAAAATACACTATACATCATCATACTTCCAAACAGCATATATATCATGCAAACTTTAAAATACAACAATCACTATTCATACTTTTAATTCAAATTGACGATTATATAACTTGACTGCTAAACAGTTCATGAGCCTTCAGTATCACATGGGCCACATTAAATTCGGGATACCATGGGACAATCACATCAAAATGTTTTTAACATAAATTATAATATTCCAAATAATTGCTTGTTCCAATCACCATTGTTTTATCATAAAAATCTCCTCTTGAGATTATATAAATAGTCATATAGTCCAACTTTAATATAATTATATGCACTTCTCCGGATGCGATTGAGGAGAATTACTTGATCCTTGAACTTCTTTGTACAAAATGGCAGAAGAAGTTGCTTTATGATCCTTGGCCTTGTTCATGCTATTCCCATTAAACGACTTCTTGCTTGAGTATCTACGCACGGCAGCTTTGATCTCTTCCTTTTCAGCCTCGATCCCAGGGCCTTTTTTGACTAGTAAGACGATTCTGGGAAGAAACAGACAGACAAGAAAAGCAATGCAGGCGACATAGATGACAACGGACCGCAGGAGGGCACGGAGATAGAGATGAGATAGGTTGTAGCCGCCGAGGAACATAATACAACACAGCATCACGATCAGTGTTGCTCCAAATATGTTGAGGGTTTCCTTAAAGTTGTGAGGGAACATTCTCATTTTGAAGGCCATTACAAGAGTACCAATAAAGTATAGTGTAGGGATCGTCAGAGGGAGGACAATGAGTGCAATGGACTTATCAGTGGTTCCCTGACATATCAAATAACGTTCAGAGTGGTCGAATATTTGACTTTCATGAGCTCTCCAACTCACCCCATCTCCGGTACAAAGGTCAGCTGCAGCCATCACAAGCACGGCAGAACTTGTTCCTAAGTTAAGCCAGGTTTGTCCGGCCCTCTTATACATGCATGCACACATGGGTGCCCTAAACGAGTTAGCAGAGGCGAATATCCCATAGATTTTGATACATTTCCAAAGAAGATTGGTGGTAATGATAGTGCTGCTTATCAAGAATAGCATATATTCCAAGGAACAGGTCCAGGTGCTAGGTTTTAGCATTGGCATGAAGCTCGCAGCCATACCAAGAAACAGTCCAAACAGTATCATGTACAGATACCCCGGGTCTGAAGCCTTAATGATGGGCCGTTCCTCATTTTTGAAGACAACGATAGATATTAGAATGATAGCAACACCCCCGAGACCAATAAGAGGGACCACTCCAAGGAATAGATTAGTTGTTGGAGTAATGTAATGCAGTGTTGTAGTAGTGCAGGCAGTGTGGTTATCATTCGATGTCTCCTCCATCCTGCATCTCCTGCACGTGTTCTCATTGAAACCCACGGTGATTGAATGATTGTCACATTGCCTACATTCCCAGCAGCATGGCAAATGAGCGATTCGGTCGTCGTATAACCTAAACTCACCTGGTCGGCACTTTGCAGAGCACGAGGTTTGATATTGAGTTTGATCCAAAACCTCACTGTTGGAAATATATATGTGATCAATATGGATGCTACCTACTTTCTCATATGTTGATGTTTGAGACCGGAATATTCCTAACTCATAGTCTAGGTTGACGGACTTGTTTCTGAAAGAAAATTGCAGTTTTACATCGCCGTTAATGGAAACGATGTGAAGTCTATCTTCGTCAATGATTGAATTGAATACAGCTCTTCTCAGTTTTTGGGGACATGTTCTTACATTGTCACCATTGCTCAGAGTACGGTGAAGCGACTGGAGGATGACATCAGTGCCTCCAATTACATAGGGGAGCCAACTAGTCCACTTGCAGGACATAACTCTTATTCCATTAGAGTTAACAACAGGACACTTTTTAAGTTGAATATTTTTGTAGATAACATCCATGTCATCCTTAGATGATGTCCAATTTGAAGTTAGTCGAGTTTTCAGCGAACCCATCTCCGTGTTAAGTAGAGGGGGAAGGGACAGCACAACCGAGAAATTATTACTCGGCTGAAGTATTGAGACATAGTTATCCAAGAACGATCTCCTTCCGTTGGAAATCCCAAAAATGTAAATCTTATCTTTAAAACCTAGCTCTGATACCATGTGCTTCAAAATCTTTTCTGTCGTGCTTTGGCTATTAGACAAGATAAGTTGGACACTGGATGGTTCACCTCCTGTTATCTCGAAGGTACTCCCAATTTTGGGTATGTCAAGAGGACTAGTTACTTCTGCAAAACGTCCACAGCCTTCTTTTCTGACGTATGTTTCGTATATGTACGAAGCCATCTCTTCACTAAACTTGTGATACCAAATATCAACGTAAGTGTAACTCATCTGTTTCAACAAATTTATCATGATCTTGGCCTCGGTCTCTTCAGTCTCAATCATTGAAAAAAGGGTTTGATATAGACTTTCATCCATCATGGTAGCATCGTTAAACATGTAGATGAAAGTGGGTATACCCACAGAGGCGGTGATGCCAGCAGATCGTGTCATTAGATCCTTCCGGTCGGGCCCTGATACTCCAATAATTTTATCATTTGTGGAAATCAGTACCGATATTCTTGTCAGTACTTCAAAGCTTTTGCATGAGTCATAGATTACGTGTCCAACATTTACGCCAAGAGCACTGAAAATGTTTTATCTGTTAGAACTTAAGCAGACCAATAAACCGTTTAGAACATAGATGGACAAAATATCAGCTGTTAGACAGAAGTAATAGCAGTGATTTTACAATAATACTTACTCAAATTTTTTCGCGTATCTTTCGACAACCTCTCGGAATATCAAAGCTTTCTGAATGTTATAGACAGAAGTGCCATCTCGATCACAGTACTCAACAATATCGATTGAACCATCGTAAGATATTTCTTGACGCTCTTTTATTCTGCCGACGTCGAAAATTCCAGCAATGAGATAATTCCCGTCTTGGAAACCAATGGGAGCATCAATGTCTTCTGTGCCACATTTGATGATGGACGAATTCGAGTGTACAGGTAGAATAAGAGAGACAAGAAGAACCACACTCCTGACAACATACCACATTGAGCTCTCCTTCTTACTTCTAGATGATTATGTAAATTGAGACCTTATATCAAAATTACATATGCATATGGACGACTAAAACGTGAAAGCGTAAGTAAGTAGACCAGTATTAGAATAAGGGAGCTAAGCATCTGATGTCACGGTGAATGTTGTATGTGAACGTGTGATTGACAAACCATGAATGCTCAAGAAAAAAATTGCTATTAAAAATATTAAGAAGAACACGATCAGAGTACTAAGTTATATTTATAAGTTAGGGAGAAAAATAAGCTCAAAGTGCTCACTCACTAGTGCATGACACAACTAGTACGACACTGCATGTACTAATGTAGTAAGAACGAAATTATGTCAGTAATGATAAGTTTTAAAAGAGTTCCTAAATCTTAATAGAGACAGACTTTAATCCTTTAATAGTAAGAAATTACATAATCGAATAGGCCATCTTCAGAGAGAGAGAGGGAGAGTGAGAGAGCCATCTAAAAGAGAGCCATGACTAAAAGAGAGCCCACTAACATCCAACAATTCCCATTATTATAGCTTACAAATGTATAATGGCGAGAACGTGCTTTAGCATTGAAATGCTAATTACTGTTCGATATTTCCTATCCGTAACCGAACTCTTTCAAGTTCAGTGTTAACAGTTCAACAGTGTCCTGTAATGTATCATGAGCTACAGGCACATAAGAAGTGTCGACCAACTCAGTACCCTGCATAATTAAACTCTGAATGTTAACTAGAGGATTCAAACAACAAGGTCGAGCAACATGTGGTTAACAGGACTGGAGAACGGGCAAGAGTTAAGGCAAGGCAATATACGTTATACACGTTTATACGTTAAAAAATGGCTGAAACTCAAGGATATTTGCATAATGATAACACACAAAGGTTGCAGTGGCTACACAGTTGTAAAGTAAAGACAGCAGGTGGAACAACGTCTACTAAGAGTTGGTGATCCCTGACGATATAACGACAGAATCATCATAACACAGGCCCGAATGAAATATCACTAAGATTTCACAAAATTTTAATTCCCTGCAAGAACTTATTTCGCACAAAATTAGAGAAAAGAGTATTAGCTTATATTATGTTGATGATTCCAGACTACACAGCCACTTGCCTCAGGACCTGTAAACTTAAACAAACAGCAAAAATAAAGGGAAGATCTAACTATTAAGCCATTGCTGTCATATCTTACCATAGTTATAGCCTTTATGCCTTCAAAAAATTGCTTAGAGCTTCTTACTAACATAATTTTACAGAATAAAGAGGAATATTTAAGGCAGGGAAGACCTGCAAAGAATGCTGAACAACTTAACGGATGGCTATTCATCACACGAACGTAAAGATATGATTACTGTGGGTATACTATGTAATACTAAGATACTATGAAAACTAAAAATAACAGAACTGTTGTGTGATCTTGCAAATCATCGTAGCCTTTATACATGATAATTGTAAAATAATTTAACTTATGACAACTCCTTAGGCCATCACACGAAAACATATGTCGAAATTGTATCAGTTCATCACATGGCACCCTCAATCCATAGGTTCCGAGCCGTAAGAATAAGTTTGTGCTTTGATGCATTCTGATCAGAATGCAGTTATTCAACTACAGAAAGAAACTTTGGCCGAAAAAAAATTGTCTCACATGATCGAGGAGTATTGGCCATCAATTGAAAATTGAAAAAGGAGGATAACAAGAAACTAATTTTTCAACTATACTGTATCATAGCCGAATGGGTTGATTCAATATTCTCAAAATAACATAATCGTGCGTTTAATAAGCCGACTCAGAAAAAAGGTAATCTTGATGGAGAACTGCTATAACCATGAAGTACATTTTTAACTTATAACTGTTTTTTGTTTTGTGCTTGTTTTGGTTATTTAAAGCCGTATGTGGTATGTAAACCAATAACTGCCCGTATTTCAAAGTGCCGATACTGTGGCATTGTGACACATTGAACTTTTTGTCAGTTCCAGAGCAGGACTATACGGTATAGCAGGCCTGTCAATCCAAACAGGATATAAATAAAAATAGCAGCTTATTTTAGAGATTACCTAAGCACTTAGCCATATAAATGATCAATTATGATACGTAAAATGATGATTTTGTCATTATTATGTATTTATAGATTAAATTATCGAGGATTCTTCACTTCAAAGAACAAACGTTAATTATGACAAAAGTAGGTACGAATCTAGCATTTTTATTCTTTGACAACGAGGGAATTTTTCTACAGTGAATTGCAAATTTCTTTACCCCTGCAAAAGATGCAATAAAAGCGCGAAGTCTACCTGAGGATGAAAATGGAACATTGACTTCTACTTTGAAAATAAAATGACAGAAAGTCGGAGGAATTTCTAATCGTACCGTTTACAAAGATCAACAAATTAGCAAACAATCTCCTGGACACAAAAAGAATCTACGAACGATTTGCACATATAACGAGTTCCTGTACCGGAAAGCTTGACAGGAATAATTAATCAGTCGAACTGATTTGCGAACCACAATAAATACAGTGGGCACATTAGACAACGATAATTGCATTTAATCGACGGTATGCTGATTCTCATGACAATGATGTGAGGGTACTCATTTGCATGCCAGGAAGTAATCGTCTACAGCGGTATCAAGTTGTTACAAGCATGTCACTGACAACTGTGTACAATGAACAATCTGAAGTCATTCTCCCCTGAAATGGAAAAAGTATTTTTGGGGAGGCGTCACAAATCTTTTAGAACACGTGATACGTGGAAGCGTTGCTAATGTCTGTAACCGCCGTGATGATCCGACAAATTTGTCAACCTGCCCCGAAAACTCTCGAATTCAATATTTGAAACTAAAATAAACAATTGTATTCCTCGAGGAAGGGTCACAAATACTCAAAATCACTTGGGAACGTTGCTCGAATTCAATTGGTTTTTCTAATTCTTTATTGGCGAATCGCTGTTACAATTTACATAATAAAACAACTTGTGACCCTTACCAAAATATGTACTGTTCTTTATAATTCTCATAGTCATATATAACTAGCTAGCTGCTGTGGTAATAGCTGTGACAGGCTGTTCTATTATTACCTTATACCCGTTACAGTACCTACAAGATAAGCTATGATGCAATAGAATTTAACCATTGATGAGACAAAATGCAAATGAACGACTGAACGAGGAATGATTTGTCTAAACGGCCACATCTACCATCAAACTATAATCACTGATATAATCGCTTTATCAGCATTCAGCACAATATACTCGAACAAGCGGTAGAATGACTAGCTACCAATCACAATTTATATGGAATGACGAATGACAAATGTTAAATGGACTGGTTTCTAACATTTGAGTAACAAGCACCAGGTCTTAAGCTGTTTGTGAACGAAAATCTGTGGATAATTTGACAAGTTAGTGTTACAGTTTAGTTATTGATTAATTTTCAAACACGATGATTATAACATAAGAGACAGAAAACACCTCGCTACACCTCTTCACATCATCGTATATGCTCTACAATATAACTGGACACAAAATTATAGAGAACGGCTAGTATAATTTCAAACATTTTTAAAAAGATGATATTGGTCAAGAGTGCTACTATAGCAGACCTAATTAAAGTGCTAATGACGCCTTAGATAGATAGAATAGCTGGCATTTGTAATTGTGTCCACAGGCACTTAATTAGCAGGTTATGAAGGTACCTTTGTAATTGTGTCCACATGTACTTAATTAGCAGGTTATGAAGTTACCTGCAGCATGTAATTAACAATCTTCAGTCGGAGCAGCTGAGCAGCTGTCATTATAACTTAAACCTACACTAAACCGCTCATGACTCACGCCCACAATTGCTGCTAGTAGTCCCGGTCTTCTAGAATCTAACATTATAAATGCCATTATTATTTAACAAATAATAAGTTAAGAAAATGTAGTCTCTCTCTCTCTCTCTTTAATATGGTCACCGGCGCGGGCCTAACCTAAAAAGATTTCTCATCGGGTCTCCAGAGTCCGGCCCCTGCTAGCCGAGTCTCAAGGACTCCCAATATAAACAATAATAATACTAGTTCTATAGGTATAAGATCGCAACAGACATTGGAGAAAAGGAACTGCTATTTTGTCAATGATATTCCGAAAAGGAAGGTCCTATATTTAACCCTTGTCAGGTCTATTTTTGAGCATTGTCCAACTATTTGGCGTCCACGATCCAAAACAATGATAGATAAGCTAGCGAATTTACAGAAACGAGCTTTAAAATGGATTAGGAATGAAGTAACACAAGTTATAGCATTGAAGATATCTATCAGCTGCATTGTAAACAATTGGATATCTTACCCATAAGAGTCCGATTTGACTATTATGACCTGAAAACTTTGCACTTGATCATACATGGCTTCTCTTGCATAAGTCTACCTGAATAACTTAAGTTTAACACTGCTTCTTCCAGACTAAGATCTTCCCACCTAGATAACTTGTGCCTGATATCAAATGTGACACCATCTAACAGCCAAAATGCATTTGCTAATAGCGTTTTCTACAGAGTGCATTTACTTTGGAATAGATTGCCCATATGCCTAAGGGAAATTATTTGGCATGGTGTTTTCAAGATGAGACTTAAACAGTATCTCTGGGAGAATCCTGTCTTTAGCAATGAAAATAATTCCGTCTCATCTGATGATGGTGGTTAAAAGCTGTGAGGTTTTAGTTTTGGTCATACTTATAGAATTAGTTAGGGACAGGTACCCTCTCCCAACATACTAAGTTTACAAATTTTATGCTCATTTAAAAGATACTCAGAAAATTGATTATTTGATACCTTACTAATACTTATGGTGTGTTGATTACTCTAAACTCATTTTTTATTAATAACTTTGGGTGTAGCATGATTAGATAACCTAAAAATGCCTTACTTTTAGTGCTGCATCTCCTTTATTTAATATATTGCTCCACTCTGCACTCTCGGGGCTCAATGTAATTGCCTGGTTAAGTCATTTACCGTCCGGGTGTATTGATATCCCCAGATTGTTTTCATCTGTCACGTATCAAGATCAACATTTAGTTTATTTATTATGAATGTTTCAAGTATTACATTGTACTATGATGATAATAATTAAAAGTTTTCGATAAAAAAGCGGCCTACCTGATATGACCGGCTTATAGTTATAGGCGGCTACTAGACTTTATACTACTATAGCCGCCTGAAAGACGACTTGTTTCCGGTGTTTGGCCGCCTGATATCCGGTCAGAGATCTACAAACTCCCAGCTCGTGAAAATTACAACACAGAAGTTAAAGTGGCTTCTTAAGAGTATCGATTAAATCCAATGAGGGCAAACTAAATCATCTTAATGCATTGTCTTGCGATTAGATCGTGCCAAATGAAATTTACCGAATATGATTATGGAGTGACATGATGAATGAAAAAACAGAGGAATAAGGCGTACACTGAAAAAGACGATTGTCATGTACATATACTCGATCCGGTGTTTCGAGTTTAGTATTTCTCAGCATATCTATACGGATAAATCGGATAATAGTTATTTCAAAGCGCTTAAACAACCATTTCTTAAATTTGTCGGGATGATTACGTTATAATGGTTGGTCTGAGACTGGTGCTGCACATACTTACATCGGCTCATCTGGTGGTCTTGGCAGGTATTTTTCGTCAACAAGATTATCAAATCATATTAGATAACGTCAAATAACTTTAATTACTGATAAGTAATTAATAATTGATAATAAATAAATCAAAGTAAAATTTATCAAATTAAATGGCGCAATAATAAATTGAATCATATGAAATCATATGATATTACCTAATAATACACCGCAGACCATTGGATAGCACGTTCAGGAAGCACATTCAACGTGGACTTTAACAGCCAGGCATTAGAAATAAAGATGTCAGGAGCGAGACAATTTGACATACACAACAAATATAATGGAGGTGACAGGGGGTTAATTGAATTCACTCTAAACACATACAGCTCTTCTTTTTCAGTCTCTCATATGTGTTCCGGAGGAACAATCACAAATGTTCCAGTCCCTGCTTCCAACGAGAGAACCTGGAAAATAAGAAAAACATCGAGTTATGTGTATATTTATTGCAGTGGAGTTCTAGTTGGGCAATTGTCTCGATCGGGTCACTGGAGTTGCCTTTCAGATGATCAATGGAACAACTTCGGAAGTAATCTTTACTTTAACTCAGACAGCCTGGCAGTAACACATTATAGAATCGTCTCAGGTAAGTTGATCGGATTCATCGTTGTTTCTAAATGCATGGGACGCAAAAACCCTTTCATGAACGTTTCATGAACGTTTTCATGAAAAGGATTTTGTGAATAAAACATCTCGCACCAAGAAAGTTTATCTAATTTTTGTGTGACGCCTCAAGTTCACATCTCCTAGGAGGCATATTTTAATCAACAAATTCATAGCAGAGAGAATTGATGGAGGCTGGAGTTCATTTACATCCTGGTCAAGCTGTTCGGTTGATTGCGGAGGAGGAACCCAAACCAGAACAAGAACCTGTACAAATCCGCCTCCCCAAAACGGTGGAAGTTACTGCTCTGGTCCGTCTACAGAAAGCCGGAGTTGCAACACACACAATTGTCCGATAAATGGAGGGTGGAGTTCATTCACATCATGGTCAAGCTGTTCGGTTGATTGCGGAGGAGGAACCCAAACCAGAACAAGAACCTGTACAAATCCGCCTCCCCAATACGGTGGAAGTTACTGCTATGGTTCATCGACACAAAGCCAGAGTTGTAACACACACAATTGTCCAGGTAATGATCTTAAGAATTAGTACCTACATTGGAATGGTGGCTATATTAGATACCTCCAGTTAGATATCTCCAGTTAGATATTTACATATATACTAGTTAGATATACATCGAGTGAAATTTAAAAATTTTAGTTATTGTCGCAACGAACGGTCGAGAGATTGGGCAAGGATCCAGGACGTCTGTTTTCTGTAACTTTACCTTGATCGACCAGCCAGTAAATGTTGTCTGGAAGAGCGAAGGCAGGATTCTTGAAGCAGCGGATGGGATTGTAGCCGTGGCACAAGCTTTTGGAGGAACCTCTCAAATCCATAAACTGGACATATCATCTGCAATAGTTGATACCACTTACACATGCAGTGTAAATTCAGCAAATTATCCCAAGGAAGCCGAGAGGGAAAAAAGCATTAGTGTATCCGTGTTCGGTAAGTGACACATTTCAATCTTACTTCTGTCCAGTTTTTCTTGACAACACTTTTTCTCTAGAAACAAGAGCTTTTGAACGGTAGTTTCAAACAAAAAGACACTGTGAACTGTCTAAAAAATGGGCGCTTAATGCTTGACACACACATAAATTATTTTCAAAAGTTTCGTTTTACAATACCTCATCTATCTTCGGAGTAATAAAAACAAAACGTTTGATATTTTTCAATCAAAAATATTGACTTTCAATACAAGTGATGTTTATCTGCCAAAGCCCCAAATGGTAATCGGCTTCCACATGCCTTGGAGTTGGGGTGGGTAATGGTGAAGTCAAAGTTATTCAATTTGTACTGTTTCTTTATTCTTCATACATTAGCGAAAGAAATGTTATTTCTGTATCCACTACTACGATTGAAATTTACACAGTACTACAGCTATAGCTCCAAATACTGTGCGGGTTATTGATGATGCGGGTACTGGAAATCCCGGCCGTAGGCCGGGTTTCCAGGTAGTTCTTATAATGCAAGTATCTTCTTTAAATTTCATAGTAGATATATATATATTTTTATAGATAGCAGGAATAACAGGTCATCTCTAAAGCATTTAAATAAAATTTTACCGTAAATGTCATTGCTAATTAATTGATCAAAAGACGACAGCTAAACGAACGATCCAATAATTAGTCAGCATTTGTGTGAGGTCAAGCTTAGGCGACTGAAAAAAAAATTAACTCTGGCTACAAGTTTTCCTCCTTCAATCTGTCTCTTACCACCTTCCTCCCTCTTTCTCAATCATCAATCCTCCCTCGGCATCCACATGTCGCGGCCAATCGTATTGAGTTTTAACAAACAGTGCAGTTTTTCATGTAGGTTTTTCAAGTTATGAACAATATCTAGGCCTTGACACCATTTTAACATTTTATATAACATTTTATCACCAGCAATCAACACCTCTGGTGACCAAAGTGTAACAACTGGTAAAGATCAGATCATATCATGTTCTATCACTGGATTGAAAAGCGTGGCAAATGTCAAATGGATAGATCCTGAAAATGTTGATGTCCCTGCAGATGATGCCACAGACTATGCCGTAGACATTGGCTCGTTTTCTGAAGGGGTTCAGACAACCAAACTGACCATAAAGACGACAAAACTGGTCACATTGAATTCTGCTGGAACTTACAAATGTTCGGTTACATCTACTTTATATGCTGGTTCCCCTTCCTCGCAAAAAACAGTTACTGTCACGCCTATCGGTAAGTGTTTTAAAGTGGTATTTATATCCTTATTCTTGTACGTCAATGCACTTGAAGAACTTTTCCTGAGAGGGAGGCTAGTTTTTGAGAAAGGGTCAAAAATGGTTCATTCATTTGACAAAATATGAATTTACATTACCTCTCATTGGTGAATCTCAATTCTCTGTCGCGCGAAACATAAAAGTTGAAATTGTTACGATCAATTAAACGGAATTTTAAACTTTGTCCACACTATAGATTAAATACATTTATTGAGTTTACTCTGTATCACTCGATGACGAGTACAAGTCTTTTATATATGGGTTTGTGCATTGCATGAGGAGCTTACTAATGCTACCCACCTCCTTGTACTGTATATTGTGATCAGCATGAGTTAACTCAAAGTTGTGTGGATCAGTCGCTTTACTCAGAAATTAAAGCCGACTAAAAATTGTCTTTTTTTGTTTCAGTGGTGACTGCTGTAAACAAGGAGGTGCTATCTGGAACTGACCAAGTTGTGATATCCTGTCAAGTAACTGGCATAACAGCTGCACTTGGCACTGTAAAGTGGACAGATCCAAATGGTAAAGATGTAACCACACTTGATACTGTAAGTTCCTACAAGGTAGATGACGGAACTTTACAGAATGGTAACTCTCAAACTACCACTATGACCGTGGCAGGTGATCAGACCATCGCTGATAAAACTTACAATTGTGTGCTTACACCAGCATCCCCAGATGACGCAACGGAAGTTGGCACCAATGTTTCTCTAGATGTTTACAGTAAGTCTTGCGCTACTGAAAAATTTATTGATATTTTAAAATTTGACTTAGTTGTAAAAAATAATTTGCATAGATACCGTTGAAATCGTCGTATCATTCGCAATCCAATATAACATATAGTTTTTTAAATACAATTATATAATATTCATTTCTAATCAACAACATGGAGAAAATAGTGCAATCAGCAAAACTGAACCATGTAACCATCGTAACTGCAAATGTTGCCGCATGATTGGTAGAGATGATTCCTACACTATCAATGGGCTTAAGATAAGACCTGTACCAGGGACATGTTCTAGCTACAATTGCATGAGCGTGTTGCTGAACATATGGCCAATTTAATGGATGATCATAGTCTTAGTAGTAGAACCGATTTTGATATATCCTGTAATATCTTTATCCTTAAGAATTCTAGCCCTAGAAGTTTAGAAGTTAATGAGCACTTATTCATAGAGAAGTTAAGAACCCTTAAACCTAACGGTATCAATTCTTGTGACCCCTTTAACATGACAATATGACCCTACTTTTTGAAAATAAAACATTTGATCCTAATTAGATTTCATTCTTTCTTTTCCTTTTCTCCGAGTGTTTAGATGCAGGGACTAGTATAATCTCTACTACTTCGGGTCTCACAACCCCCTTACCCGAGTGCTTTGGCGTAAAATGTGGGTCCGATCTTTTCATATTGCCTTGTTTTTATGCCCTCTTACTGTCTGATTGTGGGAAATACAAAATCAATTTGATTCATTTCTACTTAATATTTTTAACAGCAATCAACACCTCGGGTGACCGAAGTGTAACAACTGGTAAAGATCAGATCATATCATGTTTTATCTCTGGATTGGGAAACGTAGCTAATGTCAAATGGATAGATCCTAAAAATGTTGATGTCCCTACGGATGATGCCACAGCCTATGATGTAGACGTTGGCTCGTTTTCTGAAGGGGTTCAGACAACCAAACTGACCATAAAGACGACAAAACTGGTCTCATTGAATTCTGCTGGAACTTACAAATGTTCAGTTACATCTACTTTATATGCTGGTTCCCCTTCCTCGCAAAAAACTGTTACTGTCACGCCTATCTGTAAGTGTTTTCTATGCCCGGTTGATGCATGAATTTCTAATTAAAGTACGTAAATGTACATGAAGTAGTTTTCCTGCTTCTTTATGATGAAAAGATCTAGCATAATTACTTACCTTTCGTTATGGAGGAACATATTTGATGAGAAAGGTTCAAAAAATGTTATTTTTACAACTTATTTAAATTTATCCTACATTTCAATGGACAATCTCAATCAATTTGAGATTGTTCCACTCAAGTAATGGGTTTTAAAGCCTCCTTAATATTATATTTAATTGTTTCAGTGGTGACTGCTGTAAACAAGGAGGTGCTATCTGGAACTGACCAAGTTGTGATATCTTGTCAAGTAACTGGCATAACAGCTGCACTTGGCACTGTAAAGTGGACAGATCCTAATGGCAAAGATGTAACCACACTTGATACTGTAAGTTCCTACAAGGTAGATGACGGAACTTTACAGAATGGTAACTCTCAAACTACCACTCTGACCGTGGCAAGTGATCAGACCATCGCTGATAAAACTTACAATTGTGTGCTTACACCAGCATCCCAGGATGACGCAACGGAAGTTGGCACCAATGTTTCTCTAGATGTTTACAGTAAGTCTTGCTCTACTGTTAATCTACAAATAATGAATAATCTACGTATTTTGTGATCTTTAAAAGTTCAGTGCATCTTATAGCTAAATTTGATGTAAAGCAATGATTATTGCACTACTTGATTTATTTCCTACTGAAAAATTTGTTGATATTTTAAAATTAGACTTAGTTGTAAAAGAATAACTTGCATAGATACCGTTGAAATTTGACTTAGTTGTAAAAGAATAATTTGCATAGATACCGTTGAAATTTGACTTAGTTGTAAAAGAATAATTTGCATAGATACCGTTGAAATTTGACTAAGTTGTAAAAGAATAATTTGCATAGATACCGTTGAAATTTGACTAAGTTGTAAAAGAATAATTTGCATAGATACCCTTGAAATTTGACTTAGTTGTAAAAGAATAATTTGCATAGAAACCGTTGAAATTAGACTAAGTTGTAAAAGAATAATTTGCATAGAAACCGTTGAAATTTGACTAAGTTGTAAAAGAATAATTTGCATAGATACCGTTGAAATCGTCGTATCATGCGCAATCCAATATAAAATATAGTTTTTAAANACAATTATATAATATTCACTTCTAACCAACAACATGGAGAAAATAGTGCCATCAGCTAAACTGAACCATGTAACATCGTAACTGCAAATGTTGCCGCATGATTGGTAGAGATGATTCCTACACTATCAATGGGCTTAAGATAAGACCTGCACCAGTGACATGTTCTAGCTACAATTGCATGAGCGTGTTGCTGAACATATGGCCAATTTTTATAAACTCTTAAACGATCCTGCATTAAAGTTTTCAGATGACTATTTAGGCGAAGAAAATGACACTTATAGATAGGGTGGTCATTTAATGGATGATCATAGTCTTAGTAGTAGAACCGATTTTGATATATCCTGTAATATCTTTATCCTTAAGAATTCTAGCCCTAGAAGTTTAGAAGTTAATGAGCACTTATTCATAGAGAAGTTAAGAACCCTTAAACCTACTTTTTGAAAATAAAACATTTGATCCTAATTAGATTTCATTCTTTAAACTTTAGCGTTATTACAAGAAGTAACGAATGCATTCGTTGGTAGTTAATTAAATTGGTGATATTTCAGCAATCACAGTTGCCATTCTCAAACCTAAAATGTTGACAAAAACGGTTATGTT
>JH154417.1:13785-43346 GCA_000226015.1 Mnemiopsis leidyi | reverse complement strand
AACATGTACATCCTAGATCGTCGTAACTTTTAAACGACCAGGGGTAGTCTTTCCCGTTGTCCAATTTCAAAAAGGAGGGCATCCTCGTTTTCAGCTCGTTGAGCTCTATCAGATAAGGGTTGAGCCCATATAGGTTTAGAAAAAGGGCGCACCCTAAGGTTGTAAGGTATATTTGAATCTCTCCCGTGAAACTAAGGAATTTACGTGTAACACTCTGCACACATTGTTCACTACGTAAATTGAAAATCTACGTAAATTGAAAATCTAGTGCAATTTCTCCACTATGCTTTTGTGATGTGAGATGTCGCTAATGTTCTTTTTATGTTTTACATAAAAAACGATTATATATAGAGGTTCAAAATTTACAAAACGCCTTACAAATAGAATAAAATTTCTAGCCTCCGCAACAACTTTTTTCGATTTAACGTTTTCTTACACAGAAACAAGAATTTTTCGGACAGTAGATCTATACCGCGGATATCATAACAAATAGGCCAGGACAACAAATAGAAAAAAATGATTATATTAAAGCTTATTCGCTTTTGAGCTGGTACTGCTTTGTTTCCTATGAAATTGCTCCAACTTCGCTGTCTGCTGTATTATCGCATGTAATCAAACGGCTGATCAGTGATTACTTTATTGGTTGTTAGCTTCCGCAAAAACTTTTTTCGATTTAACGTTTTCTTACATAGAAACAACAATTTTTCGGACAGTAGATCTTCTAAACCGCGGATATCATAACAAATAGGCAATTTTAATTTCATTAATTCAACGGCATTTACCAGATATACGGCAGATAATATCACAGTAAATCTAGCGTCCACCTGAAACATAACTAACCGGGCACATATATATAATATAAGTATAACTTATTATCAAGCACTTTTAAGAAAGCTTGTAATGAGCATCTTACCACACACAAGAAAATCATGGGTTGAAACTTGAAAGGCTTGCAACTACCTCGAAACAATTATTTGGGATAATTGACTTCGTTGACAAGTAATCAATTTTGCTACAATTAAAGAGTAGGTATTGAAAACCTGGCAACTAATATTGATATCGATCGCAAAGAGGAAGGATAGAAATTTAGTAAGTATGCACAAACCGCAGAGTTCAACCAGTTGATAAACTAGTTAACTAGTTAAGTTGCAGTCTGTACTTATCACAGTTGAGATTGTCGAACCCACAGAATTAAGAACCAATGGAGGCTGGAGTTCATTCACATCATGGTCAAGCTGTTCGGTTGATTGCGGAGGAGGAACACAAACCAGAACAAGAACCTGTACAAATCCATCTCCCCGATTTGGTGGAAGTTACTGCTATGGTTCATCGACACAAAGCCAGAGTTGTAACACACACAATTGTCCAGGTAATTCTGAATCAAAGTCCGTTTAGTTAAGTTAATCTTTTTGGGTTCTGCAGAAAGTTGTATATTCTTCTCGGGAGTGACCAATGGAGAAATAATGATTTCAGTAATTGTCCCAACGGACGGCCGAGAAGTCTATCATGGATCCAGGACGTCTGTTTTCTGTAGGTTCAACTTAATAGACCAGCCGGTAAACGTTGTCTGGAAGACCAAAGGGAGAATTCTTAATGCAGCGGATGGAATTGTTGCCACAGCAGGGTCTTTTAGTGGCAACTCTCAGATTCATACTCTAGATATATTGTCGTCTACAGTAGTTCTATCAACTTATACTTGCCAAGTTACTACAGCAAACTATCCAAAGGAAGCCGAAAAGGAGAAAAGCATTAGTGTATCCGTGTTTAGTAAGTAAACAACACCTTGTTTCAAATTTGCAATGACTTTAAAATCAGATTTAATTATTGACATTAAATTAATGCTTAACATAAATGCCGAAATATGAGCAATATCAATTTAATAGTACTGCTTTCTTTAAAGAAAGGGTCTGTAAAAGAGAGAAAAAGCCCTAAAGTATCCATATTTTGTAAGTAAAAATAATCGTTTTAAAATTCTCATTCACCCTTGATATTTGTATCGAGATGTAAGTAGTATCAAAATGGAAGTAATAAACAACGCTTAAAAGAACTTTTCGCTTTTAGTGGTAGAGGCAGTCGGAGCTGAAGTAAGAGAAGGAACAAGAACTGAAATCTCGTGCATCATCTCGAACGTTCTATCAAAGGGAGTCTCAGTGAGCTGGATGGACGGGAACACTGCCCTAACAGAGAATGTAGAAACAAGTTCTGTAAATGGGAGGCAGCAAATCTCAAAGTTAACTGTTGAGAATCCTGCAGTAGACAAAGTTTACACCTGTCTTATAAAATCAAACACCTACAATAGAGATCAAGCTTACGCCGTTGAAGTTAATCTTGATGTTTACGGTTGGTAGAACTAGGAATAAGCAGAAACAAATGTAGTTAAATAACATCGATTTAGTATAAGTGATGCACAGTCCCTTGATGAGAGTTGAATAACCGTCAAGCTGTTTTTAACACAATTGCATAAGATCATTATCACAGAGTTGCATACCAAGAAAAATGCGATATTTCTAAACTGAAACTTTTACCGGTTTTCACTCCAGAGATAACAGCGCAGAGCTGTGATGTTCTTATTGGTACAAATTCTACTCTAACTTGCAACATACAAGGACTGAGAGCTACAACTACATTGTCAGATTTCGAATGGTCGGATACAAATGGTCACGTATTTTCGCAGAGAACACAGAACAGTAATTTTACCGTGAGGTAAAGAATTTACAATTGAGGCTTTTTTCAAGCTTGAATTCCAAAGACCAGTGATCCTTGAAGTCCACAGTTGTTAGATAAAAGTGAAATTGTTTATATAAGCAAAACAATTCAAGTTTTTATTATGGTTAAAATCTTAAAGTTTTATATTGCTCAAATTTATATCGACATAAACGCAAGTCAGAGCTGAAAACAAATTAACCATAGTGACGGAAAACTTGAAAATGGTGCAAAAGAGTCATCTTTGTCCATCTCAAGAGAAGTAACTCTGGCAGGAGACCAAATCTTTACATGTAGAGTGTTTGTCGGTAATGAGAGGAAACAAGAAGATACTTTAGCATACCTCAAAACATTTTCTGTAAGGTCAGTGTTTTTAGTTACCTAACAGTGTAAGTAACACTGATAAAGCCACAATATTTCGACCATTCAGACTATGTTTGGGTGTCGTGGTCATGAGCCATGGCCTTAAATGACCATGAACACAGCAAAATTCTGAATTTTTCTTGGTCAAATTTTTTATCATTGACCATAGGCGAATTTCACAGTGTCATGGTCATAGCCAGTACCTTATCCACCTAATATTTATATTCTTTTTATAGTGACAATTTTATAGTGAACTTGACAATTTTATAGTGATAGTGTGATCATGTCCTACGCTTAAAGGATGAAACGTTACTTATACTTCGAACTGAAGAGATGGTATCACTTGTACTCAACTTAGTCATAAAATTTGTCATTCTATGCCGGTTTCCTCTTAATTTTGTGATATTTTTTTTGCGATTGAACTTGAAGAGAATGGTAATCGAGCACCCGCATTATGGGAGGCACAATTCTTGTATTGTATTCATTTCAGGACGACGGATGATTATACAAGAACTGGAAACTCAGCTGAAGTAAGATGTGCAGTTGTGTCACCAACTGACAAGTTGCTTTTTGCCTGGAACAGTAACAGCCAGATATACCCAGGTATTTGAACATTTATTCGAATGCATGGTTTCACAATTTATCATATCATAGCGCCCCGAGGAGCACTCGTTTACTTTCTGTATTAAACTTTCCAGATTCTGATTACCAATCAGATCAACTGAACTACCGTGAACCCCATTTTGAAATTTAATTACTATCAACAGAGACCCAGAAAGACGCAATGCCTAATGAGACAACTTCAACACATTTGATGGTGGAGGCATTGACTGTGGATACAACATACACTTGTATAGTTCAGAGCCGTCAAGAGTACTATTTCCAGTCTATCATCGAAGTTAACGGTATCAACATTTGATCCGAAATTGATAAAAAATTATTCGTTTTAAGTGCTGTGTCTTTCAAGATATTAGAATTCTAATTCTAATTCTAATTCTAATTCTAATTCTAATTCTAATTCTAATTCTAATTCTAATTCTAATTCTAATTCTATTAGCAACGTTATACATTGTTGATGGTTTGAGCTTCCTATCAGAGGATACCATTTACAAATTTCATGATAAGAATTCTATCGAAATAAATTAGCAGAAAGCCGTCGCACTACAATTACATTTTAATGATTTCCATATTCTCACAGATAACAAATCTAAAAATATTGTCATAGTTTGGGTAAGGGGATAGCAAACAACCCCTTTAACAGAAAATTGTTCTTAGATTTAAAATTGGAACCAGGAGACGAAGTGCGATTGTTTACAGGGTTTTCCCTAAACTTATTTTGTAGTCACTTTGAAAACAGCATCAGAGAAGGATCATTTTCGTGGCACTATCAAAAAAGCCATGTTCAATGGATTTCTGCAGGTAATCTTCGTTAAAACAATTCATACCTCATATTTGGTACATACATCAAGCCCAAAATTTTGCTTTATAGCACAAAAAACTTGAATCACAACTCAGACCTGAACGAAACTCTGTAATGAGGACAAAGTTGGAATTGAAAGTAAGCAGCACAACTACAGGAATTTGGAGATGTTTTTACACAGAATATGTCACTGGTGAGTATGACAATGCGATATCTCCTCAATTATGTAATAAAAATTATAAAAAGAATTTTGTTCAAACATACTACAAGATTCCTGAAGCTATAAAATGCTCCTAAGGCCGTGTTATGAAGAGTAACGCAGTGAAGATAAGGGAGGTTCCAGTGGCAGGAACTCAATTTCCTTCCTCGGTGTGGAGGGTTATAGGGGAGGAGTATACTGTCACTTGCTCTGTTCCCTTCAACCTAACTGGGACAAACCTCGTGGACTTGAGGTAGTTAATTAAAGCATTGCTTATATAGATTATTTACATCTACAAATAGCACGCAATACGATTACAAAGGCGTTTGTCAAATTTTTCAAAGAGAAGCACATAAGCGTCACCACCAAATATCGATTATAAATGTGGAACAGATTCTATTTACAACAACAACAACAAACTGTTACATATTATGTTTACCGCTACCAGGTGGATGCTGGATAACAGAAAAATCAGTCCCGACGGGGTGGGCTACAACACCAAAAACGAAATTGTCCTGTTTGAACTGTCTGAAATAATAAACTCGACTGGAAAAGTCACATGGAAGATAAAATCTGTTTTCACAAAGGAATCAGTTGGAGCAGCACTGAATTGTCGGGCTCAATACCACACAGGCAGTCAGAAAGAAAAACAGCTAATAATTGAGACACCGAAGAGTTTACTTCACGAGATAAAGGTCACAAGTGACACTGACCTAGTCATATTGACCCCTGAAACCGGAACTGTTGTTACCTTGACTGTACTGGCACCCTTCCCTCCTTCATCGAGGAACTTTCATATTATCACGGTTTGTAAGAATGTTCGCAATCTCAGTACCAATATTTCGACGACCAATGCCTATTGCCTATTACGAAAATCCTATGCAAAACTATCAACACAATCAACCTTCAGATGAACGCTAAAAGTACATCATCAAGCACTCGAAATATTACAGACGGGCTCATCTTCTCAGAGGTTTTCGACATTTCAAGGTGCACAAAAAATAATAATATGATAGCACAAAACAAATCTTTAGATGGCATCAAAATCCACCTTTGCTCTCTAGTTGCTCAATGTTAATGTACCACAATATCAAGTTCACAAGTCTAGAATCTAGATACATCAAGTCTATACTTGCAGCAGGAAAATAGCGCAAAAAGCAACCAGTAATGCGGATCTCTTCCGTAAAGACGAGACTTACACCTATTCGGTTGATTTTGACAACTTACAATCAATCAATTTGACCAGAGGAGTGCACTTACTTGGTAAGAGGCTAACTTTGAAATAGTACCAAGAACCGGGGATGGAATGTTACCAAGGCCCGGAATGACCTATTTTGACAAGGAATCGAAGCTAGCAGTTCTTGAATTAATCAAGGCTAATGCTATTAAGATCTGATTATCCTAGGTTGCATGGTTATGATTTATTTTAGATATCTTGTATAACGATAAATCTATATTGTTTGGTCAATTTAAATTTATTATAGGTAGTGATTATGTCCCAAGGGTGGATAGTCTTGAAGATACATTTATCGTTCAGGAGAAACATTTGCAAATAGAACAGTTTGGACATCGATAGGAAAACAGGCCACACTGATCACATTCTTCACTGCTAAAGAGACTTTTTCGACCCTCGTGACTTGGCAGCGAAAAGGCAAGTATCAAACTATACTACATTGTTATTTGTTTTCTGGCGAGCTGCATATCATTATTAATCATACAAGTCATTGTGCAAAAATGAATCAAATTCCCCCCCTTACAAGAATTGCGGCCAATTTCAGTTAATCTGGCGATCGCTTTATTTTGGAATGTACCTTTTCATTTTTCCGGCCCAAATGGCAAAATTAGGAAAAAATTATTTAGCGTCATATTTCAAAGCATACACCAGGAGACAATGGATGGAACAGTTTGCCCACACATGGATACACATCCCTGAACTCTCAAATTGATAAGACGGGAGTCATGTCGACAAGTCTGTTTGTTCAAAATGTCGAGCAGGCCGATGTAACAGGTCGGAAAATATTTCAATATTTCTCTCTTATTGTGAATAAATTTTCTTAGCCATGATTTTTCGTAATTACAGTATATTGATTGGATTCGACAAATTAGTGAATTTTCAGATTTTAGAGCAATCTTGGTTCTGTCAGAAAAGCTACAGTCCGGTGACCCAATATCACTTCGATTAGCCACAGCAAATGTTTCTGGGGTACTCCCAGCGATTGCGGGATCTTCAGTAACTTTCTGGGCAAACATTGATGGACCGAGGAAGCCCCAGAAAGTTTTTCTTTATCACCAAGGTAAAAATGGCTTGATCTTATTTTTTGAATACCAATTCAAAAGTTGCATTTAAAATTTATATACAATCCCGTTGTCAAAAAATAACCATCCACAGAGCAAAACAGAGACACATCTGTAGATCTAACAAATGTAGGAGAAACAGGACCGTACAATATCACACATACTAAAGAAAGAGTGCAATATCCTGACGGAGGAACCTATATGTTCAGGTAAAACAGAAACGCGGTAGTTGGACTAATGGTCATTTTATGTATACATGATTGTATACATTAATGAATTCATGACTTTACAAAATTGTAAGACTAAGAAAGTATGACATGGTCATGTTGTAAACTGTTGCAGGATTGAGTTCGGTTCGGGATTAAATTTAACCACTGAGCAGATGAAATTGAGATTTAGGAGACGATGCAAGCCAATCGGTACACCACCAAACTCTGACTTACAAGAGGTACTTTTAGGGATGATTTAAAATGTTGAAGGAGGTCATTTGACAATGATCTCTTATCATAAGACATATAAAATACTGATAAAATATTTTCGAAATTAACAGTTACTATGGAGTTACTATTTGGTCACATACTTTTCACTGTCCCAGGTTGACATACCCGGATCAGAGGACTACAAGCTGACAGTTCGCTGTAAAGACAACAGCCATGTTTACATGGAAGAAGAAGCGACAGAAGCGACCTGTAATACTAGAACTGGGACCTTCAGCACAAGATATCTAAGTCCTTGTGTGAGGACCATCGACCCTAACTAACTCATTATATGGTTGACAACTTTGAGACTTAATGCAACTTAAGATTATAAAGGTTATCAGAAAACTCGAGTGATTCAGTCCAAAATAAGCTTTATAACTTCAGATCCTTTATCAAGGCTGTCATAAAATGAATTAAAGCGAAGCTACTAATTATAGACGTAGCTTTTGATTTTTAGTTGATTTAGAAATGCTCTACCAAGGTCAGCTTTTTTTGGCATTGGCTTATTGGTTTTCGATTTTTGTTTTAATTTATTTTTGGGGCTTTTAAAAATTAGAGTCTGGTATTGGCTTTTTCAAAAGAAATTATGCAGATTATATGCTCATTACTCACTTCTAGAGCTTAATTGGGTATGCTCTATTTTAAATGCTGGTAGGACATCATGTCGAAACTCGACTTCCCGAATTCGGCTGCCGGCCAACTTCACCGGAAGATTAGGTATCCGAACAATTGATCTTGTTAAGTTTTAAACGACAACTACGTGACAAGTGATGTGATCCTAATGTTATTATAGTTAATTGGACGCAAGTAATTTGATAGATAACTTTCAAGTTACAAAGAAAATCAATAATTACCTCAAAACAATAATTCAAGCAGTGAGAGTGACCAGAGAACTCGTCAATGGCGACATATACTCACCGGGCGCTGCGCGGCTCTCTCTACGTTTCCCTCCGAACATAGACTGAGGTCCCCAGGCAAACATATACTCAAGAGTTGGGGAGAGACCCTCAAAACCAGACTTCAGAGCTAATAGCGAACAAGTCACTGTTGGAGATCTTACGCTTCTTGGATGGTGTAAGTCCCACAGCAGACTTCAGAGCTGATAGCGAACAAGTCACTGTTGGAGATCTTACGCTTTTTGGATGATGAAAGTCCCACAGCAAAAATTTAAGAAACCAAAAAGTTCAAACGAGTGTCAAGTTTCGCACAAAAAAATTATTATACTTGCAAGAGTTCGACAACAAATAACCATCCTAGCCAAGTAGCCAAGGTCAATTTATCTGCTAACAATGCATTGTCTGCTAGAATTGTAGACTATAGTAAAGCAGGTTTTTAGCAAAGTAAAGAAGATGAAGAATAAAAATCAAGGACACTACAAAATTTAGGATGGTGCAACAGGAAAGTTAAGATATCAGGACCTAGTTTCCACAACAAGCTTGTTCCTTAAATTGCCAATTGGAGAAGTTCAAGTTAAATATGCAGTTTTTAAAAATTGTCTAAAGCAGGCTTTTAGCAGGAGTAAAGAAGATGCAGGATGCAAATCAAGGACACTACAAAATCTAGGATGGTGCAACAGGAGAGTTTAGATATCAGGGTAGTTAACACAACATGCTTGTTCTATACATTGCCGATTGGAGAAGAAAAATATGTGGTTTAAAAATTGTTTTCAAAATCGTTTATAGGATGCATTTAATTTTTCCCCAATCATGGCCTTCTTAATTTTAGAGTTATCTAATCGTGCTATAAATTACCGAATCTGATGCAAACTTTCATAACCAAACTTTTGATAACGTACTTTTGAAAGACAATACGTACTGAAGGACGCCAGCGGTTTAATATTGAAAAAATTCAATGAGGGTCAACTAACTTCTGTTAGCCCATTACCTTGCGTAGTGATAATGGTGTGACAAACATGAAATAAGATATTGGAGGACAATAAAGTTGAAAATGCACTAGAAATTAGGCTGTGTGAGAATTGGAGAAAATAACTTGAAATCAGTCACGGTGTGTCACACTACATATTAAAACTAAAGGGCATCTCATTGCACATCAGCAAGTCAAAAATCATTACAGTAGGTCATTAAAGAGTTGTACTTTTTCGAATGCATGACCGCGAAGCAGTTTTTTGACTTGTTAGGATGCTGAGTTTCTGATGGTGGGTTCGGGCCCGGAAATATTTTTTCTTATCACGACTCGTCTGGTGGCTTTAGCAGGCTAGTATTTGATCTATTTTAGTATTAAGCTTAGATTGCAGTAACAAAAACGTAAGTCATTCTGTTCTTTATTGAATCTACAATGAACAAAACCCAACTTTTCACTGCAGTGTCTTGGTCGCCTTGCTCAGAGAACACGTTTTACGTAGATTTCGACCGCTATGATTTGGAAGTTATACTGTCAGGATCGAAAGAATTTGACTTACATCGTCGATATGATGACAGTGACACGGGATTAATAGAATTTGTTCTGGATAGTTCTAGCTCTTCTTTCCATGTTTCTCACATGTGTTCTGGTGGAACAATCACAAATGTTCCCGTCCCTGCATCTTATGAGAGAACCTGGAGGATAAGCAAAACAACGAGTTATGTGTACATTTATTGTAGCGGGGTTTTAGTTGGACAGTTCTATCGGTGGAGTTACTGGAGTTGTCTCTCGGATGATGTTTGGAACAACTTCGGAACTTATCTTTATTTTTATTCCGATAGCGCGGCTTCATCTTATTATCGAATAGTTACTAGTAAGTTTTCCATTTAAGCTTGTTGTCGAGGATGCTCTAATATCCAAAAGATGATGACAATAGATCTCAATAACATCACGGTCGACCTATCAGTTGCTGTCTGCTAGACATTTAACATTTATATATATATATATTATAAGTATATTATAAATCCGCAGCATGGAGAACTAATGGGGGATGGACTCCATTCACATCATGGTCAAGCTGTTCGGTTGCTTGCGGAGGAGGAACACAGACTGGAACAAGAACCTGTACTAATCCGCCTCCCCAATACGGTGGCAGTGATTGCTCTGGTCCGTCTACAGAAAGCCGGAGTTGCAACAGACACAATTGTCCGATAAATGGAGGCTGGAGTTCATTTACATCCTGGTCAAGCTGTTCAGTTGATTGCGGAGGAGGAACACAAACCAGAACAAGAACTTGTACTAATCCGCCTCCCCAATACGGTGGCAGTGATTGTTCTGGATCTTCTACAGAAAGCCAGGCTTGCAACAGTCAAGACTGTCCAGGTCATAATCTGATTCCACTTATTACTTTAATAGACTTTGCTCGCTTAATGCTTAGGTAATGCAGGGAGTGAAATTTTCTAATCGGATATAGAGTTGAAAAATAAATTATTTCAGTTATTATCCCAACGAACGGTCGAGAAGTCTGCCAAGGATCCAGGACTTCTATCTTTTGTGAGTTTATCTTAATAGACCAGCCTGTAAACATTCTCTGGAAGTGTGATGGTAAGCTCATTGAAGCAGCGGATGGGATTGCAGCAACTTCAGGGACTTATGAGGCGAACTCACAGACCCATGCTTTAGTTATATTATCAACAAGAGCTGATGCTACATATACTTGTCAAGTTACTTCAGCAGATTATCCAAAAGAAGCTGAAAAGGAAAAGAGCATCAGAATATCCGTTTTTAGTAAGTTAAGGGTACCTTGTTAAAATTAGCAATCTGATTAGACAAAGTTTGTTAATATCAAATGTTTGCTTTGAATGATAAGTGTGTCATCGAAATAAGTATTGCCCGTGTTGTAGAAAAAGTCTGTACTTTCAGCGATAGAAGCAATACGAGCTGAAGTAAGAGAAGGAACAAGAACTAATATTTCGTGCATCATCTCAAACGTTCTATCGGAGGGAGTCTCAGTGAGCTGGATGGACGAGAACACTGCCTTAACAGAGAATGTAGAAACAAGTTCTGTAAATGGGAGGCAGCAAATCTCAAAGTTAACTGTTGAGAATCCTACAGTAGACAAAGTTTACACTTGTGTCATAAGATCAAACACCTACAATAGAGATCAAGCTTACCCCATTGAAGTTAATCTTGATGTTTACGGTTGGTATAACTAAGAGTAAGCAGAAACAAATGTAGTTAAAAAACATCGATTAAGTATAAGTGAAACACATTTCCTTGATTAGAGTTGAATAACCGTCAAACTGTTTTTAACACAATTGCATAAGGTCATTATCACAGAGTTGCACACAAAGAAAAGTGCGATAATACTAAACTAAAACTTTTACCGGTTTTCAAATTTCAATCCAGAGATAACAACGCAGAGCTGTGATGTTCTTATTGGTACAAATTCTACTCTAACTTGCAACATGCAAGGACTGAGAGCTACAACTACATTGTCAGATTTTGAATGGTCGGATACAAATGGTCAAGTTTTTTTGCAGAGAACACAGAACAGTAATTTTACTGTGAGGTAATGAGTTTGCGATATAAGCAGGTTTTGCCAAGCTTCAATTGCAAAGACCGGAGAACCCTGATACTAAGTGCAATCGTGGTAGATAAATATAAAACTTGATTTAATAAGGCAAAAACTTTTCATGTCCAACATGAAAGTGAAGTCTTTTGATTTGAGATTAAAATATCGAAGTTTTATTTTAAAATGTATATCAACATCAACGATAAGGCAGGTCTAAAAAAATTTACTATAGTGACGGAAAATTAGAAGGTGGTAGAAAAGAGTCAACGTTGTCCATCTCAAGAGAAGTAACTCTGGCAGGAGACCAAATCTTTACTTGTAGAGTGTTTGTCGGTAATGAGAGGAAACAAGAAGATACGTTAGCATACCTCAAAACATTTTCTGTAAGGTCAGTGTTGTTAAATTCCTGAAATTTAAGTTAAACTCTGATCTTAACAAAATTAACTGGGTGTGAGATGTAAAGTGATATTGTGATAACTCCAATAAATTTCATTAATGAACTAAACTCAAGTTAATGAAGAACACTTGTAATAAAATCAATTCAGCACGACGAATCATTTCACAAGAACTGGAAACTCAGCTGAAGTTAGGTGTGAAGTTGTGTCACCGACTGACAAGTTGGTTTTTGCCTGGTACAACATCAACCAAATTTTCCCAGGTATGCAAAATTAAGTTTAAAACATCGTATCGTGGCACTTCTATGAGTACAATTCATGATTTTCCAGGTTACCAAAATATCTACAATTCAAATGATCCAACATCAACACCTTTTTAAGACTCATTTACTATCGACAGTGACCCAGAAAGAAGCAATGCCTAATGAGACAACCTCAACAAATTTGATGGTCGAGGCATTGACTGTGGATACAACATACACGTGTAAAGTTCAGAGCCGTCAAGAGTACACTTTCCTGTCTATAATCGAAGTTAACGGTAACATCCAATCAAAATTCAAAAAAAAATTTTTCAAACATATTATCATTCGCGAGAATAACGGTAAGCGACGATAATTGATGATGTTTGATGGCTTGAAAATTGATATAGTTTAGAATTTATTTTGGAGCGATACCACCTACATACGGACTTCTTAAAAAGAATTTTTATGAATTGTCTTCACACTAAAATGAAAGTCTTCACACTAAAATTACAAATATCACAACATTTTTACAGATAACATATCTGAAAATGTTGTCATAGTTTGGGTAAAGGGATAGCCAACAATCTTTACAACAGCAAATTGTTCTCAGATTTAATTTTGGAACCAGGAAGCGAACAGCGAGTGTTTACAGGGTTTTCCCTAAACTTAGTTTGTAGCCACTTTGAAAACATTATCAGAGAAGGATCATTTTCGTGGCACTACCAAAGAAACCCATGTTCAATGGATTTCTGCAGGTAATCTTCGTAATCATCCATAACAAAACAGATTCTTGGCATTTGTTACATGGGCGGAAAATTATTTCATTCACAATATATTTTATTGCATTCACAATATTATTTATTTATTCATTTATTCACAACACAACAATAAAGTTGTCTGGTAACTTGAAATACAATTTAGACCTAGACAAACCTCTGTCAAGACGACAAAGTTACAATTGAAGGTTAGTGGCACAACTACAGGGATCTGGAGATGTTTCTACACTGAATACTTTACTGGTAAGTGCAATAATGCGATGTCTACCCCTTTGATGAAGTTTAACTTAAGGAAAAAGTGTAAGTAAACTAAACCTCATACCACAGGTATTATCATGAAAAGTAACGCAGTGAAGATAACGGAGGTTCCAGTGGCAGGAACTCAATTTCCTTCCTCGGTGTGGAGGGTTTTAGGGGAGGAGTATACTGTCACTTGCTCTATTCCCTTCAACCTAACTGGGACAAAACTCGTGGACTTGAGGTAGTTATAGGGGTACCCTTAATTGTTTACTTGATTGTTTGATGAGGGGATTGTTTGATAATGCTTGGGTATATTGATTTAGGAGCCTTGGTTGTTCTTCCTGTTTTTTGAGAAGCTTGTTGTAATTTGGGTTGATCCCTACTTGATTTTTGGACATATGTTTTTTGTTGTTTAGGGTACCTTTCGTTAGTAACACTTAGTCACAGTCTTGTTAGACGTGTTGTTTTATTACTAACCAATGTATTCTATTAGGCTAGTGATGTGATTCTAGAACGAAGGTTCCACCTAATCCCTGACGTTTTACTTGAGTAACAAACCCACAAGGCACAAACATTCAGGGGTACCCTTAATTTGAAAAACGTGTGAAATTGCGAAATTCAAAATATGAGCCAAATGAAGAAATGTAATCTTGGCAGGTGGTTGCTGGACAACAGGTTAATCAGCTCTGATGGAGTGGGCTACAACACCAAGAACGAAATTGTCCTGTTTGAACTGTCTGAAATGACAAACTCGACTGAAAGGATCACATGGAAGATAAGATCTATTCTCACTAAGGAATCAGTGGGAGCAGCATTGAACTGTCGGGCTCAATACCAAGTAGGCAGTCAAACAGAACAACTGTTCACGATTGAGACACCTAAGAGTCTTCTCCACGAGATCAAGGTCACAAGTGACACTGACCTAGTCATACTGACCCCTGAAACTTGTAGTATCGTTACGATGACTGTACTGGCACCCTTCCCTCCTTTATCGAGCAATTTTCTTATTCCCACGGTTTGTAACTTAATATTCTAACAAACTTTGCAATCCTATGAATATGTAGTTATTTTTGTCGACCGAGGCCCATTAAAAATTTCAAGGTGAATTATTAACTTTCCTAATTTTCAGTTTAGGGCTGAAAGTTTGTCGAAAAGCTATAACAATTTTACGGACGGATTCATGTTAACGGAAGTTTTCAATATTTCAAGGTTGGAAAACTCTTCTATCTCTTGTAAATATCAACGTCATTAATTTCGACAAGAAAAATATAGAAATATGTTAGATTCACTCATTTTTCCAGATAAAAATATTGCATTTGAAAATCGCAGCCAAATGCAATTATTACCAAGTGATCTACTTCATCGATAACGACGCACATAACTGCAATTTTCTCACATTTTTACATTTTCAGTGCAGACACACTCACAAGAGTAACCAGAAAAGAGGATATTTACCGAAAATATGTAACTCTGACATATTCAGTTGACATTGATAACTCAAAATCAATAAATTTGACCAAAGAAGCATATTTACTCGGTAAAAAACCTTCTTTATCTATACAATTGCATTTGACTTAATTGATCCGGGTATCGGATTTGGTGGTATGTACAAGAACCAAATGTAAGATATAAGTCAACAATTTCAGGGGAAACTTATTCAAAAACAACGGTTTGGGCAGCTGCAGGAAAGCAGGCCACATTGATCACATTCTTTACAGCTAAGAATATTACTACAACCTTGGTGAACTGGCAGCGGAAAGGTGAGTGAGAGCATGTTTATGTTAACCGAGATAAATTTAGACAAGCAACGCTTTGAAGCATCGCAAACAGGAATTGAGGCAATCCAACAAAACTTTATGGTTATCACGATTCTAGTTATTATTGTTTTTGTTTAAATCTATAAGTGAGCAGACCTCATTTTAAATATCTGAGTAGTACAGCGACAAAATCTAAAACAAAACTTACAACAGGAGATAATGGATGGGAAAGTTTGCCCGGACAGGGCTACACAACACTAAACTCTGAAGTTGAAAAGACTGGTGTTATGTCGACAAGTCTGTTTATTCATTATGTACAGCAGGCCGATTTTACAGGTAGGTGAATGTTATGATGTTTCTCTATATTCTTCTTTGTCGAGTTGCTTTAGATTTCAAAGTGTAGTTGTATTATAAACACCATTTAAATTTGCGTTAGATAGTTTATTTTGTCAGAGTTTAGAGCAATTCTGGTTCTGTTAGAAAAGCTACAAACCACTGACGCAATATTACTTCGGTCATCGACAACAAATGCTTCCAAAGTACTCTCAACATTTGAGGGATCTTCAGTAACTTTCTGGACGAGCATTGATGGACCTAGAAAGCCAAAGAAAGCGTATCTTTATCACCAAGGTAGACTTATGTGACGATTTTCAAAATTTCGGTTCGCATTTTGAAAATGTTTGCGGTTGGTAAAAGTTAAAATTGCTTGCAAAAAATCTATTTTCTTTCTTTTTTGTGATAAATTAGTCAATAAAATTTTTGCCAAAAATTCTGGTTAGAACGATTTTTAACTAAAGTAGGAATCCTACATACAACTTTTTTGCATTGTTTGGGTAAAATAAAAATAGATTTCCTTATTTGAAAGTTGCATTCAACAATTGTAAGCACGTTTTCAAAAAATAACCATCCACAGAGCAAAACAGAGACACATCTGTAGATCTAACAAATGTAGGAGAAACAGGACCGTACAATATTTCACATACTAAAGAAAAAGTGCAATATCCTGATGGAGGAACCTATATGTTCAGGTAAATTATTTAACTTTGTTTAGGTGGTGGTTATAGGGGGGTTGGTAGACATATATAGATACGAGTTTGATGTTGAAGAAGCTTTCAATATATGTGTTAATCGTCGTCAGCTTAGGTGGTAGTTATGTTTGTATGTTAAAACATACACGTATCCCGATGATAGAACATATCTGTTCAGGTGAATAAGAAATATGGATGTTGTAGTAATGTTTATCATACATGTATGATCTACATACATAATTTGAAAATTTAAATAACCATTTTTCATGGATTGTAGTAAACTGTTGCAGGATCGAATTTGATTCGGAGTTACAGGTAACTGCTGACCAGATGAAATTGAGAATAAAACGACGTTGCAGACCAATCAGCATACCACCAAACACTGTCTTACATGTGGTAATTTTAGGATATAACAGTGAAACTTCGAACGCCGAACCATGCTAGAACCGCTAAAATTGTATATAATCCGAAATAAAGTTGGCCCAGTAATTTGTTCATCCTGGAATTTGCTGGCTATAATTAGTTGGACCGAAAATTATTTGTGCCAGAGGTTTGCAGGTCCGGAAGTTTCAGTTGAGGCAGGCGGAAATGTATCACTTTCGCGTAAAAATAACCTACAAAATGCTTCAATTGTGTGCGGCCCGTAATAGAGAGTAGCATTTTAGCAACCAGGGTCAGAGTGGTGAAGTTCGCTGTGAGGTTTCCAAAATTTTATGTTTTATTACGGCACCCCCTTAGGGCTTAGATATTACCAACAAAATTCCGACGATTTTGTCAATTGTCCGTGATTAAGTTGGTTCGAGATTTTGTGGTCCCGAGTTGATTGTTTTACATGTTTCAATGTATTCGAAACTATTCCCAAATTGCTAGGTTATCCGTTATAGTAGATTAAGTAATGTCTCAATAGTAAATAAACGAACAAAGAAAATAGTCACAAGGATAAAAAGCCGCATCAAACAATCACATACTTTTCACTGTCCCAGGTTGACATACCCGAATCAGAGGACTACAAGCTGACAGTTCGCTGTAAAGACAACAGCCATTTTTTCATGGAAGAAGAAGCGACTGAAGCGACCTGTAATACTAGAACTGGGACCTTCAGCACGAGATATCTTAGTCCTTGTGTGAGGACAATCGACCCTAACTAACACACTATTTGGGTGACAACTTTGAGACAGTCTATTAAACGTGCCAGAATCTATAGAGGTATCTTTGTGACTTAGACACTAATTCTATCGAGACGTCCTGTGGGATGGCCGTACGATAATCCTGATAGAGAAATGCTGCTTAGAGTTAATTATCTCGATAGAGAAATGCTGCTTAGAGTTAATTATCTTGAAAGAGAAATGCTGCTTAGAGTTAATTATCTTGAAAGAGAAATGCTGCTTAGAGTTAATTATCTTGAAAGAGAAATGATGCATAGAGTTAGACAAGTACAGAAACTGACTTCAAGTGATCGTATCTTTCTCCTGGTGCGATTATTTCTTAAGGATAAGTCAAAATCATAGATAATAGAACCATAGATAATAGAATCGTAGATTATAGTAAATTGATTCTGTAACGTCAAACAAAGCAATTTTAATGCAAAATATCACAATTTTAATGCAAAATATCAAGATTTCTTAAACAGAAGGATGTGAGCATTAATTTCACAAATTTAATGTTTGACTATTTCTGCAAAACAATGTGTACTTGTAAAGTAGGTGTTAATTCCGATTTTCTGTCAAATTTCAATGTTCTGTAACTAATTTGTTAGAACTTAATATTAGAAATCTGATTCAAACGGAAGTTTCGACACTCACTTAAACTGATTGATGTTTAAAACTGATAGTAGTCTAAAAATAGGAAATACCAGGATGAAAACAAACTCAGTCATAACAAGCGCAAAATAAAAACAACGTCAGGCACCAAGAGAAATTTGGCAAAGATCTCAATGACATGACTGTTTTTTCAAACTTGATAAGATCTGCGAATAGCGAAGATAGCGACAGCAATAATTTCATTGGGGTTTAGTATAAAAGTGAGAAAATATTGCAATGCAAATGCAAATCATGGCCATTCCCTTAGATAATAGATGGGATTGGGAAAGATGGGATAGCCTTAGGTGCTCATTTCTTTCGTGACAAAGGAATGAAGAATAACAACGGCAACCACGGTCACAACAATGTTGCTGCAGAAATCACTCATTCGACCACAGGAAATTTGTAAAGACGGTAATATTTTCATACTCCCGAAATATATTCTGGAATGCCAATTACATCCAAATAACACAATAATTAGATTCACCGGTTTAGGTAATCCGTAAAATAAAAGCAATCTGATAACAGCAGTTGGAAGAGACAACAACACCAACTAACAGATTGTGAAAATAGTTCAGGGCTGCTGAAGTCATTACCCAAACTTGAGGAATTCACAAGTCTTCTATAGCAAGCAGACCTTTGCCTTGGTTTGCATGTGATTTTTATACGCAGTAATTTAGATGGAATTTTAAGCACAAGAATAACAGTATCAAAATTTGAAGGGGGAGCAACTCGAAAAAACTGTAAAAAACTACATTTCAATTTTGGGATTTTTTGATCAATTTGAACTCTAAAGAACTCTAAAAAAGGTCCATTTTGGAAATGTTGGGGTCTCTATTGACTTTTTGTGAGTTGCGCGGTTTTGAAAAATTGTTTATAAATCTTCTTCAATAAAAATTTCTTTAAATCGGCTTGGAAGAAATTCATACAGGTAAATTTTTTCACAGTGGCGATTGTATTTTTGGATTTGCAATTAATATGCAATTGTAAGTATGAAATCAAAACAGAGACTGCACTGACCTATTATCCTCACTGCATCCTCGGGAGATGGAATATTTGAGATGTAAGACAAAATCTCTAGACCTTTAGTCTGGGTCCTGGGATTGCGGCTACATTGTAATACTGATACGATGTGATGGTAGATGCTCGTCTTAAAACTTTCGTCTGCATGCCCCGTCTAAAAATACATAAGAGATGTGAAGCTGACATTGTTCAATGACCACTACTTACATAGTACAAGACAGCACATCAATACTAGTGTAATGAATTGAACAAACGTTAACCCACTATGAACGATTGCAGCAAGTAGCAACTAGAAATCGTCGAGATCAAAACAATCAGGCAATTAATTTACAAACACAAACCTTTAAAACATGAAGAGCAGCGCTAAGTCCAGAACCCCACTCAGAAATACCGGCAGTTCCCCCCGAACTTAACCGTAACCAACCCTCGACTCCGGGACTCTCGAAAACAAGCTCGCAAAGATCACACTGATTAAAGAACATCATTTCTCGCGCAAGATCAGACGCTTGCAGGGAGATGACAAGACCAGCACAGGCTTCCTTTAACGTGTACATGGGTCCGATCTTGGGAGAAGATCTTAAGACAGACATGGCGCTCTCCGTCAGAGTCGCGAGTTCGGGGAGTGCCCTGGATTCGGTCGTGATGGATTTGCTGAGGTTCTCTACGTACAGGGCTGCAGTATAGGGACAATTGTTGTCTGTAAGTAACCAGCACTTCTTGACTAACTCTCGTGAAACAGCCGTCAGATCCTGGCACTTAGCCAGGCCGTGTTTTACTTGAAGTAGAGTGCCGTGAAGCTGGTTCTGCTGAGAACCCTTCTCCAGGGACCGTACTCTCCCCTCCACATAGCTCTGGATCTCCGGACCGGATATTATCGCAGACAAGGTCTCCGCCGCCAGGCTCCTCGTCTTGAGCACTCCACTGAAGGTGAGTTTCTGTATGACGTCTACGAAGTGAGACAGAGACAGGTTGGGGTCTCCGGAGGACAGGGGGCAGGGAGTAAGCCGCTGCAGGACCAGGAGAGTGGGATACAAACTAGGGTAGTACAGACGCCTCTCCACGTGCACGGCCTTGTCTAGCTCCCTCATGAAGTAGGGGTGGAGGTTGGGGAAGAGAGTGAAGAAGGTAGCGTCTGTGACCTGTCTTGTGTGACTGTGCCGATTGTGAAAGAGTCTTGTTACTAGGACTGAAAACAGCATGGTAGAGGCGTTCCTTAGAGACCACAGTCGCTCTGAGAACCCGCTGATTGAGATCTCGAAAGCTCTACCGATATAAGGAACCACAAACTCAGCTAACTTGCTGTCTTTGAAGAGCGTGTGGAGGATGTTGAGAGCGTGAATACGGCCGGTAATAAGGGTAGGGTGCTCTGATAGTTGGAGAAGACGTTCCATCGAAGAGCGGAAGTAAGGCTTCCCGTTACGACCTGACTCTGTCACTAGAATCGCCTGAAATATCAGGGACTCGTTACTAACTAATTAGATAATCTCAAATATTATAAATATATATTACATCTAATATAAACACAACCCTCACAATTTTCTGAAAATGTATGAGAGAGATGGTTGAAAATAAAACTTTTGGTCTATTGAGTATTTGAGTCATTAACACTGTACCTGTATGAGAGATGGGATGCCTGCACTTCGCCGAGTGTAGCTCATATCGTTCTCCGAGTTCTCCACTCTACACAGCACCTCTTCCAACCAGGACAGTACCAACTCTTTCTTTCTTTCCCACACTGAGTTTAATTTTCGGTAAGTAAACCCGTCAAGATTCTTAAATTGAAATATAGTGGATGCAAAATTGAAAGATATCAAAAGAATTAACTGAAAGATATCAAAAGAATTTACGGGGATGAAAAGAAATAAAGGAATTTACTTGCGGCGGTGTACGCTATGAAGGCGGAGTGAACGTTCTCAAAAACACCGTGATGTCGAACAGTGAGCAGCAAGTTTTTGAGGTAGATCCCGACAGTGAGATCTTGTTGAGGGGTGGTGATGGAGCTGGAGACGAGGGTGACCAGACAGCTGCAGACACTCTGCATTGTCCTCCACGTCATAGAGAGGAGGAGCTGTGGGCCGCAGGACCCACCTCCTGAGTCTGGAATTTGTGGAATTAGTAACGCAATCTGGCAGATTTTGGGTGCTTATCTAGAACTAAGAAATGGGGATCTCCTGAATTCGAGGCCATATTTTAATCCATAAGGGTATAAAATAGAGTATTATGTAAACGTCAGTACACTACTTGGAGACCATAAAAATCCCTTGTTCACCTACCAATACTTCCAAGAAGAAGAAGACCCTCAGGACTCTCATCAACAATAGGCTCGTGAAGTATGGTACAGAGCTGCTGGCTGTATTCCAGAAGTTTGGATATGATAACTTCTTGTTCATCTGTCGTTAGGTCGACCTTGAGATCTCGTCCTCTGATTAAATGATAAATTTTTAATCGCAATCCCTTTCAACGATAAACATTTGGAAACTTGCTAAATGTAGGAGCAGGGTTCGACGAGGAAGATTTAAGCGGTCACAAAATTAATCAGGGCAACATTGTTCTACCCATAACCACTTGCCACTGAGCTCCGACTATAAAGTTTCGCCGTGTATTCAATAAAATAAACTAATTATAGGAGATGAAAATACCAGGGACATATCATGGGAAAATGTAATTGCCTTAAAAGGAGACATGCAGGGCTCGAACGCAGATCGATCATGCCTCGGCCGACTATATCAACAATAATACTGCATAATGCATATCTTGTATGTAATGAACAAATGTTACAAGGTATTGACTTATATCTGGTTTCTTACTTGAGAGCCACGTCTAGTAGATTAAAGGTCGGAAAGATGGGATATGTTCTAGCAGCTTCCATCAGTCCTTCCTCAGCTTTCGATATCTGAATAGTTCTGTCATCATTAAAAGATATCTAGGATATACTGTGCTTAATGGATATAATAATCTTCAATAGTCCTTCCTTAGCTTTCGATATCTGAATAGTTCTTTCATCATTAAACGATATCTAGGATGATACAAATAATAATATTGCGTAAATTATTGATGGAATTAAAATCTGGTTAAAGTATATTTTTCTTTAAAACAGACCTGGTAATCTAAAGTAGCGAATAAGCCCTCTATCCATTGGTAAAGTAGACTCTGGTCTGACGAACTATCTGAATGTCCTTGAATGACACGTTTATAATATTCATATCAACAACGAAACAAACTGGCGTCAGTTTGTAGCTTTTCCAGTTACAAAATCGCAGAAATCTAAAATTTATCTGACGAACATTAAATCTGACGAAATGGTAACAACCGGCGAAGAAAAGCGGCACAAACCAACCTCTCTTAAAGAGAGAGGAATGGTGGGAGTCATCGAGAGAAGCGTTGGTTGGAGTTATAGCAGAGGTTTCCAGCGACTGGTTGAGGATAAAGCTAAACAAAGCACTATTCTTCTGACTGCTGACACCTAAACAGTGACTACTTACCATAGTACAAAGTTCACTACAATTTTAAAATCGATATAAGCATATACAGCGTTATTTACCAGGTCATTTAGGATAGCTTGGTCTTAATATTGTTAAAAAGGTCTCACTAGGACTATCAAAAAATACCTTTAGGAGAAGATAGACTCGCCAAAACCTTGCTTAAGTTTGTGTCGAGGCATCGCTTTGGAATGTTTTGAATGTACGAAATACATGAAAGGCTTGAACTGCGGACACTCTGAAAATATGAAATTACCATTTAATTTTCAAGACACCAAATAGCAAATAAAAGCTTTATATTTATTAAGAGATCATATTTGAGATTTTTTATAGAATAGAACAAGTATAAAAGAGGAGAGGTATAAGCATTCTACAACTAAACCTCGAAAGGCGAAGTGATTGAGTCGATCAGTTTCCCCAGATTGTCACTACTTATTTCAAACAGACAGGCTGCGTTGCAGTTTCGAAGATTGCCGTAAAACTTTTCCAAGATTCCTATCACAGTAACCTGAACGTCGCAAAGTTATCATATACTGTTTTTCGGAAATGAAGAGATTCATGTTCAATAAACAATCATGCTCAAATATGTGAGGGCCTAATTGCTTTCTGTCATGTCTATATTTCTATCCGTTGACATAGAGTAATATCATTTTGGCTCTCCAAAATGCTAATCCAGCCAAAATTGTTGAAACGTTAAAAGCAGTAATGGCAGCTGTCGTTGTCCCGGAAAAATTGGGGCGCGGAACAATGAAAACAGATTCACTGGTTCGTTGAATCACGGCAAGATTCTTGTTTACTATCGAAGTTTGCAGTAGCAAAATAAACCGAATTTATAAAGACGCAACTGAACGACAGGACCCAGCTTTGAGATTCTATGGGGAGTGACTACACTTTTATGGCACCTGTAAGTAGTTTAACGATGTTGAAAAAGAAAATTTAGACAGTAATAATATACTTAATATCGAATTATGATATCTAAGTTAGTAAGAAAAGTTATTCTTATTGACCTTAAAATCGGGTCCTAAGGTTTAAGCACTAAGGGAGAGGGTGTTAGGGTGAGAAACCTGGGGTCACAACGTGTCGGGGTAGCTCAGGTAAGGGTTTGAAATAAAAAAACTTATAAAAGAGCACCAACTATTGTAACTAGCTCTAGCATTGTCATGGGATATACTAACGTAAAAGTTGCGTTACCTAGATAAGGGGTGCCATATACCAAGATCTCCGCAAAATTGACCGCAGTATCGATACTCTTACTGTTTCTTAACTCTACTTTGTTTCCAATTTCCACTATTGAAAATCCGTAGTCAGATTTCACCTCCGTGATTGCTCCACTGTTCGTCATGCCGCCGTTCAAACTCGAAATGAACACCATAAATCCTAATAACCTCTCACGACAACAATCATATCTATTGACAACACGGATGAAGACTATCTTATAAACTTGGCGCGGGTTGAGTGTTACTTTTATCACGTATCCATCAGGATAAGAACCTCCGTAACTGTGTGCGAAGGTTTTATAATTTTTGTCGAAGCTGTTAGACGGTGGGTAATAAGACAAGTAATCTGACATGCCAACGTCTGTTATGGGGAGTAGGTATTCCAGCGACTCGTCTGAAATCAGGACACAATAAGGTATTCTATAATTAATTCAAATGAATATTGTGTGACTGAATAATTTCAATGTGCGACAAAAAATTAATACAGACAGAGGATAGCAACGTTTAAATTGTTTTAACCTTACTTCTGCTACTACTAGTTAAAGCTTAGCTAGCTTAGCCACGTCCTCTAGATGATAACTGAGAAGACAATGACTCCAGATATGTGAGATGAACTGTTACTATAGCCACGTCCTCTAGATGATAACTGAGAAGACAATGACTCCAGATATGTGAGATGAACTGTTACTATAACTACTATAACCTACCTGGCTGTCCATATATTTCCACTTCAGCCAGGTTTACTTCGTTCACTAATCCCTCTTTCCTCAGCTCAACCTTGTATCCTACCCCTTCGCAGTGAAACTCGTACACAAGCTTTACCTCATCTATTTTCCCGCAGCTCACCTCATCCTCTGACGTATGTTTTATGATGTAGACGGTGAACCCCATTATCCTATGTTGACAACAATCTACTCTGTTAAAAACCTTGATCCTAGTGATTCTTGTAACGCGTTTAAGATTCAGAGTGACTATGAAGCCGCCAGAGTGTTCCAGACTGTCACTGTGGCAGAAATTGTTGTAGTTACCATCGAACAGGTGATTTGCCGGATACAACTGTAAATTCTCGGTTGTCATATCAGCTATACCTATTTCAGAGAGAGTGTCCTGTACTTCTGAAATGGAAATGACTAGTAATCGGACAACAACCTCCCTTTTCACATACATTTTTGTAATCATATAGAATCATAAAGAAATCATAAAGAAACATCTTTTTGGGGAAGAGTTACAGATGTTTTCTTTCCTGTGACAGTGATTGACCAATAAAAAGTTCGGTTCGGCCAATCAATATCAAGGAACGATATCGAGTGTAAAAACGATTTGTGACCCCTCCCTAAAAAGACTCTTCTGTCCTGTTAATCGCACACATTTGCCAGCAAATGGTATTATATAACCAAAGAATAAACTCACGGCAACGGCTGCAAGTCGTCAGCCAAGAAGCAAACAAAAGAAGTATCCACTTGATCATGATATTGTTGCAAATTTATCATACGGGCTGGACGCCTGAGCGTAGCTTTAATTAGAGCAGATACTGGCACGTTGACAAAGTAGTACGATGATTAGTGTAAACAGGCGTCCCTCAGAGCTCCTCACAAAGAGTTTCACAAGGTACATAGTTGCTTTCTTATCATGTTTAATGCAAGCTCATTGTTATATAGGCACAAGCAGAGAGGCCGTGCTCCGGTCGGTTCATTATGGGTTTTCAATACAGTATAATTTCTACATAATATTGACAATTTTTATGTGATAATTTGTATATTGAACGTAATCAGCACATGATTTAAATTAGGGCGAAGGCAATCTAATGTAATTATATGTGTCCGTTTTTACCTGTTGGAGTATTTATGCCAATTTCATTCGACGAGCAAACTAAAAATTAAGGTGGCTGTCTTACCCGGAGAATCGAGAGCAGAAAACAAACAAAAATCTTCTTTCGGTACCTTATGTGAAACTTCCGGGTTGCCAAATTTGATATAACTGGGACCTGCTATTGTCTCCAGTTTCCTTGTTATGGTGTTGGAAATATAAGCAACTCCTCGGGTAAATTTTGTTGCTTCTCGTCACAATCTAGAAGATGACGCATTCTTCTCTACCTTGAGGTTTTTAATACATAAAGAGTAGACTAGTAGACTACCAGCTCCCTTTTAAACACTAGTCTAGAGTAAGGGCCGTTCAGCTCTCGGTCATCGATCCGCGATTTACATTGAGAAATGTTTGCCCCGCAATAGCAAGTCTGCTAAATGTAAGGAAACCACAACCTAACCGTAGACAAAGAATTAACCTCTGTACGTGAAGTAAAAGCAACTGATACATGAACTGTACATCCTTTTTTGTCATTGGTATTTACTATTTGGTAGTCAATACCATTAGCAGAATACTTAGCCTCTACACTTGATAATGTTAGACTATACTACAATGTATACTATGCTAGTGGTTACTAACTAAACCGCGGCTAAAGAAAGGAAACAAAGTACTTTCAGACTTCACGACTATAATAATCTTTCAAATAGTAATTGATTAAGTGCAATAGCGATTCTTACTTCTTATAAGCAAGTCTACATAACCTCTCACTCTTAACATTCTCGCGATAATCCTGCTTTAAAGATTATCTTCGGATGGCAATTAAGATTATCTCTTTTTGCGGTGATAAACTTCTGATGACCTCTGGAATTCTACGTAAATTAAAAGGACTAGGAGTTGCAAAACAATTTTCCACTAGTAATAAGTGTAACGTACGTACGTAAACTTATGACTCATAGTTTATCTCTCCCTAGGTAAGCTAGATTGTTGAAGTTTTCAAAAATAATCATTAAATTTTTCAACTTAGATTTGCATATGACAGCATCTTAGGCTAAATACGTCAGACAACTAGATTTTGCTATACTCAAATTTGCCTGGCCAACCACATTAAGAAATAACACGCATTTACCATTAGAGAGCACGTGACCCAGACGATTGTTCGAATACGGATGTGAGCCGTTACGTTCAGTTTTATGTTTATGATGAATATGACTAATAGAGTTGTCACGTACATCTTGTAGCAAGTGAAACGCGAGATTACCGTAATATTTCAATCATTTTATCAATGATCATGTTCACACTGAAGATTTATTTAGAAGAGCAACAAACCTTTCCACTACATACTTTGTCATAAATGTACAATACTATAAACATTAAATTATGAGCTGCTAGATAATCTGTCTACCTATTAAAGTGAAAAAACCTACTTGATCTTAATCTAACAACATAAAATAAAGTATGAAATAAATGTACTGTAAAGGCTAAAATATTCTCCCTTATATACGGCTGAAACACCGTTACGTTCAGTTTTTTACCAATGTACACATACACACAGTATGGGTATGAGCAGATCACATACCCGTACACCATCAAATCCCTCCCAGGTGACTCAGCATTAGATCTGTTTCGGAGTCCAGCGTTAAAATTAGGTAAGCGAAGTTACAGCTTGTGGTCTCGATATAATAGGCTTGTGTGGGCGTACTGGTATATATTAAAATCGTCGTTCTACAATCACAACATTTTTTCATTAAAGGTGGTAAGCAAAGATTACTTGGCTGCTTCTTGTAGCTTTAGTCTTGTTGTGATGGACTATGTAACAGTTCGATAAAAGATCAAAAGTAAGAACTTTTGGGATGCCCAGGAAAATTGAGTTGAATTTTATTTCGCAGGCATTGCCCGCACCTAAATACTGAAGGAAAGAGGCCCGCATGCACAATATCCAAAATTATGTACAATAATAGTTCCGTTTCATCCGCCTAGCATGATATCTTCTGTCGAAGCAGTTAAACAATTCATGCTCGGAGTCTTTCAAAATTCCAGCCTTCCTATATCTGCGGATCTAAATATAATAATATAATGTGAGCATCAAAGTGTAACGCGCGAAATTTTTTCATTCAGCCTTTCTCCGTCCTTCTAATTTAGACCTAGTCTCTGCCACACACCCACTACTTTCTTGGACACGTTCTTTTGGGACCCACTTTAATAACAGTTAGTACAGTTGGACTCCATTCACCGGCCTCCCGAATGTGTTCAGCAAACTTCTCGTACTTTGTCTTCATTATCGATCTCCACCTCTCATATTTTATTACGACGGAGATGTGAGTTCGATCATCACTATTGGCGGTGTTTTACAATATTAAAATGTCAGGTTAACACGTACTTTACATGTAAATACTGATACGAGACGCGACTTATCAACCTTATATAAACCTACGTTAAATTACGTACTAATAATATACGTACGTGCGCGCGCTACGCGTGCAGTGCGCGTCTTAAATTTCATGTTATCGTTGCATAGCGGCTAACGTTTAAAACTATTTCCAGCTGGTGACTCCAAGGAACACACATTCTATCCATTTTCATTTTGGCACGGTTGCAACCTTTTCTTATCGTCAAATCCGAACATTAATAGTAATGGATGATAACAAGAACTTAGACGCACCTGACGCTGAAATGATGCAGATGGTATTAGCTGCTTGTAACACTCGCCAGTACAAGAGATGATGAAATCAGAATAGAACTGCAATACTTCACTGGCTCTGTCAGACACCATTTCATCCTCCTGTTCGAATGTTACAGAATTTAAAGTTTTGAAACATTTCCTCAGTTACGGCATTTTCTTTTCTTCAAAAACCAAAGCAAATCAATCCAATTTAACATAAAAATATCCATGTTCTAAATCGTTGCTGCACACTTAAGTGCAATGTTTGTACTGAGATTACTAACTTCAGTGTATCTGTTCTTCACAAGTCGACTAAGTATGGGGCACGAGAAGTTGAGTCTTGAAAGGAATTTGTCAAGATTATCCAGCAAGTTCTTTCTGAACGATGGGACTTGACGTATCTGGTTGTTCTTGATAATGTGCGTCATTAGGTCCTGGGAGATGGCATTGTAAATACATCAAAATCTTTCAATTAAATTCTTCAGCAAGGCATGCCTCGGCTGATGTAAGATTGTTTCATCAAAATTGGTAATTTTAGATGGTTAGTTGATAATTTTTCGAATAAAATGCTGTGCCTAAAACAATACCAATTCTGTGCGGGTCATTGGCAGAGCTGTTTTATTTGTGTCACAAATCAGACTCATCACACTCAAAACTTTGTTGTCGTCGGTCGAGTCACATAAAACCTGAAAATAATTTGTAGCGTATTGAAATTTACAGGAGGACGATTAGCAATTGTAATCACTATTTAAAATTACAATATTTAAAATTACTTAACCAAATACAAAATAAGATACTATATTACCAAAAAGGCAAGCTATCTAATTGTAAATGAGTCACTAAGTCAGCTCAGGATAACGTTGTTCTGAAAATTAAATAACAGCTTAGTGTTACAAATGTATAACGATACTTTGATTTTGCTGATAGGTATCTCAAAGAGTGTATCCTGGTTGTCAGTAAATAATTCTGGCTCGTCTGTAAACTTTACATCCAGAAATCCCAATCTGCGACCCTGTTGGTTTTGTTGTGACGAACAGACATGTCGACGGACAAAAAAGTTGTCGTGAAAAACGCAGCAATTTAATGCTGTAATGGAGAATGATGATCTAAGACCCTAACTAGACGGCACGTATCGGATCACGTGTCGCGGCACGTATCGCATCACCTGTCCTAACTAGACGGTACATCCACGGTACGTATCGCGTCACCTGTTCTAACTAGACGGCACATGCCGCGGTATGTGCTGCGA
>JH154416.1:133710-145966 GCA_000226015.1 Mnemiopsis leidyi | reverse complement strand
CTATAAAAGCTACCACTATAGACATAAATTTTGTAAAAAATGGTTGTCTGCCCGGTTTGTAGGATTTATCGTGATCAAGTGTGCACTCACGATGAGAATACTGTGCGATTGATGTGCATTTGGTTAAGATATCATCCTGAGACTCTTGTTGAGTTTTACTTCTGTGTTTACAAGTATTTTGATAGAGATATCAACCCAAGTGTGAAGAATTTTGTTGAAACATTTAACCTCTATAATTGAATTCATTTCCATTTTTGCATTTTTGAATTTGTTTAAAATGACATTTTACGATAATGTTGACTGGGTTGGCTTCCTTACCGAAAATGTGATGAGAAAATGCATTTCCTGGACTCTAGCAGACTGTCCTGGTTGTCAAGATGAAATGAAAAATGATATTCTTCATCGCCACCATCAACTGTCTCTCTTGGATAAAGTTCAAAACCATTTTGAAAAAGCTCGAGGTGAAGTCATAGGGTCCCTGCCAGCATTGTACAAAATTTTCTCGCCGAGCTTGCCTCATAGTCCCGATCCTAAAAAAGATGCTGTTATTTACTACAATCTTGGTAAGACTTTTCTACTAACAAGCTCCCCTCAAGCCTTGTACTTTGGGAGATATATCAACAGTTTAAATGATAGTTGCATTTCTGAGGCTATGGTTAAGGTAAAGAGAGCAAAGCTATAGAGAAACATTCTGGTTTTGAACATATCGTTGAATGTAGATTGACTCAGACTAGCAGCGTCTTCAAAAGAGCAAATGATAATTAGGAAGATATTCACAGAGACTCTAGAGCAAGGATATATAAGGAGGTTGCACCTGTATTTCCTCATTTCTGTCTTACAAGCTTTGAGATCCGCAGCAATATGCAAGTCTATATTGGAGTTGACGGCTTTACCTTGCCATGTGGATTTATTGTAAAAGAGATCTGTTTCCTATACCCTAACTGGGAGTTCTGTCATCTCCTTTTCAAACCACCAACCGATCAGAATCTCTCTGATGTAGACAAGCGAACAATAAGATACACTACCATGAACTTAAACAATCTTAACTACCTAGATGGTGATGTTCCATACAACTGTTTGCACGACCTTATCCAGTCTGTTCAGTTATATGATATATACACCTACAGCGAAGTAGCAATGAAGTTTCTTCAGGATATGTTGCCAACTACAATGATCACAAACATTCAGACACAGGGATTTGAAATGCCTTCTACTTTACCAGATCCTAAGTGTTTTCGACAGCATAACCACCGTTACTGCGCAAAAGCTAAAGCTATCGCAGTCAAAAATTTTGTCGAGTCTGGACATTAAAGATTTATTTATATTTTAGGTTTTATTTATCATTTTATTTTAGTTTCATGAACAAAAAAAAACGACTTTTATTTTGTACAAAATCATCATAAAGTTAATACCAAATGGATTTAAGCAAAAACAGATCTGAACATATTAAAAGTAACAAAAAAAATTCAGTCAATATTTTGATTAATTCTATTACCCTAAACAATCTCAAATTAAACTGTCATCTACTGAAAATTCCTCGCCTCTATAACCATAAGGTACTGTGTCTATTCCATTTGGTAAAACACAACGTTTTATGTCTAAGTAGCTTAGTGCAACACGTTGAGTCTCCTGCATATATATCGAATGCTTTTTAGACACCAGAGTCATTTGTTTAATTGACTTCATAGATGAGCTTGCAATGACATCGACAAAGTCTACATGGGAAAGACATTTCTGCATCGAGCGTTTCACTCCAGCGGCAGCGAGTTTCTGCTCGTTTTTGGTTACCATTGAATAGCTTTTTGATCTGAAAACAGATGGTTAACGTGTGCGGACTAAAAATTTTTACATTTTTGGTATGTTATCACAAGGGTGGTCTAGATACCTGTGTCCACAGAACTGAACTATTGTATCCCCTGCAACTTCATCTTTAAACCTGTGAGTTGAAGTTTATCAAGCAAGGTTTAAAATTATTCTGAACTCGGGGGGAGGGGGGTTTGCTATAACATCAACTTCATTCTGTGAAGGAAAGTTTTGATAGACAAGTGATACCTAAAACACTTACTTTCCGGGTATACATTTGTTGTGTGTAGAAAATAGCAGATGTGTGTTTGGATAGTTGGAAAAGTCCATCAAGTTACTGATGGTCTGTAGTTTTGCGTGCAAGTTCCCTTCTCTAATGTAGTAGCACAGACTATCTGTATCGCTAAAGAGAACCTGTGGTGATAAACCAAGTGAGCCAGTGATTGGTGACAGTGTTGAAAAGTTAAGAATTAAAAGTAAACATTTTTGCTTACTAGTAAATATTTGTACCTCTATTTTTCCTGGGAAAAGAGGGCGCATCACCTTGTAGTGAAAATTAAACATATGCTCCTTTGCTAGCTCGAGAATAGCCTGAAATTATTAGAGGTTTATATCCCTCGCTGTGAAGTCTTAAGTTAATATTGAGTAGACAGAATGAAATTCTCCAGCAGAGTAACATGAGCTGAACCTACCATGCCAGCGTATATTGGTTTATTGAGTAGAACTGATGTTTTATCACACTCAACTACCGTCAGCTCCGGTGAAATGATTGTAACTGTCTTGAAAGAAACTCTTTCTGCATATCGCTTAAACTGCTTGCGGTTGGTAATAATCTTAAACTGTCTATACCGTCTCACATTTTCACAGGTTTTCCCGAATATCGAATTTATCTGAAAATTTGCAGTTAATTCTAGGCTTGGTGGCATCGAAGCTGATTCAACGGAAAATTATGCTGAAAAGACTACGGTAGCTTACCAATAATTTGAAGAAGTCTTTTTCAAATTTGCTTCTGGAGTTAATTCTTCTCAGGGTGTTTATTTGGATATACTCCCGCATCCAGGGTGATTGGTAAAACACCATTCCTCGTCTGATTTTTGTTATAACCATTCCTTCATTCAGATATAATTTTAGGTTCTTGATGTGTATGACATAACCTTCTTTTGGAAGCAGTGTTTGTGTCAGCCTTGTCTGTTTGGAAAAACTTATTTCATGGGTGTGTAGAAACCGCTGCATTTCTAGACTTAGCATATCTTTCGTGATTTCAAGCTGTTCAGGTGCTAAAGGGAAGTCGCGATGAGCATCATGTAGATGATCAGGGTACAGTAAATCAACCTGAAGTATGGATAAAATGATTCATGTCGCAAGCAGTTATATTTCAGTATCATATTTACTCTGGTGTGCAATTTCCGTTCTATATCACTAAACTAAAATTTGATACCTCTAAAACCACCCCATAGTCACCATTAACATCAAATCCTTCGATATCGAAGCTCTCTATTTCTTGCTCAGATAACCATCGAAAATCAGAGTGCGGTAGCTTCATCATCATAGCGTAACCATAGAGATTGTTGCAATCCTGAAAATCGGTTATGAAAATATGTTAAACCAACAGGAGCATCTAGGCTATAGCAATGACTTTAGGCGTGCTCACCGTGTAAAAGATGTGTGACTCCTCGCAACGTGCATCATAATTGAAATCCGCCTCTGAATTGTTTGCTGTCGCTAATCTTTTGAACACAGAACTACAGCCGCCTCTTAAACCTGCAAATTTGTTACTTTAGCAATGTATCTAAAGTTTAAATTGCTGAGGAAAAAATAATCAGCTTAATAATAGTATTTAAATGCTTTTTTAATTCTCTACCTTTCTCAAAAAAGCCGTACATTTCTTTATCAGTCAGCAATTCCAGCTCAACTTTCGTCATCCACAACATTGCATCGAATGAGTAGCTAGGGCTACTCACGTAGTAGCAGGGATCTAACTGGAATATATCCAACCCTAAACGTCTGTAATCTTCAAACACGCAGGCTAAGATCAGAACATCAATTTTCAGGTACAGATCGTGTAGCTGCCCCACTGTTCTTATCTTGAACAAACAACATGCTTCGATGAGACGGTTGTATTCTTCTTCTGCTAACTCTTCATCATTAAGCTTGTTGTAGAAAGCGTCTATTCCAGGAATTGGCTCATTAAACTTTTCAAAATCGTCGATGTAGTCATATGGGTACACAAGTTTTCTTAAGCAGCACTCGAATTGATGATCATCTGGGAATTCAGATCTTACTAAATCAAATCCATCAGTCCCCCTTTGTCGCAAACTAGCTGACAGACTGTCTAAGCTACCTATCAGGTGTGACATTGAATCCTGGATGATAAAGCGGTTGGTGCTTATTCTAGTGTATTTTTCGCAAGTCTGTCCCAAAACGCTTATTTCCCCAACGTGAGGATGTGAAGCCAAACTTTTTATGAGGAAATGGTTATCATATCCTTTTGCGTTATGAAAGAATACAATCACTCGTTTCTGCTGCTGCATCATTAGATTGCAGAAATCGTGAGCGGCGCCTCTGTAGAGGGAAGTTGGTGTGGTAAAATAAGTGTAATGGTGATTCATTCCCTATAGTAGCAAAGATCAGTTAACATAAAAAAATGCATGTTTATGGAAAGGAAAACATACCTAAATCTTCCGGTAATATGACAGTGATCCCTGCAGATTGTTTGATTTTCCCAATCTAATTCTTCTTTGCATATTGAGCAATCAAGAGAGTTAAGAAAGTGTTGTTCATCTGAAGCGGTGAACTCCATAGGTTTCACTTCTTTCAAGATTGACTCAACCTCGGAACATTCCACAAGGAGACGTTCAATGAAGTATTCTGCAGCGTCTTCCCCCCGATAAACAAATACTGGTTTTGAAAACTGCTCGTAAGGTGATACAACAATATAACCAAAACCTGTTGGTCTTTGTTCACAAACGAGCTTAGTATTATTTGCCACAGCCTCATCTACTTGTACATTGTAAGCTTCAAAGTCTGCGTATATAGTCACCGGGTTTGGCATCTTGAACTTATGGTTTCTAAACTTCAGAGTGTTGTTCTCCAACGGCATCTCTATGCTCGGATTTCCTGTTTTACAGAACTCCACATGTTTCATAAAGGTTATGATTGATTTAAAGACACGAAAGCAAAACTCGCAAGTGTGACTTGCTTTGTTGTGCTTTGTGTTTAACTTCAAAAAGGTTGAGAGGGATTTGATGAGGATGTAATGAAATTTAACCCCATCCGTCACCATTAGGAGGTTCACAACTTTCTTGAAACGGTAGACTGTGTTGTATATCGGTAGAATGTAGGTCGGAGGGTGGTTTTCAGTGAATTTGAAAACGTTAATGCTCACATCTGAAATTTCACTCGATAGTCACAAGAAACTTTGGTTTTATAACTGCTTATAGTATTTATAATTTGATAAGATAAAGTAAGCAATAACAACCTCACCATTCTGCTTTTCAAACTGCGGGATGTCATCAACTCTCACTGGTATTCCAATTCCTATTGATAGATAGATATTCATTAGCAGGTAACATTGCGAGTTTATTTTAAGCTGTAAGTAATCGAAAATTAATCATTCTCAAACTCATAGTTCATTACGGTATAAGCAGACTTACCTTTCAGGTTAAATCTAGGAATTATTGTATTGTAATACTTCGGGCGGGTTTTGTTGCTTTTGGGTGTGTGATAGGCAGCAGCGAGACAATATAAAAAGCAGTTATCATCTCTGTTTTTGATATTCAATAGACTTCGCCGTGCTTTCAGTAACAAGGGTGTAGGTATGTAGCCCCCGAGGGACAGTTCACGCTCCATTTTTAGCTAATCTAAATGAAATTATTGTCAATTATATATTGACTGACATTTAGCAATTCTAACTTTAGTATCCTCACATAAAAGCAGCAATTTAAGCGATGTATATGAGTTCCATTTGGTAATGTTCATCTGTGATCATTTGATAAAGAAATATAGTTCTTCAAGTACTGATACAATCAAACGTACCATTTCAAGCTTACAATATTTACAAACATCAATCTATTTACAGTTACTTGACAATTCACAGTTCAATTTAACTGATTTCAATTGATCTGCAGATCTAAAAATTTGCTGTATAGTCTTTAGTAGTTCCCGCAACCTGAAAAATTCAATTATAATCAAATGTTTCAAGACGATGCAAAATGTAGGTTGTAGGATTTGAACGTACAGTCTACCTATTGATATATAGTCTGTTAATACATATATTAAATAACTTGGATTTAAATATTGCTTACATCAATCAGCTAATGGGAGACAGGGGCATGTTTGATAATCTTTACTGTCAATCCCTCCCATCTTTTAAAGATATAACCAGAACCTGAAAGAATTGAAAGTAATCACATAAACACCACTAGCTATTAAAAGAAGATGGAACGGTTAACACTTAATTTTCTTAATTCGTTACCTCTGCTCTCAAATGATTCAAAAGAGTTCAGCACGTTCAACTTCATTGTTTCTAAAAGATCATCGATATTCGCTGACTCTAAGCATACTTTAGTCTTAGCGTAAAAACCATTCTTTATCTCCTCATCATGAACACTTCTCTGAAATTATACATTTAAATTATTTTAAGAGATCGCAAATATTACGTTTGAAATTCTAGCAATGGATAACATTCAGTATACAAATTATTATAATGTTACCTGAAAAACACCCACGCAAACTATATAGACCTTAAAGCAGCTGAACTTTCTCCTCGCAGCGTGCAGGATCTCCTTAGCATATCGTTGGAATAAAAGATTAATTCCCATTTCAGGCAAAGTACCGGTGATTTCATGGGTAATAGAAAACTCGGTAACTACCCCTCCATGAGCTTTAGCAACTGCGATATTTGACATCTTTCCTATTGAAACACTCTTTGTAATATCAAGGTTTGTTTTAAGATCTCTTAAATAGTACTTGTTATCAATTACAATAGCGATCCGCCGTATTTAGTAACCTCTGCATTGTAAATAGAAATAATAAATCAATGTTTAAAAAGTAAAATAAAATGCAGAGAACAGGGTCACCTCGTGAAGGATGTGGTTAATCACCACCTACGGACGGTCTTTTTTCAGTAAAAACTGAAAACTGGATCATATTACTGAACCTTGATGCAAATTTACCATCCTGCAGCTGGTTAAAGTAAAAAGAATTGTAATCTAAAAGATAAAGTAATGACCAGCTGAGGAAGGTAAATTTTCCCCGAAAATAAAAAATAAGTAAAGAAAAAAGGAAACATGGTTAACCATTTAAACAGAGATAGAATAGATAGAAGCAAGAATAAATGAGTTAAACGCAAATTTAAAAAAAAATGTAATAAACAAAACGGTAATGTAATTGAAAATAACTTAAGAATGTAACTAAAAAGAAAAATCAAACGGAGAGAATACTCTCCTATTTTTGTAATATTTAGTGGAGATTCCCACCTAACTGGTTCCCTATTTTTAGTATAACAGTTTTACTATCACCATCAGTATTAAAAATAATGTTGAAACAGCTAGCATGAATCGCAAACGCCAAACAGTCTTTTGTTGTTGGAAGTAGAGAGAACACTCTCCTAATTTGTTATATTTAGTGGGAATTCCCACATTACTGGAACCCTTTTTTACAAGCCATCTGTTTATCACAATCATTTACAAAAAGCACCCATCCGTATCATGTGATAGTAAGATTTGTAGCCTTAAACTACAACCCAGTCCACATCCATTGGGGGTGCTGTAAACACAAAACTCGATAGAGCGAATGGGACCGTCTGCTTGTAATTAAAACGAGATGATGATTGACTGTTTGCTTTCCACACTTACAATCTCAACAAGGTTGAAGTTACTAATCGCTATGCGCCAGGGCTGTTCAATAGGAAAGCAAGTCTGAAGATTTGATTTAGTTCTTTGTATTTTATTTGGTTTTTATCTTTTTCATAGCATATTATTAGATTATTTCTTGTCTTCACTTTTATTTTGTCATCATAATTCATTATTTTTATCATTTATTATTTTCATCATTTATCATTTTCATCATTCATTATTTTCATCATTATTTCATGTTATTATCATTCATTTTACTATTATCATTATCATTATTTTCATTTTTCAAACTCGAAGGAAGGTAAGTAAACAAGAATTGATTTGTTATCCTACTAGTTTCCGTTTTTATCTTTTTCATAGCATATTATTAGATTATTTCTTGCCTTCACTTTTATTCTGTTATCATAATTCATTATTTTCATCATTCATTATTTTCATCAATATTTCATGTTATTACCATTCATGTCTATTATCATTATTATCAATTTGATTTTTCAAACTCGAAGGAAGTTAAGTAAACAAGAATTGAACACTCATCAATCAAAACAGTTACTCTATTAAATAGCATATAGTTAAGTATTTATTAGTATTCAGTATTTTAGTATTAGTACGAAATTGATGTGATATGATTTTATAGTAAAACTCTGGTAAAATTTAAATGTTATAATGAATAAGAGACAGTTCAAGGGGGGGGGGGGGGGAAATTTTGGGGAGGACACCTGGATGAGGTTTTTTCGTGTCTGGTAAGGTTCCAACAGTCTACTCAGTTTCTACTCTCTAAATTCAAGTCTCAACTTGAGTGGTCCGGTTCTCTTCTTAATCAAAGTCTATATCTCTATATCCAATATCGATTGGAGATCGATGTTCTGAAAATATCATCTTTTTTGTACTTATCCAGATAACTTGCGAAAAAAAAAAAGTTGTACAGTACTGTGTTGAATCAATAAATTCAAAATCTTTTGAATGGAAATAAGAGCAAACGAAAATGATAGCGAATAGCAATATGTCATTTTTTACTTTTAGCGTGACTTTTTCTCGGAGAAGTCTATTTGAAATAACTCACTGTATCGGGGATGGAGTGGAGCCGTTTTCCATGTCCAGATCTTGCAGGAGTGGCCCGAGTGTTATGGTCTTGGTTTGCGGGACCCTGGTGATGAATCAAATATATTACATTATTATAATGAAGCACGATAATTGTCTTTATCAAAGACTTTTATTTGATTAAAGTCAGAGGTATTGAAAAAAGTCACGTTGGAAACTGCTATCGAGAGTTAGCTATTTGATGTTTTTTTTTTAAAAAGTTCTGAAAAATGATTGTTAAAATAACTCACCGCGGTAGCATCGTGAGTTATGTAAGAGCGTTTTCCACCAGATTTTGTAGTTGGAGTGTTTGTCTGACCCTGGTAATGAATCAATATTATCTTAAATGTAATTTGGTAACTGTCTTGACTTCTATCTAATTAAAGATAGTGGCATTGAAAAATCTTGGGAGTGGGTGGGAAGGGGATAACTGATTTTCCCTCCCAGCAGTCTATATTCTCTTAGCAGCTGTTCTTTTCTTTGCAGATGCATTTAATATCAGATTAATTCGGTGAATGGAACTAACTGATTTTCCTCTGACGTGGGCAGATTTCCCTTTAGTTTTTTCCTTCAGTAGCTTTTCGAATACATTGAGTGTTAGGTAACCGTTCCTCTTTGTAGCCACGCCCTCTATAACATCACCGTTCTGAAATAGAGAAAAAAAATAACAAAATTACTTTATGTAAAGCTGAAGTATCATTAAATAGGAGTTAAAATTATAGTTTTGCATTCTAGTGTACTTATCTTAATCAATATTGTGAGAGGGTTTTAATATTTTGAGAGGGTTTAAATAAAATTACCTTTAAAAAGTCGGTTGGTGTTTCGGGAAAATATGAAACAACCTTTACTCGACCCTCAGGATTCGTCGGAATTGCAAACTTCTGAAGATCTTTGTTGTTCATTGTTTTGGAACTTTTAAGGTACTTTACAGTTCCGGGTCCAATAGGGATGTCATCATTTTCAGGGATGTGATCAGTTTCAGCGTGGGTATCTGGGTCGCTCATGGTTTCAAAAACCTTCGTGATATTCATTGATTAACGTGGAACTATGTGATGCGAGAATCGTGGTTTTGATTAGATGAGTTAAGATTAAAACTACAGTAAAACCCTGATTTACCGTGCCTTTCGGGGGAAAGGAAAATAGCACGGTAAATCGGGGTGCATGGTAAATTGGGGTTTTCCAGTCCTCGCGTCGCGTGACAGTGTCCTCGTGTCGGATTAAAAAATTTAAATTTAAATTAAAACACTACGTACGAAACACCACTCCAAGTAGACTGAGACATAATGTGTGCATCTCTTCCTTTTATAATGTTTTAAAACAAAGATGAGACCACATGAAATTAACACTGCTCTGCTGCTCCAGGGATCTTTAGCCGGTGTGCTTTCTTTGTGCAAGTCCCGCGCAGTATAATAGCTAAAAACATTAGATCCAGTGCTTCAAAAGTTTAATTGCAGGTGTGTCGTCTCCCTCTAGCTCGGTTCAGCAATTAACCATCTGTTTAAGGAGAGACCGCGGCTTATACAAAAAACTCTAGCTCCAACACTGAAGCAGGAAAATATTGCAGAACAAAAGTTCAAACGTTAAAGTAAGAAAAAAATTTGTCGAGATTTATAAGCTTCATTCAAGGTTCTGTCCACAGCACTAGTCCTCATGGAACATGGACTGCAGGTTAATCTTTTTAATTGCAGGTGTGTCGTCCCCGTCTAGCTCGGTTCAGCAATTAACCATCTGTTTAAGGAGAGACCGCGGCTTATACAAAAAACTCTAGCTCCAACACTAAAGCAGGAAAATATTGCAGAACAAAAGTCCCAACTTTAAAGTAAGGAAAAAATTTTATAAGCTCGGTTCGAAGAGGGCTCGCTGTATAAAGTCAAAAGTTATTTTTTACAAGTCCTGAATATCCGTAAAATTTTTACAAGTGTCGACAATTCGTGAAATTTTTACAAGTGTCAGAAAAAGTGATTCATAAACTCTGAATATCCGTAAAATTTTTACAAGTTCTGAAAATTTGTGAAAGTTTTACAAGTGTCAGAAAAAGTCAAAAATTTTTTGAAGTGTCAGAAATAGCCAAAAATTTTAACTAGCGTTAGTGTCGAAAATTCGTGAAATTTTTACAAGTGTCAGAAAAAGTGATTTGATTCATAAAGGGCACTCTTATTCTACTCCTAGTCAGTTTTGCCTTGTGAGTATGCCAGATATGTACGTTATGGTTTTTTAAAATATATAATGTAGTATAATCTAAATTTAATTATTAACTGGCAAATTCTATTCTAGCTGGTAAGTACTACTGGAGAAGTATAAAATGCGGGGAGAGAAGGTAGAAATTACATCAATTTAAACAGAAAGTTCTGGCCAGATAAACTTGAAACTGTAGACATAATCAAAACATAAAACTCCGCTACTTCGTTGCTGGAAGAGAAACTCACTAATTCAATAGTAGTTTTGTGATACATAGATTACTTTCTCCATCTTTTATTGACTTCTACATGGTCATGAGGATATTGGAGCCGTTCAACTGGCCTTCTAACTCTAGGAGTGTTTCGATTTGACCGTTCAAACACTGATTGCTCGTTAGCCGCTGAATTAGGATTTTGTATGCCTGATGATTGGCCAGTGTTATTAGGCGGATTTGAACCCGATGGCTGTGCAGCAGTATCAGGTTGTAGGGAGTTTGATCCCGTGCCCGTTGAGTTATTTATGTCCCGTTGTAATTGTTCACGATTGGACTCATTGAATGGGTTATGTGGTGTTATTGGCCTGTATATGACCGCGAGATCGTCAGTTGTTTCCGGATGATCACGTGAATTTTCACATTTATGGTCAGCTTGCGTACCTTTATCTTGATTTTCGGGGAAGTATTTTGAATGGCTATATGGTTTCATTTTTCCCACATTGATTACAGTTTCCTTATTGTTAAGAAGAACTATATATAGATTTTCATTAATTTTTTTAATTATTTTCCAAGGGCCTGTCCATCTGGCCGAAAATTTCGCTGCTGGAACATTAATTTTGACGTAACAATACTGTCCTTCCGTAAAATTTGACGTGCTCGCGTTCAAGTTGTAACGTTTTGCCATATTGTCTACGCTCCGTTTTGTCGACTTCTGGACTCTTTGCATTATTTCGCTAATATTTTTATGCAGATCATAGGCAGCCTTTTTTCTTAAGTTGTCTACGTTGTCAAAATGATCCGATTTATGATCTAATTGGGCTTGCTCTAACCAAAGGTCTCTTGGAGCCCGTAAATGTCTGCCAAAAACGAGAAAATTACTACTGTACGAAGTACGTGAAGATTTCAAGGAGTTCAGAGTGAAGACTACGTATTTCAGCCATAGGTCCCAATTTTTTATTTGATCTTGTGACAGGGAAGCTCTTAATGCATTGTTTATGCGCTTATTTTGGGATTCTACCTTGCCGTTTGATTGACAATTGTAGGGGGTTGTATGACGGTCATCAATGTCGAATATAGTTGTCATGGCTGAGACAAATCACTTGTAAAGCCCTTATGGTTATCGTGT
>JH154416.1:105640-125294 GCA_000226015.1 Mnemiopsis leidyi | reverse complement strand
CCGCGTGCGCGCATTGCGCGGCCTATCCAACGCAGAGAAATGATCTATATTTTATATTTTGATTGTGTAAAATGCCAAGAAAATAAAATTGTATTTTACTAAAATTGTATTTTACTGCTACTGTGTTTCCCCAGGCCTAACAAAATGCTGTCCCATCTGTTTCTTATAGACCCACCAGAATTTTTGATGAGAAGATAGTCGTATTTTACTAAAATGGTATTTTACTAGTGTTTAGCCACTGTGTAATCAAGCAAATTAAAAAGTGAAATGTATGGTTGACTTTTGGTATGCATCCTGAAACAGTTATTCATTTTAGAACCTCAGGTAGTTCTTAGATGGCTCAAAGCATCTGCTCTGGAGACATAGCATGGACAAGCTCACTCTTCACTCTTCTTACTCCCCAAGGTCTGAATAATCTCTGTTGATCGTGTAAGCAGGTATGTTTATGAATTTCACATTATGAAATATAATCTAAGGCTATTTAAATGTTTTAGAAACTCCACTGCCAGAGGTGCTTTCAAATTCTAATTCACCACTTTAAGCATGACATCGAACTAAAACAGCAGTCCTAGTTTTACAGTATGCACTTATTTCCAATTTATGTTTCAGTTTTAGTCAGACCTTGTCGAAATTCTCCATTCTTGCTCTCTCTTTTCGGGCGACTATTTGTGAAAGGGTGTACTGAAGCAGTTTCAGTCTGACCCTAAAAGTCTTATCCAACTTTAGAATTACCTTAAACTGGTAATTGGTATCATATGCTGAATGCTCTGATGATCGTAATTTTGAAACATTGTATGATCGGTCAAGATCCTATCATAAAAGTCTGTAATGTTATTCTATCATCTTTATTTAAATGTATCAGCAATTCATAGGAAGTTGATGAGACAATGAGAGGACCGACTTCTGTCATACTCCATCATTTGTTGAATTTTCGACTTGTTCAGCTAAAGCAATTTTGGCATTCTGAATTCGCTCTTGAGTAAGCTGATCGCCTGTCACACACGTGATATGAAATTAGGTTGTTAAAACTAGCAGTCAAAATTGTTAAATAAGTAGGGATAATAATAATATATAATATATAACAATATTAAGATAACACAACTAAGAGCTAAGTCTAAGTGCTAAGACTAAGAGCTGGGATAGAAGTCAACTCTACTCACACTTGGACCTTCTCTACTCTGTGAGTGAAACGAGTGGTTATCTTAACTTTAAATATCGAGCCTCAAATCTATAATAAAATATAACAATTAAGCTTGTCCCGAAAGCTTACAAAGAATATACTGCCGTGAAGATGACTCCCTGTCAATACTCAACACGTCCCAACAGCAAAGTAAGATAGACTGATAAGGGATAATGATAGACTGGAAATAACATTTCTAATAAATCATAACAAAATCAAATTGGAGAATCGTCGTTTCTCAAAGCCCTCCCACCCAATAATTCCAACGTCAAATGAAGAGAACATCTAAATTACTTATTCCTTCGCTATTCGCTGTATTGTAGGCATTCATTGAGAATCTGGATTGTTCCGGCAGTTTTAGTTTGATTTTCGTTAATTATTCCGAGGGTAACCAACACACTTCCTAACGCCATGACATCACTGTTTTCGTGAGATAGGTGATGGGGAAGGTGACGTTTCATAAATGATAATTTAGGTTCCCGCTCTGCTAGCATCGCCATAGAGATTTGGACAAACTGGGCCACTATATTATCTCACTCCCTCTTGTTTGGTAGAATCATAGGTTCATAAAAGTTGAAATTCGTGACCCTTATCCCCCATAAATCCAAATTTTATCTTCGGTTGATGCCTCCAGATTTTCATTTTTTTCATTTTTTCATGCTAAATGAGATTATTGATATCTTTTAAAGGCTAGTGTCTACTGTCTATGTTATGGACCTATTATCAAGCCAAATAGAAATAAAACTTTTTGTAGATTCATAATAGATATTCAGCAAGACTATATTGACTTGTCTAATTCGAATGTTTACCGATTTCAGTAATGAGCAATTTGTAGCATATTCGGTATACCTAATATAACAACAGCTAAATATAATGTTAAAAAATGAAATTTTGTAGAAAATGTGCACAAAACAATGTAATGAAGTAATGGTATCTACATGGAAACAGTGAAATTGATCAATCAAAATTTGAATATTAATGTCGATAAAGAATCTAAAACAAAATTGACAAAACTAAAAATTTCTGAAAACCTGAAAAGGCCAGACTCTCTGTATAATTTTCCTTTAGGAAAATTATACAACAGTTTTTGAAATGATACCAGGTCCCCAAGTCATTGTTGTGTACCTTTGAACCTTTCACCTAGATGACTTATAGTACGATAGTTCTGCATTGCTACTGCCATTAGATCATGTGAAGCTTCTGTTCCCACCTCTGGTCCCTCTATCATTATCCTTATGAGTCTGATGACATTTTCTACCTTATTACCTTAAGAGAAGGTCGAAAATGAGTGACTCTGTCAAAAACAGAGAAGAAAGTCTCACAAGGAGCCTCAGCGAAGCAGCCTGTTTCATCATTGTAGATGTCAGTTCTTGCTCTTCTCAAATTAAATTCAACCCAAAACTGTTCAATAAATCTTTCCAGCTCACCCTCAATTACATTCAGAGTTATTTGGGCTTCATTTCGAGTAAGTGGGTTAGGATTAACCAAACTTGAGAGGCAATAACTTTATCTCCCATTGTTGCCCACAAGTTTAGAATAGCCTCAACAAACTTATTATCTAATGGATCGTTAGAAACTATGTCCACCTGGGGATCTCTGGTCAAATAACTTATCCCGTTTCCTCGAAGGACATCTCTAGCCACACGGAGACATAGATTCATAGCTTAGGTTACACGTAGTTCATAGCGACTTCATTATGTTGGAAGCAAGGGCCAGCTGAATTCTGATTAGTTTCATATATCTAACTATTATTTATCTCTTTTTATTTGCAAAAACATCTGGCCATCTGGGAACATCTGACGAAATTTTTGAAAATTCGGTAATAATCAATGATGAAACCCACCAGATCTTGTCCTGAAGAAGCAAAATGAGTTAATATTAAATCCTAGGAAAAAACAACAATATCTGTTGACGGTAGGTAGATTGACAGGGCCTGCTTTTCGTGATGTCCAGCACAGAATATTTGCAAATGTTCCACATCTCTCAAGATGTAGCTGATAGCTCCATATAATAGAAATCTATCGTCTTGTAGGAATCTTACAAAGATTGCTTACAGAATTTTTCTAAATGTGACCTGCTCACTGCGCTCGCATAAAGAGATAATATTTTATTTAAATTTCAAAATTTTACATGTAGTTTAATGAGCACATCCAACAGGGATAAAACCTACAGCAATGAATAACGATGTTCTTAAAAATCCCTGTTAAATTTTAACTTAAAATTTGTAAAATCGATTATTGTTCATCACAAATTTATAAATCAAACTAACAAAAATGCAATCTGATAGTGATCCACTTCGACGAAATAAGTTAATTCAAGAACACTGAAATTCGCGCAATGACGTACGTTCGTCCCTTCATTTACAGTATAATTATAAATTAACTCGTGGGAACTAAAATTCAAATACGATTAGAAATAAAACCAACACTAATCCTATCAAAAAATAATTATCAGTATTTACTCTACTTGAATTTGAAGTTGGATTAATTCATATAATGATCATATTTACAACTCAATTGCTGTTAAAAGAGGTTTGTTTTTGGTGCGCAATTCTTCGACTGTAACGCTTGTAATATTTGCCAGCGAGGATGGATTCGTAGCAGCAGTCCTTAAGTAGAAGGCCGTCGAGAATCTAAATCTCCTCATTCTGTCACCCTGGTTTGGTCTAACAGCATTTTGCCTCACACCTCGATTTCTTGAAGTTGGACTATGGGTCGAGTGATATGGGACTCCATTTGCCATCGATTCTGCAATTTTCTGGACAACCTGGGTATTTTGTTCAATTGGTGGGGCATTTTGCTTTACAAATAATCCTTTTGCTGTCGAAGCAGAACGTTTCCGCCTCCTGGATTCGTAAATCTCGAGGAATGAATCATCTCCATTTCGGAAGCATGAGTCTCACGGGAGCTTCGGAAGAAGCGGCAGATATCACTGTGACCAACAAATGAAATATCCCTGGTTGCAGTACAGACCAAAGATTCTGCGTGGCGAGAAGCTTTTGTTATACCAGTAGTGAGTTATATGACTCCTCATTTCTACTACGAATCTTTGGTGCATAATTGCATATCGTTAACCGCTGTCATTTAGTCGTCAAGAAACGAATGCAGCTGATGCAATCGCATCAAAATATTTGCTGAAGATGTATTGCACCGCGGGTGTGGGTCCATTATTTAATCCACTATTGCGCAATACGATCTGAATACGATCAGGTTTCCAATCATCATGACCAATAATGCTTGTGCATTGTTACCCTTTTATCCCGCTGGTTTGCTTAGAATAGTGCCCAGCTCTGCAGATAAGAACCGTTTAAGAACCCCTTTAAGACCTTAATCGGTTTAGAACCGCTTAAGAACCGCTTGCTAGCCAACACTGTTGGCCCAACAGTGACATTATTCTAACCCCAACATCCAAATTTTTTCATCTTACCAATTGTATTTGCGATATTTACGGTTCTTAAATAGTTTTTGAGCGGTTCTTAAGCGGATCTTAAGCGGCGCGGTTCTAAAGCGGTTATTTGCCGGTTTTAAGCGGTCGTTCTACGGTTCTTAGTGGATCTTAAGCGGTTTTTAGACGGTTCTTTAGCGGTTATTAGACAGCTGTTAAGCGATTTCTTAAGTGGCTCTTAAGCGGTTCTTCGGTAGTGGAAGGTGTTTGCCCCATAGGCCGAACAGAAAACCATGAAGTCTGTTGGACAACAATGATTCTTCTTCAATGACAATGATTAGTTTAAACACCGTTCTTTTAACGTCATTATATTTGTATTTTGAGCCAAGTGATGAAGTGAAATCTTGGTTTTATTACCCCTTTATTTAATAGATCGATCTGTAACACTCATTTATGGCCGCTAGGTAATTTCCTTGCAATGTCTCTGTGGCCCGAGTAGCTGAGTAGCAATAAACTTAACTTAGAACTAGCGGGACTAGGTGCTGATTTGATAGGCCACCCTGTTCGGTTCGACATTAGCATTTTAAGTTTCTTCGAGTTGACCGTTAGGCGAATGACGATGAATCTATTGACGATAAATAACACATTTGCAGTTCGAAAAAACCAAACTTCGACCACCCAATATGATTCTCTTGTAACACCACAAAATTATCAACATTTTTCTTCGTTCACACGTCGAAAACCTAGTTACCTAGCACAAACAAGTGTGCGATCTTCATTCTAGAAGATATCAATGGTTATTAAACCAATTTCACTCAAATCGAATTAATGGATGAGCTAACACTGTAATTTTGGGACATGCTTCTTCAAATTTGTTGGAAGCGTTCAATTTGATTTGTCCTGTTCTAAATTTTTGGCCTTGAGAAAAGATGAAACCAGACATCTTGCGTACCAGAACGATAGCAGCAATAGTGGGGGTTATTGTCTTATCTGGCCTTCTGGCAGTAGTTGCGGAGAGATTTATTTCACGATCCCGAAGTAAGACACACTCGCCATCCTACAATTTCAAGATAAAACGGAATGTGCAGATTGTCGGGAACAAGACCCTCATCGTAAACACTGTCAATGGGAAGATACGAGGACCTGCCATCCACGTCAGAAAGGGGGACAAACTGTCCGTCTTGCTGACAAACGAGCTGCCGGACCACGGAGTGAGTCTACATTGGCACGGGTTTGAGATGCGGGAAAGTAAACATCTGGACGGTGTGGTTGGTCTGACACAGTGTGCTGTGGCACCTGGAGAGAGTTTCCTCTACGAGTTCGTGGTTGAGGAAGTACCGGGGACTTATTGGTGGCACGGGCACTCCGGCATGGTCCCTGTCGGACATGATTTCATCAGGGGTCCTCTTATCGTTCATCCGGAGGACGAGGACCTTGATCTAGATGATTCTAGTACAGACTCTTACACTGTAGCGAACCAGATAACACTTCTGTATCAGGACCTTTACCCCAACTTTATGGGGTATGATCACCCCCTGACTATGGGTGGATTGGTTCGTAATGCTGTCCCGGATTTAGAGGGTTTTCACAGTGGTGCAATTACTTGGACGTCCGGAATTCTGAATGGAGAAATTCAGCCTACAATAGATGTACAGAATGGTGAGTACTTGTTCAGAATTATCAATGGAGGTGGAATCTTCTCCTACTACTTCAGCATTGACGGTTACAAGTTGATAGTGGTCGGTACTGATGGTGGACCAGTAGAGCCATATGAAACAGATGTGGTAATGATCGGCACCGGAGAGAGATATGACGTTCGTGTGCACTTCAACATAAGTGGACCTTCACAAAATATTTGGATCCGAGCCATGACTCCGTCAAAGGACCAGAAGAAAGGGGTCATGGGCATACTAAGAATCAGAGTCGATGAGACTGTTCCTCATCTGAATGGTGTTCCTGAATCTGAGCTCATCGACATGACACGTGCTAACATTTTGAACTGCAACATGTTTGAAAAACCACAATATAACTGCAATTCTGTGACAAATCTGGTCTCAACACTAAAAAGAGCCAGACTTCCTGAATCAGAAACACACCTCGCTGACTTCCTGTTTCAGTTTGTTCCCCAATATGGCCATCTCTGGTCCATTGACAACGGTGTGTGGAAGCAAAACGTCCTACCCCACAAAGCCATGATCGCAGACACTTTCGACCCGGCCAAAGACCTCCACCCAAACGCCCTTGTCCTGTCCTTGCCTTTCAACAAATCCGTAACACTGGTTATCCGGTCCGTCACGGCATTCCCTCACCCGATCCACCTCCACGGACACAAGTTCGAAGTTCTGGAGGTGGCAACAAGACAAAGGGAGGACTGTCCTGACGGTAGATGCGACCTGCTCGATCTGGACAAACTATTCACCACCTCAGTACAGAAGCTGAGTACCCGACCCACACAGGGGGTGTTGAAAGACACGGTTATGGTGCCGGTAGGGGGAGCAGTAGCTATCAGGTTCAACACCGACAACCCGGGTGTCTGGTTCCTGCACTGTCATCTAGACCAGCACATGGAGGACGGCCAGGGCTTCATTGTGCACGAGGGAGGGTACTCTCAGTCCATCTTCCCTGAGGACTACCCTTCTTGTGATTCGACTGGTAAACTTCAGCATCTGGAAACTGCTGATTGTAACTGTTACGAAGACGAAAGTTTGGATGAGAGGTGGAGAATGAAAAGCAGTTATAAGTGTAGTAAACCTCACTTGTGTAAGCATGTTGGATAGGGAGTGTTGGTGCCTCTTGAGTGTTGAACTCTGACTCTGAAAAATGCCGCGATTTCCTGAACGTGGCGCTAACCAGTAACCAATAGTGACCCAAAATTTTGTAGTTTGGGATTTTAGCTTTCTATTTTATCTTGTTCGTGTAAGAATATACTTTCAATTTCAATATACTGTTAATAATTCAATTTTTCTTTCCCGTTGACCCTAAAGATTTTAATGAGGTACAATTTTATTTTTGTTCGAATATTTGCTCGTTGTGGAGAACACATTTTTGAAGAATCTTGTTTTAACCGATCAGTGACCAATATTTAACTTTACTTTTATTCGTGTATCTATATTCTATCTATGTTAAAAGTCAAAGTTTGTAAATTCGAAAATTTGTAAATATCTTCAGATTTTTTTACTTTTCTTATAGTGAAGTTGTGAGATGATTTGTTTTATGTATCATGTCATCATTTCAATATGAAAATCCTTTAATTTAGACACCTAGACACATTGCCAATTGGGATATTACAAATAAATCGTGTATTCTTGTACACTAGAACATTTTGTACACAAAACACTATTACAGTTACAGTCCCAATATTGTTTATAGAAGTACAACAAAATACGTTGTTTAATAGCAATCTGCTTTATTTAGCTAACGTTATACTGCAGATTCAGACAACAGCTGGCTCGTAAGTCGTGACCGCCTAATTAAAGTTCTGGTTAATCAAAATGAGAAAATAATACGAAAGACCTGGTCCGTTTTATCGCTTGCAGGTGCTGATATTGATAAGATTTCTCTATGATAATTTACTTCAACTAGTCTGGTAAGTTCTTCTAAAGTTCAGTTTCAAGTCATAACCCGCTATAAGGGTCGGAACTGTCTATAAACTTATGGAAATTATTAGGTCGTTTCTAAGGCGACCGACCCTACATTAGCTACGGTGATACGTTAACAAATTCACGTGTTCTATATTTTTACGATCATGGCACAGGAGTGGAGTTCATGGTGCAAACTAATGCTCACTCTCTGGCACCCCACGCACTGATCCACGTGTACTTTTACTCGACTCTACTGTCTATTTGTGGATCATTTCTTGTGCTGAAGTTCAGAACGCACTTTAAAACCAGAGATTATTACTTTTTTGTAAAGTCCCTTAAAAGCTTCCCTCTCTCTCTCTTTATAGTTTATACCGAGACTAGACATAGAGTCTAAAGTTGAGAAGTGCCAGATATCGTCATGAGAGCTTGGACTGTTTTTCTGCTCGCTTTGACCATTGCGATTAGCGGAAGTGGCGGTAAGATTTCCTTTAAGTTTAAGTCCAATTTAAGTTTAAGTCCAATTTGACTTTTAAACAATGCATGTGTTGTTCTGCAACTTAGTTGACTTATACCTCGTCCTCTACCAGAACAAAAGTGAATTTCAATCTGCAGGTTGGAAGGCAGTTCAAAGAGATGTGTTCATAGACTTGAACATGGAGAATATCCCCTTAGAGGTTAAAACAAACAGTGTTGATGGAAGCAACACCACACTCGATGTTGAGCTTTACACCGCCGAGGAAGAAATGGCGGAAAATATTTTCATCCGGTTCTTTAAGCCAGCTCCAAAGTACAGGTTCTCCTACTGCAATGATTGGACAAACTTCCCCATCGTCCCTCCCTCTACTGCACACAAAATATGGAGGATAACTCTGATCAGAACTTCAAGTCTTCAAATAGTGATACACTGCAACAGAGTAAAAGTTCTCAACTTCGTGTTGTCGAATACAACTTGTCTTGATTTTTGGAGTTACTTTAGGAACAGAAACCCGGTGGTCAAGATAAAATTTTACGAAGGTGACACTGCATCAGTTAGCTATCGAGCTGTACCAAGTAAGTTGTAGAATCAGGATCTAAGTTTGCTGATCTACTAACTTTATAGTTTATAATTCGGCTAAGTGATAACTAGCGGGTGGGTTTGCTGATCCACTAACTTTATTAGTCGGCTAAGTGATAAAGAAGAAATCTTTGAATTAAAGAAATACCACACCACACTACTCAATGGGGCAATGAAAGAAAAGTAAGTTGTAGGGTCTTTACTTTTCTTTCAAACTGTCGAACATTTTTACATTGGTCGAAATTTATCTATATAGTATTTTCAAAAAATTAATCTTCTGAACTACTTTATTTGAAAAAACACGTCCCCATTAATAATCACCTACGGCTGTAATAATCACCTACGGCCGTAATAATCACCTACTGCCGTAAAAATCACCTACTGCCGTAATAATCACCTACTGCCGTAATAATCACATATGGCCGTAATAATCACCTACTGCCGTAATAATCACCTACTGCCGTAATAATCACCTACGGCCGTTGTTGTACTTTATTTGTACCGATATTTTTTATCTTTCTTTGATTTACTTTAAGGTTGGTGGTTTACAAGAGAGGACAGTATGTAAAAGTTTCTGTCAATATCAAAGAGTAAGAGACAAGAGTGAATTATACAGAGAAAGCAAATGCTTATAAAGTATTAAATTATCTCACGCCTTGTCGTCACGTATAAGATAAACTTTAAAGATTCAGTCCGGTACTTAATAGCATTACTTACCGTTTAGAAATGGAAATTAGATCTACCGTCTAAAAGTCTGAACTTGTTGTTCAGAGTTACAACAAATCCCCCTTTAATTAATTCTATTTAAGAAAAAGATAGTTTCACACATAAAATATCTTTACTGGTTAAAAATATCTTTACGGTCATTCTCAACTAAATTAGAAAACCTTTCAGAATCGATCATTTCCCAAATACATGACATTCAAATATTAACGCTTTGTCCATTAGTTCCATGATTGTCAAAGTTCATTAGACGTCAAAATTTATTTAGTGTCCGTTCATTTTAATTGTCCTTAGCATTGCAGCGGAAGGTCGACGGTCTTACTCAGTACTTGTAGACTTCTCGTGCTTGAAGGCAATGGATTGTTTGTGAGGATACATGTCTTTGTTAGTTCATCATCCTGGTGTCTGATCATCTTTTCCGAAGGGTGACCAAGTTAAAGCTGACAAGCTGCCTGTGTTTTGCTTGATAAAGAGAAAACCGTCACATCTGAAATGCTTCAAGATTAATTCTGGCTTCGAAATAGAGATTTCGACCCGAAAATTTGACCTCCGAAAATCGAAATACTCTCCGTCATCCATGTTGTTCGTCTCCAGCTTCCACGTTGTTCGTCTCCAGCTTCCACGTTGTTCGTCTCCAGCATCCAGCATCCACTTTGTTCGCGACATAAAAGCATAAAGATCGCCGCGAGTTGTTATTCTGGAATAGGAAAGTGTTATTTTAATACGAATTTATTTCGTTTCCATTTGAATTTTGAACTTATTCGAATTGAATAGTATAGTAATTTATTATTTTTTAGCAAATGTTGAAGTGAACTTTTTAGAAATAAAACAACATTTATTGTGCACAATTGTTTGTCAATGTAATAATGTAATAATGTATGTAATCAAAAGTTTATCTTAAGATTCTGATAGATCTCCGAGCTTGGTGATGTTTATAGCATACCAGAGGCTATATCGCAGATAAGGCTTATCGCTTCATCCACCATGTTGACTTCTTGAACACTTAGGTGTTCGCCACCCGTTGGGAATTGCTCACAAATTATCCGGGTGGCCCAGCTGGCTGTATCAAAGCGCTTTTTTACGAAGAACTTGATAGCATTCTTGCTGGCGGCATGGGACATAGTTATTCTATACCCGTGCCCTTCACCAATAGACCAATAGAGGAATCGATCTCCGTCAATACTCGAGACCTCGTAAATTGGTGGAGCAGAATCTGGATCGAAATTTTAAATTTGTCCAGAAGCTTCAGGACACATGTCCTTGAGTAGATCTCGACGTTGATCGTCTCCTTTATCATCTGCACGATTAGTTGACGCATTTTTTGCGCAAAACTGTCTGAATAAGACTCAGGGTAGAAGATCAGCTGAGACTGATCTGTCAAGCGTTCCCTTTCCCCATGTTTACCCATGAATCTAAGGAGGATTGAGTCCTCCCCCGGTTGCCTCAGTTCTTCCAAGGTTTCCGGCCCAAAGTTTTTTATAGTCAGCCCGTGTTTGCCACTGGGAACTGAAAACACGATTCTCCTGTTTTGAGCCATAAGATCGCAGAGTTAATCTGCTGCCTGAATGCCTGATCTTGTGCGCGGTCCGTGCGTCGCTGCCTGGGCGTCGCCCTCCGTTGCATCTGTCTCCTGTTGGTGCCCTGTCTGGGTGGTGGGTTAACTAACCAGTGACTGTTTGAGGAAGCTTGCCTTGGTGGCAGTACCCCTAGCCCGAATGCCTTAGTGAGATTGGTTTTCCAGTCCGAGGCTTGCGTTTGTCTTTCAGTAACAATTGATGAGCTTGAAGAATTGTCTGTTTGGATAGTTTGACTATCGACCACATTTGTTTGCAACACAGCCGCAGGCTTTGGCGCATCGGTGTCCATGTTCGGAGTCGGGTTGTTTTATTCCTCTGTGTTCAATTCCTGCGCAAAAATAAGGTTATTACGATTTATGTGAAAAAGGGAAGGAAATCCATGAGCAAAGTAAGATTCAAGAGCAAAAATAAGTAAAATAAATAAAACAAATAAAATGAATAAAATAAATAACATAAATAAAATAAATAAAATAAATAATAAATAAAATAAATAATAAATAAAATAAATAATAAATAAAATAAATAATAAATAAAATAAATGATAAATAAAATAAATAATAAATCACTTACGGCCGTAAAAATTACAAACGGCCGTAATAATAACCTACTGCCGTAATAATCACGTCTACTGCTATGTGTCTAATTACTCAGCACCAGACACCCGATCGGGCATCGTTATGCATTTATAAAGTTCTTTCTACGATTGAGGTTTGTCTCTTTTTACAACTTTATATACGTATTGTTTATCTGAGAAATTATAAGAAAATGATCCGATGAAAAAGAGCTGAAGCTCAAACTTGGGCGTTAATACTTTAATAATTAGAAGGATTAAGTAACATTTCAGCATTTTGGATTGATGGTATTCTTGGGGATCCTGTTACAGGAAAAGCTTGCAGAGACCTAGAATCGGCATCCAAATTGAATTTAGTCAAGTTTTTTTTTGCAAATTTTGTATAAAACAAATCAAATCACATTTGCATCCGATATCTAAGAGGAAGACATATGAATAACCGTTCTTTCTTCAATACCTTTTGATCTTTTATTCTTAGTCGGTCATCTAATTAAAGTTATGACTAATCCTCAGTACAATTCGTTAGGTGTAACGCTAATACCAAGGAGGAATTTACACTCATGGAGAAATTACAACCGCCTATTCGCTTATATCTTACACTTACCGGTGTTTGTAGACCAGTTTGTTTAGTTACATTTCATTCTTTCATCGCTACGCAGCTTATTAATAATTATTATAGCTAAATTTTAGATAATGTATTCAGTTTTTATTCGTTATAGATTCAATTTATCGAATTTTCACCGTTTTTATGATTATAAATTTAACAACTTAGGGTTTCTTAACCCGATCGCGATTTTGCAACAACCACCTTACTATTTATTCCGTTTACTTATTTCTACTTCATGAAATACTCTTGCCTACCCTTAGCCTGCAGAAATGTCGGAGTCAGAGAAGGGAACAGTCTACGTGGAAGATAAAAGCGAGGGTAATGTAGTTGGTACGGAGGATGATCCGGACAACTACACTTGCAGCAAGAGTTCTCTAGTCCGCCGGATTGGGGAGGACGGAGAACCTGTGATAGAGACCTCTATGGAGAAACTCTCTGTCTCTAAAGAAGGAGATGTCGACTCTGGTACTCCTGAACGTGTAGCTGTAAGTAAGACTGTCTCTAAATCTGCTGAAGGTAAGTCAGGGTCAGCCTCAGCAGTCAGCAAGATGAGTGCTTCTTCCTCCGTTAGCAAGTCTGGTTCTACCAAAACTGCTAGCCTCAGTGCGTCTGCGCAATACTCAGCCAGCTCCAAAACCTCCAGCTCCAGCAGCAGCAGCAGTGGCTCTAAAGTGGTGAAGATGTCGTCCAGCAGTTCATCCAGTTCTTCTAGTTCCGCTAGGGTGGTCTCTAGCAGCTCCTCTAGTTACTCTTCTAGTCGCAGTTCTAGTCATTCATTTAGTCACTCTTCCAGCTCTTCCAGTTCCAGAACTGTTACTTCTAGCACCAGGATTGTTTCTTCCTCCTCCAGCTCTAGTTCCGTGTCCATTAAGGGAGCTACACAAAAAGCTGTAAAAGAATAAACGGGATGAAAGATAAATTTGATGTGGACATATGATCTGTTAGATAGACTATGATGATTTTTGTTTATAATATTGCATGGGGAAACGTAAGACTTATAATTTAAGAAGAGAACTATTAATATTATACAAAAATGTAATCTGTGGGCAGTTCATTGCACGATAGCTAATAAAAAGGGAAATTCAATACTGACTTCAAACGGCTTACTTAATCTGATGAGATCTTGAAGGTTTGCTCTTTATTCAAAATTGTGCGATAAATATTTTTAAGATTGATTAAGATTCTTTCTAATCAGCCCATGGTTTTCAATTCGTGCACATTTGAGTCATGAACACAGTTGTGAATACATTTTCTCTCAAATAACCTCGTACAGTGATATCTGCCAGTCTTCGGACAGATTAAATCAGAATATTACTAAGTATACCGACAGATGTAAGCATAGAAACATAAAATGTTTCCGGTAGCAAATCCGTGCTCACGTGTCCATCAGGAATACATTCCCCTGTTTAAGACAGCAATAGAATTGTGTTAGCCAAGCCATTACTTTAACTGTTTGCTTTTCTATCTCATCTCGGTCTCAGGAACATCGAATTGTGGTTGAATGAGGGCCATTATTTTGACCACGGTTCTTCTGCTTCTAGCAAGGTAGGCTGATACATTTTAAGGGCACCATGCTGACAGATATTGGACTACTTGATTTTAGATATAATGATTGTTGCATATAGTGAAAGCAATAGTTCTTAGGGTTATCAAACATCCACAATATATTTTAGGACCTCAGAGCAAGCTTGTACCCGTTGCAGAACTTTTGGTGAGTACCTCATTGATTATCAGTGTTAATCACTTAATCACTATGATATTTCGTAATGAATTAAGTTTTGGTGGTATCGATGGATGACTGGATCCTATTTTGTAACGTTTTTATTTTTTATGTCACTGATGTAAAACAGTTCCCTTGAAAACTCGATTGCCATGAAAATAACTTGAACTATATAGATCTGTGGCTGGGATGCCAGACAGAGGAGAACAAAGTGATCTCCCTGTACAATGGACACAAGTGTGCTGCTGTCGAGAATTCCAACGTTAATCTCAACTGTACCTTGGGTAAGCACCATTATTCTTTTCTTTTAGACCTCGTCAACCTTATAATGTTAAACTATCGTTGTAGTTAACATTAAGTAAAGCCTGAACAAGGTAACTAGAAGAGTACTAGAACTTTTTTTCCAGGTGATTCAGATGGACTAACTTTGGAGTATAAATGGTATAAATCGAGTAAGGTCGGAGGACAATCATTGGCTAGTATGGGCTCTGATGCCAAGCAGGTAATTATAGTTGGTCGCTTTAAAGTTAATAGCTCAAAGAAGGCCTATCTGAAAGTATAACAGAAAAGCAAACGTGAATCCGAAAAAGCAACTTAACCTGTACGCATTACGCAAGGCTGTGAGGTCAGCAATTTCTGTTCGCTAACAAACTATCTCGCAAACTAACTAACCTCCGACACATCTCAGATAAACTGCAGCTCCTCCAGCTGCTCCCTGAACGAGGTGAAATACTCCAGTGAAGCTAACTTGGAGATACACGACTCTCTGTTTTACCAATGTGTTGTTACTGTCAAGGAGGGGACTGGAGAAACAGTCAGGTCTATTGGAACGTTTTACAGTAATGTCCTCGCAGTGGATGTGCAGAGTGGGTAATTTATAGTCGTACTGAAACTTATTATTGAGTGACTTAATGATCTAACGATACAGAAAAATGGCATCTTTGTTATAAACAGGACTTCGAAGAATGTCCTCTTTCGAGTTTCATCACAAGAAAATGGCAATTTTTGCAACTTTTCTTTTGCAATTTGATTCATAAAATCTCATCAAAACTTTCTGTTCCAGAGTACGAAGCTCCAGTTGGTGAAATGACAAGTGTGATACGGTCAGTAGACATTGGAACTGCCGAGGTGAAACTGGCATGTCCTCTACCGGACACTAACCCTCCTTCCACTGCCGTGAGTTTCAACTGTTACATTTTTTCATTTTTGGTAAATTAGATTACATGAAAACATGGTTGTGTTTTCTATAATTAGATTACATGAAAACATGGTTGTGTTTTCAATCATATCGGATTATTGGCTTCTTTTTAATAAAAAGAGCAAATAATCACATTTTCTTTATCTGTGTCTTATTGTTAAAAAAGAAGATGCTTACATTGCGCTCCCAATAGTCCTATGTTTATATCAAACACTGTTTGCGACCAGGTATGGACATACACGAAAGATGCAGAGTCTCAGTCGAACTCCACCTCTGTATCAGATCTTGCCAATATGATGGTGGTACAGAACACCATCGTTTCCACCGAAGGTGGGGATATCCGAACACTTTGTTTTTATATTGCGAATTATTGTAATTGAATCAAAAAGCCTCAAAATTGGAGATGAGACTCCTTTATTTTCCGCGCAAATACAATGTGACTGACATAGTCCGCGTCAATACAATGAGACTGACACAGCACTTCGCAGCTAAGTACGGGTATTCCGAGGGGATGTTGGTCATCATGAACTTCAAGGCAGGCGATGTGGGGGTGTACAAGTGTTCTGTCAGACACGAGACTCTACTGGGTATCATCAACCAGAAAGACGTCACCTCTTATATTGTCGCTAGTTCAGGTGAATTCTGAATTTCTATTGAATTTACAAACTTTTTCACTACTTTTGTAATAGGAATGTTTAATGTCATTAAGATAAAAACATTGAAGATACTTCTCAATAAGAGTTAACCAGATGTGAGAGAAGTTTAAATATCCTTACTTTTACCTTCTAATCAATTTGGTCAACCCTACCAGGAATCACTCAGACATCGGTTAGCGAGGGTTTGCGAATAGTCAGCAAGGTACAGAGCCCCGACCTTCTTTTTAACGACACCGACACAACCACCCTTACTTGCCTTGGATCAAACTTGGTTGCCGGGGAAACGGCTCAACACTATTGGCAAAAAGCGGAGAGCGTTAACGGTTAGTTCCTTAGTAAACAGTTAGTTTCTTAGTTAACGGTTTGTTCCTTAGTTGAACTTTAGACTCACTTTCAATAGTCATGATGAATTTCAAAGTTATTATAAATTATATAAAGAATGGTGCTGAGGTCCAGATCTCATAGACCTAGCTATTGGAGATTATTAGATTGAGTTGTTGGAGATAAAGTAAGGTTAACGGTTGATCTTATGAAGGAGTTATTGTGTACAAGAACATAACAACGGGAACAGATTACCAAGTGTCAAACCACGGCAGGAGTCTGACTTTTACTAAAGATTACAGTTTAGCGGGAACCACCTTCCGATGCCAGGTTGGTCAATGATCATTCAACCTTCCGATAATCAGATGAGGCAAAAGAATCTTAGATTTAAGTTTATAATTATGAAAAGATAGACCTTGGAAATCCGTAAGTCAATATACCCTCATTCTAGACTCTAGAGAGCTAGATTACATCCAGATCTGCATGAACCGAGTTCCCTCTTCAGATACAAAAAGGAGTTGACTCCATTCTGATAAACGACTTCCACCAAGCCCCCATAATCCCCAAGAGTGGCTACATACCCACAGGGGTACAATGTGGGACAACCAACAGTAGTGTCACTGCCTTTGTAGACGAGCTGCTTACTGCTGATGTCTCTAAAGTTGGTGTTGTACAGGTACTGTATATGTGACTAATATTTACCTGTGACTGGTAGTTGGTACTGTATTGCTAGCTGAAGTTCTGTATGGTGATATTGGATTAAAGAAGAAGCCCTTCCCAAATTGTGTTATGACATCTGAACCAATTGGTTGACCATCTGAAGAAAGCTTTTTCCATTTCTCTCAGAAATTAAACCGAACTTACCACCAAGTTTAAAGTTTCATCTCCCATTTTTCAGGTGCTTGCTGGGTCCAGCTACTACTGGAAAATAGACGACACTGATATTAACAAATTTTCGGAGGGATATGTAAGTTATATCAAGCGCTTAGTATTATACTATTATAGGTATTGAAGCGCTGGCCAGCGCGACCAAGGCCTTAAGACTTTACAACCAATCGATTTGTTCGATACTGCTATTTTTGCATTTCAAACCAAACTTTAACGACTATAATTATAGAGCCATAAACTAAGAGAGATTTCTATGTAAGTCTGATCAAATAGACTATTTAAACACAAGGAAATATTCTAGACCGTGTCAAGCTCCTCATTGGAATTGAAAACTACGGGAAACGAACAGTGTCACTATCTACAGAACTTCAAGTACATTGACAATCTCTACTCAGTTCAACAAATCATCGCCCTTTCTGTTCGTAAGTGAAAACGAATTTAGCAAATTTGTATTATATTGGAGGGCCAGTATGAAACTTGACATGTGGTCGACATAAAACCTCGATCACTGTTTTTCAAACATTAAAGCATACTCGAAGACAATAAATTGTCCAAAATATCTGGTGTTATGTTTAGAATAACTAAGTTGCCAAGTTGGATAATATGGTAGCACTCTCGGTTGTTCAAGATGATTAGTTTTTGTTACTGAAGTTAACAAAGATGATAATCCTTAACAAACAACGCTGTCCTCCTAGTACCAGAGGAGTACAAAACAGTTCCGAGTCTGGAGATGACGGAGAGTGGAGGGGACATAGTCACTATAACCTGCACCGCCTCCCTAGACTCTATCCCTGATGCCCTGGAAGACAAGCTGGGACTGAGCGTGCTGTTTGATGTGGGAGGATGTGTGGAGTACACCACCGCCGTGGTGGAGGTCTCCGACAATCTTGGTCAGTCACTGCTTTTAGCAGACACTGGTTTTAGCAGACACTGTTTTTAGCAGTCACTGTTTCTAGCAGACACTGGTTTTGTTGTTAAAATTTCGACCAATCAAAACTTGTGAGATGTTTTCTGTTATGCATTGGGATTGAGGAGATGACGTTTCCCTGCAGGAAGTTTCTAAAAGACAAGAATTTAACGTTAAGTAAATATAGTAACGACTGTACAGGAACCTGTGACAAGACAGTGACGAGATGGATGAAGATAAACAAGAAGGAACTCTGTTCGGACTGTGTAGTGAAGTGTGCTGCGGCTACTAGTTGTATTGCTAGTGTAGAGAAGTCTGTTACTATTCCTGCCGGTATGTCCTCAGTTTAGTCTACCTGTCAGAGTGTCAAACTCGGGCCTCTTTACGGCTTTAAATACTTTTTTAGAACAAATCACATCCATTTCTCCGGTACTAACAACGGTACTGCCCTGCAGGCAAGGAGAACTGCAGAGAAAATAAAGGAGCGATAACTGACGAAAGTAGTTTCCCGGGATGGGGCATAGCTCTTATTCTGATTGTAGTTATTCTAGCTGTCATATTCGTCAGCGCCATCTTCTTCTATACCTACATGCAGCGCCAACAAAATGTAACTACAGTTTACTTTCAATACAGAGTGAAAACATCGACAAAAATCACCTCGAATGCCATCAAAACTGATCTTATTTATGGAAATTGCTCATTGAGTGATCTTGATGACACCACCAGATTACCTGAATTTTCATTGATTTCAGAACAGTGATGGGAAGATATTAGGAGCGACTATTATCAAAGTAACTGCTGAGGAGGACAAAATGTGAGTTTTACAGGTTCGTCATTGTTTTGTTTGTCAATGTTCTGTTTGTTTTTCATTGTTAAGTTGAGGTGATGAAGAAATCAGGACATTGTTAAGTTGTCCTGTTGTCATGTAGCAACTGCAATTGCACAGATCTACAACCTGAACCAGTCAATCAATACAGATTAATAGATGATCTTATTTATTCCCTCAAATTTAAATTCTATGCTGCGATGACTTAAAGCTCATTTAGATCTTCTTAGCCCCTATCTCACATTTAGTTAGTCTGTTAGTAACATTAAACTAAACATAATCATCCCGCAGATACTCAGTACCAAACAAATCCCTTACCAAGGATACGAACTAAACATGATCACCCCGCAGATACTCAGTACCAAACAAGTTCGTTACCAAGGATACGAACTAAACATGATCACCCCGCAGATACTCAGTACCAAACAAGTCCGTTACCAAGGATACGAACTAAACAAAAT
>JH154416.1:93724-104590 GCA_000226015.1 Mnemiopsis leidyi | reverse complement strand
ATGATCATCCCGCAGATACTCAGTACCAAACAAGTCGTTACCAAGGATACAAACTAAACATAACCATCCCGCAGATACTCAGTGCCAAACAAGTCCGTTACCAAGGATGCGAAGGTAGAAAACGCGGAGATAGTAAAGACGATAAACCTTACAGACGATTCCGATACGCCAGATATGCCATGAAACAGAGATTATGATTTTGGCAGCATATGAGAATTTTGAGAAAGGGTGTTGATGTCAAGAGACGTGGTTGGAACTTTTTAGCATATCAAAAGCATTTTACCAGAGTTTTAGCATTTTACTTAAATTCTTTTTTATAATTGCCGAAGAAGTTATAGAAACGATTGTAAAGGGAAAATGCAATAGCAATAAAGTACAAATCAAGTTAAAAATTGAATGTTAAAATTTACTTCATTCTGATTTGCTGATTTGTTGTTTTCTATTTATAGGAAAATTGTTGTTATCTACGTTTGAACCTTAAAGTGAGAATTCAATTCTCTGTCATGAAATGCGAATAAACTTTGTCGATACTGATAAACAATAAGGCCGATACATAAAGGCAAAAAAGTGAAGCAAGCATGTCATAATTTGTTTGATGCAGATCAGGCATTCAAGAATTAAATACTAGCACTCTAGTAAACTATCATGCCTGGTCATTAGAAATATCACTACTAAAACTTTAAAATTACAGCTCTACCTATTGTTATGTTATGTTAGTTCAAGGTTTGTATAAATATATTTCATACTGTTTCATCCTTCAATATCTCGATATAGCAAAAAACAAATCTACTGTACAAAAGCAGTCCAAGATTCATTTTCCTCACCATCCCATTCAGCCCCAGCTTTAGAAGTGGTTTGGCCGCGTGATACCTAAAAAAACAGGGAAATAACACCGGTGTTCACCCTATGGGCCTATCCCAGCTGGTTGTCTGAGTGTAGTGGTTGATGTAGTATTTAGCTCCGTCCTCCGTGAAGGCTTCCTCCCATCCAGGAGGCAGAAGATCTTCGTGGAGTATTTCCTGAGCTTCCAGAATCTGCGGGTGTATGATACCAGAGTGGTCATTTAATCCACATTAGCTATAGATAAAGGCAAGTCAAACTCGAATACTTATAATGAATATAGGTGTTATACATTTGGACGGACCACATTGTTATACACTTGTTTGCCCTATTCTTTACCGTTTTGCTAGCTCCGTGGATGACGGTAGCAAGACTTTGCCTGGTTCTACTCCTGTCTAGAGGGGTTCCTCTCTCCAGAGACCTTGATCTGGACACCTCTGCTTTGAAGGAACTCTGAACATTAGCAGCGAAGTTGAGAAGCTTCTCTGTCATTGACTTGTACTGTAGTATCCTAGTGATGAATGGGATCACTAATGGTAATACTATTGCCCATTCTAACTAATAGTTGTACGGCACTACACGTGACAGAAGTTTTAGGAAACATCGTGAAATCTGTAAGATTGTTGATAACACTATTCTACAGATGTTATTCATAGAGAGAAAGTATAATTAGCCCAATTTCAATTACAAGAAATCGACTCCTGATCTTGAGTGTAAAGGTAATAAAGGCAGAACCAATGAACTCACAAAGCAAAACTCACGTTTTCTCAGACTTGCGGAGCTCTGCTGCCAGTATAGCACACTCCCTGATCAGCTCAGCCGGGTCACAAGAGGAGTAGTCCTTGTCGTACTGAGGTAGCGACCAGCCAGAGGTTGAGTAGCCAGACACGGGGGAGACTAGACTTTCTGTCCGGGCTGGGGTGGAGCTGGAACCTCCTCTTCTGGGGACAACGTGTTTAGATACTGATAAGGGTCAAATTTTATTACAGCGTTCGCATTTTGTCAACAAGATTTTTGTCGCGGTGGTCATAGTTGTTACTGTTGGTGGTCTTTGGAGTTTGAGAAAAACGTTCTTGATGCCCCAGAGAAATTTGCTGTAGAATGTAAAAAGTAATCCTTACAGTTAGACTAACTCTACGCTTTTACTTACCCAGACCTAGAGGAGCTGACATGATCAAGTAGACTGTTTACTGGGTTAGCGAGAGAGCTTGCTGATCTCAGCTCGTCTCTGTGAGGCACACTGTGAGGGACACTGAGGTCTGGTACCGAGCTGCTCAGAGCGGAGGTTCGTTTAGTCGGACTTGAGGAGGAAGAGTGTACTCTTCGTTTGGAGAAATCTGGGCAAACTTGGTTATGATCTTAAAGTAAATAAAGGGTAAGGAGTAAGGACAGGGTAAAGTTGTTACATAAATGGCAGAAAGTGAAGGCCAACAACCGTTGACCAAATAAAAGAACTGCAGTAAGAAGTCTTTTAAATTTCATTGGCATTTGTCTGTTGTACCATAGGTTAACCCTGAAACAACTGATTAATCATTATCATCTGAAGACTCTGTTATTGAGGTCTTGTAAGGTAACATACCAGTCAGAGTGTTGAGAGATTTGTTCAGTTCTGCTCTCGATCGAGATATGTCGTCCATTGAGTCGCTCTTTAAAACTCTCTTGTCACTTTCTCGCAGTTTGTAGGCAAACACCTCCCGAGCAGCAGCCACGAAGTCCGCATATCTAACCTGGTTGCCGGGATTATTCGGGATACAGATAGATTTGGAGAATTTGAGAGAATCTGAATAGTTAATAGGAGACTGACATATTGATGAAAGATCAAATGATATCGAAACGTTTTGATACCTAAGGCGGTTAGATAGTAAAACGTTGACATAAAAGTACAAATTTATACGTCAACGTGTTGAAATATTGTGTTTCGAGAATTTTTTTGTAAGATAAGTTTTCGCTTAAGAATCCTAATTGAATGCAGGCTGCGACACAAACCTTGTTGTTGGTATCAATGTGCGACAAACCTTGTTGTTGGTATCAATGTGAAGTTTGCTCTTCAGACTCTGCAGTTGATCCGGAGAGGGGTTGTATCCGAGATATTGAAGTGCAACAACCAGCTTGTCCATGCTTATCTGCTGTCCTGGTGCTAGGGAACCAGTCCTTAATGGCGTGCTCCCTGAATCGGTGTAAGTAAAGAATTGGGACTCGGGATGTGAATGTGATAAGAGTAGGACAAAAAAGTAACCACAGAATGTCAAGAATAATATCGTGTTTATTAAAGTACTCAATCTCATGATTTGAAACTAAAAGAGTGAAATTGGCAGTACCTTCATCAAGTTGCGTGTTGAGAACTGAGCTAGCCGTGTCAGTTATCGATCTGGTTCCTGAAATTCCTGACAACTTATTAGAGTCAGCAGCGGAAGGTGATGACTTCGATAAGTCCTTTAAGTTGGACTGAGAATATCTGGAAGGGGAGAGACCTCGGTCTACTGGAGTATTGGCGTACAGTTTGTGGGTACTTGAGGAGGAGGCTGATCTTCTGATTGGTGTTCCGTTTGAGGGTATAAGATTTGTAGCAGGGGAGGGGGTAGCAGCAGAGTTTTGTCTGATTTTCTGTCGCGGTGAGACTCCGTCACCTGGTTTGTAAACAATTTCCACCTGGGAAGACTAACTTAAATGTGCATTATGATTAACGAATTGAAAGAGTTCTCTCATCATTAGTAAATCAGATTATTCAATTTCAAGGATTAGGAACATGACTCCAACTGAAAACCGGGGAAACATGACCAATGACATCACGAATTTTTTTAACAATAACTCGACAAAAGATCAAATATCGCAGCACAATTTCCTACAAATACAACACGATCTGGTTGTTGTTGCCATGACAACAATTACTAACCCACCTGTTTGACTTGTCTCAGTTTCAGTCTAGTTAATATCTTCATAGCTCTCTCATGGGTGAGCCCTTGTAAGACGTGTCCGTTTACCGAGACAAGTTCGTCGCCCGGCTGCATGATCCCTTGTCTGTGTACATCTCCTCCCTTGATTACACTATCAATGAAGATTCCCGGCCCTTCTGATTTGTTCGTTCCCCCACATATGCTCATACCAAGGCCGGTTTTGTAGTCTATGTAGACTGTTTTGGGTGCCAGGGTTGAGGTGGAGAGTTGTGATATGGGCGAGACTTGACCTGAAATTAGAAAACTTTACAATCGTAAGCAAGGCTTACAGCAGTAACTCATTATGACTTATGAGTAAGTGTCCTTACGCTTGACTTTGGAACATATTCCTTTGCCGGTTGATTACTATGCTGATCTATGTTAATGTACCAGTACCACTCAATTCACACCACACAATTCTGAAACCAGTATAACTTTAACGCCCCGGGAAATTAAACTTCCAACCTATCACTAGCACTGGTTTAATCCTACCTTCACTAGCACTGGTATCGGTAGTGATGTCTAGAGGTTTTCCACTCCAAGGCCGGTCTGACCTGAGACTGCTGCCTCGCTTGTTCCTGCAACAGTTGCATTAGTGGATTGCAGTATGAGTGGGGAAGCAACAGTTGCATTAGTGGATTGCAGTATGAGTGGGGGGCACGATAGACTTAGAGAGATAGTTCGTTACAGATGTTGGGAATGTATCTGGTTTGAATTTGAAATAATTAGCTAACGTAATTGTGCGACTGCAACTTGATACAAAAGATGCAGAATCATCTAATAGGATTTTGCCTCAAAAGACGCCACCACGAGCTTAAGAGTTAGCTACTAGGTTAATGTTAGTCTAGGTTATTCGCCTCACCAGGTAACAGTTAGGTTCACCAGGTAACAGTTAGGTTCACCAGGTAACAGTTAGGTTCACCAGGTAACAGTTAGGTTCACCAGCTAACAGTTAGGTTCACCAGGTAACAGTTAGGTTCACCAGGTAACAGTTAGGTTCACCAGCTAACAGTTAGGTTCACCAGGTAACAGTTAGGTTCACCAGGTAACAGTTAGGTTCACCAGGTAACAGTTAGGTTCACCAGGTAACAGTTAGGTTCACCAGGTAACAGTTAGGTTCACCAGGTAACAGTTAGGTTCACCAGGTAACAGTTAGGTTCACCAGGTAAAAGTCTGGGTTAGAGTGATCCTACACAAGGTTACCCCTCTCTAACTGTTCTGTCTCTAATCATTCTAATCCATTATGATTTATCAAAATCAAATCAAAAGATGGTTACTTATGAAACCTACCTGTGAGAGTTGATTGGAGAAGAAGATCCATCATCTGAACTAGCGTACTTGGCACCTGGAGACGATGCCAACCTCTCCTGATCTAGCTTCAGATGAGAGTACCGGGGATCAGGTGTTCTGTTCTTGTTGTCACGTGACCTGATCTTGTTGTAGCGAGGAATCTCGTCACTGACGTTCAGACTCTGCACAGAACCAGAGAGGATGCTGGTGCAGAGTTTGTGGTAACTTTTGTAGGCTTCAGTGTCCCGGGATGTTACCTGGGTTTAGGTTGAGGGTTTTATTGTAGGTCCTTAACGTGTGATTTACTTTTAGTGAAAAAAGTTAAGTAAGGTATCTTGTAGGGGGTTGGTAGACATAAATAGATACGAGTTTGATGTTGAAGAAGCTTTCAATAAACATGTGTTAATCGTGGTCAGACTCAGAGTAAGTAAGGTATCACCTGCAAGGCTACTATTTCAAACAATACTATGGCATTAAACAGTCGATTTTATGCAATAGCAATGCAGACATCAACGGCCGCCTGGTCGTGCAAAGAAATTACGCAAATAAACACAGAAATATGATGATAACTAAGATGGCTTACCAGGGTGAGTATTCTCTGGGCCGCACAGGCTCGGAGCATGGACACTGCTTTAGCATTCGTCATTCCATGAAGTGGTCTTCCATTAACCTGAAATTTTGAATAAATTTATTTCAATATAATTAGATGCTTGGGAAGTCGAGACCATTATAGCACATCAATGATGGTTCTAAGAATAAGAATAAGATTGCAATTTTTGTTGAGGTGCACAGATTAAATTCATAAGATTCACTATACTAGTACTAATACAGGTGGCCCTTATGCTCAAGCTCTAATCACGAGTGACGAGATTTCACAAATTTTTGCAGATAACACGTCATTTGTTGGAGATGTCAAATGCAGCTAAAAGCATATGTAAATCACGAACCTCAAGTAGTTCATCCCCGGCCTGCAAGCGACCAGAAAGCGCGGCAAGACCCCCCGGAACGACCTGCTTCACGAATATCCCGTGTTCGTCCCCTCTAGAACTTACACCACCAAATATCTTCAGACCTAGACCCTGAATGTGCGGACTCATAAAGGAATACAATATCTACGTAAATTTGTAACACTCAGTCTCAACAAACAAATTTCACTCAAAATGCAAAAATGAACTTGCAAGATCACTGATCGTCTTCTTGGTGTATAGTTTGTAGTTCTATGAATATGAATATAGCTGAAATATTTGCCAGTGCCTCACGATAGCGAGTATGCAGTTACCTGAGCACAATCATGGAAGTCTATGACATCTACAATTCTGGTAGGGAACCTGTCAAGTACACCATTACTGGCGGCCTCGTTAACTGTCGGCATCTCGAGTACTCTGTTTTACACTGGTCACTCTTAATCCGTCTCCGTATTAGGAGGCACTGTTCTCATAACATCTGATCTAACTACTGTGGTTTCAAGAGAGTTTGATATTTGTCTGTCACTGTAAGTGCTATCTATAAAATTTCGAAATACAAGATTTTTAAAGCTGAGCTACGGAATAAGTAGTAACTTACTGCAGCAATAGATAAAATTGCAAATAAACAAAAATGTAAACAAAATACATGCAAACTATATGCATAAGCCTCATTAAACAATTAAATACCACAAGAAGCACTCATTACATCAACAAAACAACAGAAAAACGTTCTACTAGTGGACCAGAAGTAAATGTCGACATGCTCAGCATACTATTACTAATGTGTGGAGATGGCAGTAAAAGGAGGCACAACTCAACTGGAACTGACTTATATATTCCGGAAGTGTACGAGCTCAATGGGCACGTTTAGAAGTCGGACAATAGAACATGTACTGAGCGGTCTAACTGTCCAGGCTGCACAGACCAGCCGTTTAAACGAGCATCATCAAGGAGCTGAACTCGACAATGACGTGACAAATGGGGAGCTGTTACTTGGGTAGATACTCATTAATCATGAGAGCAGCAAACTTGAAGTGTTCTCTAGAGAGTTCACTATAAGCAATAATAGAACTAGAACTAGATAGGTTTTGTTTGATAAGTAGATTACTAGAGCAGATACTACATTAAATTATTCACAACGGTTTCAACAAAATAGTGAAAAGAGAGAGGTGAGGATTGGAAACAAGGCCAGGGCGATACCCAGGTAGCGAGCTGTACTACAAACTCCGTCTCCATGACAACGGACATAATATCAAGCTCACGTTACAGGGCCAGCTCTACCTCACCTGATTAGGTTCAACCGACTTATACTCTTCTAACGTGTATAATCTGATTGTTGGTGTGTGTGTGTGTGTGTGTGTGTGGTGGGGGTTGACATCATGCTGGCATATTGCAAGCTTGTGGGAGATATTGATAATGGAGGAGATGTTACAAGGGTTGTGTTCCACCACTTTTGTATTCAGTATTACTTGCAGATAAAAACCTAACTGCAGTTCATTAACATCCCCAAGTTACCATACAGCTTCAGATCTATCATCTCTGAGTTTCATCGAGTGCGAGATATATCAATTACTCGATAAGACTAAGACTAAGATTAAGATTGAAAATACAAAAAAAGGGGGACCATACTCGGAAAGAAGGCGGTACAACTACAAGTACATTTGAAGCAATAGACCAAGATGAACAGTACAACTTGTACTAATTGTAGTTTTACTGCTCATCTTGATCTTGCACTACGACAGCGTGTAACTGTAATGTGTTACCACAGAGCGACTTGCTCATCATCGATTAAATCACACCTACAAAACTTCGCTCATCAAAAAGTGCACAATAACAGACAAGAGATGGTTTAGCGGTGACAATCTCGACTTAACAAGCATCACACACACACACTATAACAAGCTCCAATACACAAACGTGTAATGAACTGACCACTGACACGTGTACATCTAGCATCTTCAGATTGTTCACTTGATTTAACTTTAAGTCGATACGGTATCGAAACTGGTGAGATAGTTAAGTTGAACAATTTTCTTTTCCTTTAAAAACTTTTCTAATTCTAAACGAAGTATTTCACATACACGGACAATACGAGGAAAGAGAAATACCACGAATAAGATCTGTACAATAAAAACAAACAAGCAAGTACAACGTATACATGATCATGAAGCATATACTTTGTATGTAAAATCAGTACACGATGTAAAGGGGATATCCTTTAAGAGTTGCTTGTAAAATTAAATATCGCTGCTTGAGAATTTCAAATATGTAGAGAAGGACATATCTGACCGTATAACTATAGACTAACTAATAACTGGAAGTCATACTTATCATGTACTACAAGTTGAATTACAACCCTTATTTCTTTAGAAATAGGTTATGACTTATGGCCGGCTTAAATTCTTATCAAGAATGTACCTACAAGTACAACTAACGACGTGTTTACTTTTATTCACTTTTAGTAACAAGTAAGGATAAACTTAAAGGAAGAATTATTCAGTACTGAGAAAACTATTATTATTGAATATTGGTGTTATTTGAATTTGATACTGATATGTGATAGGTTTTAAAGAATGGGACAGCCGACAGACGAAGGTAATCAAAATCACTGTCGCTTAATCTTACATTGGCAATGCTATGAAACGCTTAAGTCATGCTCATCGTCAAAATGACAGACTTTACGTGTTACAGCTTACCGGGCGCTGCACGGCTCTCTTTATAAGAGTACCTTGCTAAGCCAACATAGCATTAGACCTGTGTGTGAGCTGTGTGAACTTTTGCGTCGTGCGCCCGTCCTAATTTCGCGTTAAGGCTAAGCTGCGGCAGAGGAACATATTGCGTGTTGAGCAATAGGGTCCCCTCCGATCAAAGCAACGCCAACAAAGCAAAGACTGAGGTCTTCAGGTAAGATTGTGATCATTGTCGAGGTTTTACCCGACTCGCGTCTCGCGGCGCGCGCGGCTCGCAGTTTGCTGCTCTCCTTTGCTACACGTTGCCTAGCCCTGCTGCCGCGAAGCGGCAGCCTCCGGCGCGCGAGACAAGCTCTCCTGGCGAACGTTAGACGGATATCATCTCGTCAACAGGTAAGACGGACCGTAACTTAAAGTATTATGATTCATCTTCGTCTTTTGAGAATAATGTCAGAATCGGATTGCTAAACACGTTGACGTATAATTGCATTGAGGTTGATATGTGATAACCTACTGTGTACTGTCGCGGCCATCCCGCTTGTAGGTTGATAACCTACTGTCGCGGCCATCACGCGCTTTTACGCATTTCTGGCCTGGCGAAGAAATTTTAGACGCGCATCGCCCGTTGACCATCCCGCGCTCTCAGTCTCACGCATTAATTCGAAGAAATTATAGACTGTAGACGCGCATCGCCCGTTTAACGTATAACTATAATTCCGTATATCCCTGTTTGAGCTTAGCGGAATGGTATGGATGATCCGGATGCGATGATCACGCGCGAAACCAGAAACAATAGCTCACACGTCACTATGCTGTTGAAGGTGCCTAGGCCTGCTGCCAAGATGGGGCTTGCTCGCGTCCTCTAACCAGAGCCCTTTTGCTAGACGTTGCCTAGCCCTACTGCTGCGAAGCGCCCGGCCACGCCCCCTTTTTTGTCTGACTTCAGACTTTGTCTTGTTTGACTTTGTAGGTTGGTAATCTACTGTCGCGGCCATCACGCGCTCTTACTGCTTACGCATTTCTGGCCTGGCCTTTCGAAGAAATTCTAAACTGTAAACGCGCATCGCCCGTTAACAGTTAAGTCTGACTTTGTCCGACCCTCATTCGAAGCGAATAGAGAAGAATAAAATGGCGGGAGGGTGTGCGCTGCTGTACAAACTTTGTCCTACCCTCATTCGAAGCGAATAGAGAATAAAATGACGAGAGGGTGCGCGGCGCGCTGCTGTACAACCCATTTTGAAAATGGTCCCAACGTGCGACAAAGCCCTATACGCGCGTAGCAGCCGCCGCACGCGGCGTAAGCACCTGGTTAGGTCAACGATGCGGCAGCCTCTGTGCTCTGTCGCGCGCGGAGGTGGGTCACAACGTGAGATGCAAGCTATTTACGGGCGATGCGCGTCCAGAATTTCTTCTGTCGCCAGACCTGTAAGTTGATTCAACGGGCGATGCGCCAGAAATGCGATGCGCCAGAAATGCGTGAGAGCGCGCGATGGCCGCGACAGTAGGTTATCAACCTACAATAAGTTGATAACCTACTGTCGCGGCCATTACTTACCTGGGGACCTCAGGCTAATTGTTACATGTTAGAGAGAGCCGCGCAACGCCCGGTAAGGCCATTACGCGCTCTCACGCACTTCTGTCCTGGTGAAAAACACGCATAGCCCAATAGCCCATTAACCTTTGTCGAGCTTACTGCTCTTCTAGACGGATATCATCTCTTCAAGGCAACGTGTAGCAAGGTTAACGGGCGATGCGCGTCTAGAAATGCATCAAAAACAACAACAACAACAACAACAACAACAACAACAACAACAACAACAACAACAACAACAACAACAACAACAACAACAACAACAACAACAACAACAACAACAACAACAACAACAACAACAACAACAACAACAACAACAACAACAACAACAACAACAACAACAACAACAACAACAACAACAACAACAACAACAACAACAACAACAACAACAACAACAACAACAACAACAACAACAACAACAACAACAACAACAACAACAACAACAACAACAACAACAACAACAACAACAACAACAACAACAACAACAACAACAACAACAACAACAACAACAACAACAACAACAACAACAACAACAACAACAACAACAACAACAACAA
>JH154416.1:66377-93487 GCA_000226015.1 Mnemiopsis leidyi | reverse complement strand
CAACAACAACAACAACAACAACACAACAACAACAACAACACAACACAACAACAACAACAACAACAACAACAACAACAACAACAACAACAACAACAACAACAACAACAACAACAACAACAACAACAACAACAACAACAACAACAACAACAACAACAACAACAACAACAACAATAACAACAAGAGGTTTATGATCTGCTAATAATGTCTATTTTTCATGTTGACCCATTTTGATTTAATCATTTTTCATTATAATTATCTTTATGTTTTTGTTTTTACAATCATGCTTTAAGCTCAGTGATCGCAGGAGTACTATAATTTAAGCAATATTCGTCAAAATGATACTTTTGACAGATATTTTAAATATACTATCGAAGCAAAACTAAGCAGTTATAAAACTATTATTAACATTAAATATGTAAGAACAATAAACTTGAAAATTAACGCTTAAATTAAATGCGTGACCTAAAACCAATAAATATTGTCCGAATACTAGACTGAAAACCTAATCTAGTTAACAAATTAAATATTCAAATGTTACAAATTATAACTCCTATTCGCATAGTTTCGTCAAAAACTCCGCGGACCTTGTAGTTTATAAGTTATGCTTATATTTTATTGTCATACTCATAATCATGACAGTTTTTCTCATGGCATTATTCAAAGAAATAGACACTGGACAGTCCATTATCAAGTACCTAGTAATCACACGCTCAAAAATGACTCATTTAACACCGTCGAACTATGAGCTTCTACATTGCAACAACTGTTATACTATTACGTAGCACTGCCGTTACAATACTGAATACGCCAAGTCGTCACTGTTAAGTAGAACAATACACCACTGTTAAGTAACACCCCCGAAATTACAATACGCCACGGCTATATGTGTTTGATCAATCTGTCCCAGCCTTCTTGCCAGCTCTTCATAAGTTGCATTGCCCACAAGTCGACTTTTCCACAGCTTCATACACTGCACACTCTTGTTCAGCGAACTGTTGTAGACCTGCAATTGAGGAGGATTTAAAAACAGTGGCCTTACGAATTTAACTTCTTCAGAATAAATTTGGACGAAATGAGTCACCAAAATTTATCATTTGAGGGAGCGTGCGAAGGGGCGTAAAATGAGCATACATCTTTATGCCAACGGTAAATAGATCGATGTCAGCCAGACAGACTCAACAAAATCTTAACTAATTATATGGACAAAAGAAAAACTAGCAACAATAAAAAGTACCGAGTCGATATCAGCAATGGTTTCCCCGTCGAAGCCGCAAGTCTGAGCGAAGTCTCTCCAATTGTAGCGGAGTTTACCTGCCACCTCCTCGAGTCTCCAATCTGGGGGTATGTCTTGTGGAGACACCACCAAGTGTGCTGTCACCGGCATCACCCCTGGGATCAGAGATGTAAGTGTTTCGTATGACTTTCATCCTATAGTATACGTACGATCTGACGATCATATTCATAAGATTTTGATAGGACGACTATAAGACAACGCCACTACGGCAAATAAAAATGCTGCAATAAAGCAATAACTCATAGATTAAAATGACTATAAAAATATTGATATCATGCCATAAAATTGAAATACAATTAAGTTAAATCAGTTTCACTTCCATTTGAAAATTTCACGTGCCACAAAACTTACTGAATACGTCAGGAGGAATTGAGTCTTGAACGTTCACCTGGCTTCCTGAAAAAATATCACTATTTACTAGGTAATCTTGTACTCATGATAGGCATTAGGCTTCCTAGCAGAAAAATTAGGGAGTAGCTCTGCACGAACAGATTACAGAAGAATTTTGATTCTAAATTTGAGTAAAAATTGGCCGATGGTTACCCGGTCCCCAATTGAATCACGTGATCTAGTAATAAAACTTTTCTTTTCGAATCTACAAAATTTCCCTCGTGTCATTACATAGTCAGTTGATTGACGGTGGTGTAAGTTAACCAAGTCAGTTTTCAGCAAATCCCCTGGCTGCTTGTCCTATAGAAATATGTAAGACCTATTTATAAAATAGTTAAGATTATGTGAAAATAAACTGGATTTCTTTATTAAAATCGTATCAGAGTCTTACGAACAATAGTCTGTACCAGATTGGCTCACATAATGCAACAAACAGCCAGAGACCTCTCGGTTACATCACATTGTCATTGTCTTGAGTGCTTTGTGGATTCGAAAATTTTCCGATAAAAGCAATAATCCAAATTAACCCATTCCGTTGCCTGTCATGGCTGCTCAATTCCATCAACAGTATAGACCACAAACCATCGATGACACTTCCTTTGCGACCCCAGAATTCACACAAAGAAGGATGGAGATCCACCCAGCCCAATCATACGAAGTTTCCATTGAGGGGGAGAGTGTCATTGTACTTGGGTCAAGTCTCAAACCGATGAGATCGAAGAAGGGGTACTACCGGCTGTTATATCATGAGAAACTGTATGTAATCCACTCTTCAGAGATAAGAGAAGTGGACAGGACAGAGAACGATGTGGTGTCTGGAGGCCTGGACAAGACACTGGCAGGGGCAGGAGGACTGGCCGGAGCTAGAGATGACACTGACGAAGAGACTACAGAGATTCCCACCCAAAACAGCTCCCAGTTACTGCCACACAAACCAGCCTTCATGCAGTCTTACAATGTAAAGCTGAACAACACATGGTTGACTTTACCAAGTTCAGCTGTTCGGCCAAGCAGAGAGATGCCGGGTTTCTACAACGTCATCTATCAGGGTCAGATGTACAATGTAACTGCAGTAAATGTGATGCCTGTTAACAACGCACAGGCGGTATATCAACAGAACCCAGGTTATTCTAATGTTAGGACTCTCAACGTACCCAATGGGCGTCAGGGACCGTCCTATATAGCGCCGCAACAAGTGCCGAATACAGGATACTCACAATACCAGCAGTATTCTGACATGACTTACCGGAGCGCTGCTACCAAACCTGCTCCAGCAATGCCAACTGTCGATAGAAATGCTAGAATTGATCAAACAACCAAACCCGCTTTCAGCACTAGTAACTCAAGGATTCAACCTCAGCAGCAACCATATCAATCGTTGAGTATGAACAATACATCACCACAAGTAACAGCTGGGTTCGTCCCGCACCAACAAAATGCACCAATGTTCAGCTCACAACAGCAATCCGACCTAAACTTCTTGAACATGACCTCTCAGAGAGAAAAGTTGGTACCAAAACCAACAACATCCACCAGCTATCCGATCCATGACAGACCAGCTCTGCCAGTAGCACCAGAAGTAGTACCAACCGTGGAAAAAGTAACCGAGGATATCAGAAACATGGCTATAAAGGGTCGAACAATAAGAAGAGACAGTTACACAGTGCAGAAACCGCTGGAAAGTGGAAAAGTAAGAGTGCTCGTTGGAGGGGAATGGAAAACAATCGACAAAAAATCACTCAAACCCAGCAAAAAGAAGCCAGAAACCTTTATTGCAAGGATCGACGGGAAAAGTGTGAGGCTAAAACAGTCTCAGATAGCAGAATACAAGGGTGAAGATGAGGAAAAAAGTAGCGTCGAAAATAAACCATATCAAGTATTTATAGACGGTAAATACGTGACTGTGCCTGCTGGAAGCATTGAGGATGCACCAAAGAAAATCGGATTCAAGATAGTGACATTCAACGGAATAACTCAGCTTGTCCATAACAATTTTATTTTCCCGATGAGGCAGACAGAGAGTGGTCTACAGCCAATAATCCCGGATTTCTACAAAGTGTACTTAACTCCAGAAGGCGTGACAGTTCCAAAAGAGAACATAAAGCCAGATGAGACACTCCACAACACATTCATGGTATTATGGAACAACATCATTTACAAACTGTCTGCTGAAAATTTGACGCCAATCCTTACTAACGAAGACGGAGGGATACTTAAGGTTAGCTTATCTGTGTATAGTATCTTCAAAAATTATTTTAGTGACCTATTATTTGCTGACTTCAGACTTAGTCTTAACAACTCTATGTCATAACTTTGAAATTTATAATTCATAATTTTAAGAAATTTTATATCGAATTTCAGGACAAGCCGGAGGGAGAAAAAACAGAAAAGTTGGAAAACAAAGACGTTACTCGTAAGAGGACACTTATGGATCCAACCATTTCAACTATAGCAAGAAAGAAATCTCCAGTCAAGTCAACAAAAAAGCCGCCTAAAAAACCGAGTGTTTCAAAGCTGACTGCAAGTAAACCAGTGCAACAAGCGATTCCAAAACGCCCAAAAGGAGTGTTCCCAGCCAAAGAGTCTGACGATGAGTCAGAGAAGGTAGAGATGCAGATACCAAGATCAAATTTAAATAAGTAAGTATCTAATTGATCACAAGAACAATTCTTAACTTCGATTATCTCAACTTTTCTATATCGAAGTCAATATTTGAAAAACGTTAAACTCTAGGGAAAAGCAACACTTTTTAACACCAGAGAAAGTACGTCAGTAACTAACGAATCGAAGAAAACACCTGGGCCGGGAGACAGCAGCAGGGACATCTGTAGCCGATCACCATACGAATCTCCAGTTTCATGGGACAAAGTAACTTCTAGGCTCCATAATTATCTTAACTATGATCAAGTTACGAGTAGATTATGGTTAAATAATGAGAAAATAATGGTTTAATAATGATCAATTAGTAAATAATGTTTAATAATAATTGTATTGATGAAATGCATCTTATAAATGTTATCATGAGATATCGTGTAAAAAGTGTGTTCTCCCCAGCGACTACGTAAATTGACGGGGTATAAGAAGAAGGAGCAGAACTTTAGACCACGGTGGAAGGTTGCAACTGCCAACAGAAATTATAACAACAAGTCTAAAAAACTTCTATACAAAAGGCTGATGGTATGTAAACGTAGAACAAATTTTTATTTTGAGGATTCGTTTGTGTAATGTATTTTGAGAATAGTCCACAGCGTGTTTGCAATAATTTTATGTAAATATTAGGATTTCTACAGGTGCCCAGCAAAAAAGTTGAAGGCAGATTTCAGTTGTACGGATCTGCAATAGACGCTTTAGAAGCAAACCAGGAGAAGGTTTCTCTAGCATCATTCATCGACCAACAAAATTCTAAAAAAGTCGATAACCAATCATCCGAAATTAACTCTACCATTGGTACATATTTTAACTTGTTAATCAGAGTGTTTGTGTACTTCAAATTTCAATATTAGCTGTAGCGAATATGAATTTTGGTCGTTTATTGTTATGACCACATGTTAAATAATTTAAAAATTTAGACAACTATCTAACTTAACAACATATCTTAGACAAGCCTCAGATGAAGGGCTCTAATCGTCAACCGAATACTTTTTCAGGAGGCAGAACTTCCGTTGCTGCCTCAGAGTCGATAGCAATTGAAAGTGCAGCAGCTAGCCCAGTTGTGGAAAATTACAGCAAAACTTCCACCACAGAAAAACCTTACATTTCTACACATGGGCAAGTTCTTGAAAAACTTAGTTTATTTCAAATAGTTAAATTTATCTAGCATTTGGTTAAAACACAGAAATAATTCATGAGGTTGATCTATTGATCGTGGTTCGTTTCTTTGAAAACTTCTGCTTTCCAGAGATCCAAAAGCCTTGCTAGCTACGACTCCAGGGATCCCAGTACTGCAAGATCACAGGATTTTAGCCGGCCCTGACGCTAGAGCAAACCGTGACTGGGTTAGGTCCCTACGAGCAATGTGAATGTAGGAAATTTGCGAAAAAGCGTCACAGAATTGTTCTTACATTGTCAAGCTTGAACAAAGTCGTTTAAGTTTGAATTGCATGGTGGCACAATTATTGACTCTAGCTTTTCTTAACCTGTTGCCACCAACTAACAGTCCACCGTTATGTTAGTTTGACGATTTAGTAATTTGTATATTGTCTCTCGACTGACCTAAGTTAGCACATCTGAAAGATTTTTGTCTGATAAAACGATTGACGATAATCAAATAGTACAAGTTCATGTTTGTTCACGGTAAAATCAAAATTTCAATCATTTTCTGACCAATCGATAATTAGACCGTGACTTTTTTTAATTCCGTAGAATCTAAACTTTAAACTTAAATATTTCAGTTTTATACACATTAAAGACTTGTGATATGGTAAATGTTTAACAATGCGTAATATACAATCAATACTGGGCGGAAACAAGACACTGATAAACTGTGAAATAAGAAAGGTCAAATGTGAATCAGAGCAGCAATTCTTAGCTTTAACATGAGACAACTTCATCGCTTTAAGCATCAGCACATAGACCGATAATTATATTTTTCTCTATTTGTCATACAGCCAGATTAGCTATCAGACTTAATGCATAGCAAATGCAAATTGAGGTCACTTCCTTAGATAGGATAGCATGGGGTGCTCATCTCTTTTTCTTAAACCCTGAAAATGTTAACCTAGACACTTAAATAGTTAGAGTGGGTTTCATCTTACGAGCTAGGGAGTGTGCATTTCCTGCCGAAAATGTACCGACTACCGGACACAGTTTGGCGACTGGCCGACTTACCACAGCCGAGGATCTAACCCTAGTCTGCGGAATTGGAGGCACTAATGAAACGAATTATAAATCAACCTGGCCTTCAGAATGATTATTGCCATAAGGAGTATTGAATCTAGCCATACTGTTTGCCACAATTGTCAAATCAATCCTCGTTATATTGACAAGAACATCTCTCGTAGCCCTGGACAAAGCTGAGTTGGTCATGATTGCCATAACAGGAAAGATCCACGTGACAACATAATAAAGGAACATACTGGATCTCAAAACTTTTGTGGGAAAGCGGTACCCTACGATGTCCATGAGTAAACTGAGAACGAGACTGAGGAACCAAGGAGCTAATACACAAGTAGTAGTCATGAGTGACATCAAAGCTATCTTTCTGTTCTGTTTTCTCAGCCTATCTGCTCTCTTTGCCTCATGATCGGCATTGATTTGGGGATGCCTTCTTTGCTTTTCTCTCATTATCATAACAGTTTGGAGGATAACGGCATATGAAAATAAAACAAGGACCACCGCCAGAATGTTGCACGTGTGGATGAAGTAAACGATAATTCTGTAATCAAGTGTTCCTGGAAAAAACCAGCGATAACATAGCACTTCATGTTCCTCATAAGAATAAAAATGTTTACTGGAGACAATATCTGCAACAGATTTTGCATCATATTCTGGGTTATGGTTTTTCAGAATGTCGCTTGGTTTGAGGAAAAAGAACTGACAAATAGTGATGGGGAAGTTTAGAAACACGGCGACAGAGGTCGCTAGGATGGTGGACCATTTTGCTTTGGAGCTGAATCTTGAGTAACCATGAGGGTGGCTTATCAAATAGGCTGCCTGAAAAGTGAAAACGTTAGTACTATACTATATTAATAGTATAATACAGTCAATTCTGAGATTTGCATTAAAATTAGATTCTGCATTCGATACTGAATTCTTTGCAGTTTTGCAATTATCGATTCGTAAAAGTATGAATTAGAAATCGTTGTCATTGTAAAATCACACGTGAAGGATAAAGAATTGATTGCTTCACCATCTTAATCAAACATATCGTCATATCAAATTAAATCAAATTTACTTAAAGTTAAACAAACCTCAAGAGAGACAACAACTTGGCAATATATAATGCTATAGATGATATATTTGTGGATGTTTGCTGCCGCCCCACACCAGTCTTTTGAGCCGAGCCAGTCTCTTTGTATCAAAGATACGGTCATGATAAGATTGCAGCCGAAACCGTGAAACAGTCCGAGAGCAGCAGCAGCAATCATTGGGATGTAAACACAGTTGCTAGATATCTTCAACTGAAAAAAAAACATCCATAAACAAACTTATTCATGTTCATCTTGTTATCAAAAATTTGTAAATCATCGTGGATTAAATTGAGTCTCTAGTATCTGAGTATCAAAACTTGTTAAAGCTCCCTACCTTAAATACTATAGTGTAGATGAGGTAGGTGTTGAGGACGATAGTGAGAAGAGTGCATGTCACTTCATACAGAATAAGGAGGCTCCTCTCCAATACACTTAGACTCCCGTCGTGAACTGAGTCTGTGTGATCCGCGTAAGGAGAGAGAGAAGGAGGAAATGTGGTGGAATTACTGAACATTGCCATTTTTCAGATCTCCTCTAGTTCTGTTAATCGTGATATGGATGAGTGGTTTGCTGTTTCATGCAAAATTACATATATTGAAGATTTATACTTTTATAGAGCTACCCGGAAAGCATTGCACCCCGACGTCCCGCCCCAGAGCACTTCAACCCAGAGATTTAGCCCCAGTGGCGTCCTACTCCTACTCCACAACAGACAACTTTGTTAGGGTTAGGGTTATGGTTGAGTTTGGGTCGCTGGGGTTAGGGTTTGGGTCGTAAGGGTTAGGGTCGCTGGGGCCAAATATGTGGAAAAATATTTTATACAATAAAGGTGTAATAGCATCACAGATATTGGAATCTGTGACTGAATAATGAACGCATAGTTAAAAGTTTACCAGCTCAGAAATACTCATGGGATTTACAGGTACACTAGATGATGAGGCAGCGAGGTGAAGACATATATAATTGCATTAAAAGTCTCATTAATCAATTACATAGTACATACTAATAACAAACTACAAGTAATATAACACTAACGTTCACAACTATAAATACTTGTACTCCAGGGTAAGAATTTAATTTGTCATTAGATCTTTAATGCGATCGTCATAAAGCAAAAGTAAAAAGTTAAATGTAACCAGAATATTAAGATATTCAGGATTCCGAGTACTTATCATGTGTAGAACTTATCATGTGTAGAAGCTATCATGTGTAGAACTTATCATGTGTAGAACTTATCATGTGTAGAAGTTATCATGTGTAGCTTTATCATGTGTAGAACTTATCATGTGTAGAACTTATCATGTGTAGAACTTATCATGTGTAGAACTTATCATGTGTAGAACTTATCATGTGTAGAACTTATCATGTGTAGAACTTATCATGTGTAGAACTTATCATGTGTAGAAACTTATCATGTGTAGAACTTATCATGTGTAGAACTTAGGCAATTAACCATGTAATGCACAGGATCAGTAGAGATAAGGAAATGCTACCAACTTACGAACCACTAGTCACTACGTTGGTTTCATCAGATAAGTTCGTAATCTACTAAAATCCATCGAACCTAATAGATTTAGCTACGGAGCAGTAATGACTATATTGTCAATAACCACACAGCGACCGTTGTAAAGAAATGGAACAAGGGGACGGGGTACACAGGGATCGCTTTGTGGATTGGGGCTGTTGTAATAACTCAATCAGCCGTTTATTTTGTCACAAAGAAAGAAATGGTAAATAAGTAAATATATATATAAGCAGTACTTAATCCTTTAAAAGCTACCATAAGTCATATTTGAGATTCTGTGATTTGAAATCAGACAACAGAATCCACAAACAATGAGCTGATTTCAAATACAATTATCCTCGAGTTACGAGATTATGGTATGATTATCCTCTATGGTACTGCTGTATAGCAGTATAATACGGTTTGTGATGAATCGGCAACAACAATGATTATAGAGGCTGTTATCCATTGATTGCCAATTGGTCGAGGCGAGCGATTAGGTGCAGCTTTTAGCAGAACATTATTCAATAGATAAATATTATATACTGAACCTCAATAATATGGCTATTGCATGGTGTGAAAATCAATAAAACAATAAATAATTTCGGTTATGATAGCTCATTTAAAGAAAATGTCAATTGTCAAAGGCAAGCAATTTTTATTTAATTTTATTTTTACCAGTGACCTGATTCTTTCAGGAATGATTAATCGAAATGAGTCAAAAAGGTAGCTAAAAGTAATGTAAATAGATAAATTCGAGAATGAGAAAGGACTGAAAAACGGATTGCGCTGCATTTGACGTATTCCGTGAATGAGCTAAGATCCCGACTGATAACGAAAACTACTTCGCAAATCTAATGATGCCTCCCCTGTAAGTTAGATCACATCAGCATTTTATACATCTTCATATATGTATGTGAATTATAGAACTAGGGATTGGATGTTAGAATTTTCTTTGTTAAATACTTAAGTACTCCGCTTATTTACTAGATGGTGAAATAGCATTCACCTTTTGAACAACAAAATATTGCTACACCAACAGGTAGTTTGTCCATTGATGAGCAGCACACAGGTGAAAGCCGCATCAGATTTCTCAGTAGCTTACAACTGCTTTACTGGCAGAGTAATTCTGGCGGAAATTTTGCCAAACAAATAAATGTCGAATACAAAGGACATATTTCGCAAGCTTGCTGACTGCTGTGAATCAAAGTATTTGAGATATCAGTAAGCAAGTAGTCACTAATGGTCCGGCTGCAGAATAAGCTTACAGTGTCAGAGGACTAAATAGCTTTATTCAAGATGACACCTGTCTCACATTTACTGGTGGGGTAACTGAGACAAACCAATCTGTTTCTACGACTTTGCCACCCTCATAGCTCATTGTGCAATGCAAGCAGCTCCCAATGCTGCTAATATGGATGCAAGAAATAATCATCATCATCATTCCTCTGAGTGTTGCGGTACGGTCTAACAAGCTAACAAGGCACTTTGTTCCTTCTCAGTACACATGTTGATGCGAAAGTGACGGTTAGTGTAAGACTGTACAAGCAATGCGAGGTCACAATCGTAGAATTTACCTCTACGCTTACAAACTCTACAACTCTGCAACAACAAATTTTCATAAAATCCTATATCTATCACTCAGATCTACAAGGGAACAACAAAACCATTGTTACACTGAGCTTCTAATACGACTTATAAAGTTATAAACAATTATCGGATCATTCAGTTTAGAAGTTAACAGATTCATTAAGATTTGTGTAAAAAGTAGCTATACTTGGAAGAAGCAAAACATCTTTATTCTCTTTGCAATAAACTGCGGAGCCTCTTAGAATAAAAATGTAAGCTTTAACTGAGACAGGATCACATGTACGAAAGCAAAGAGTTACTTTAAAAGTATAAATAGTAGTTGAAGAACATTGAAATAAAACTTTGACGCCCCATACTATAGAGCCACGCCTAAGAGAAAAATATCTATATTTAGATTTAATGGGACTTGATGTGACTTTAAAGCACAACTTCTAATATGATACCTATATCCTTCTACTACTATATCCACATATACGTGCAGTAGAATTGCAAGCTTATACGTCAATCTTAAAGTAAGTTAAAATTGTTTGCTAAAACTATAACCAAAACCATTTGCTGACAGCTTGTTCATGCCTTCCCATTGGTGATGAAAATACAAGGCATCTACGTAGTCGTGCTATTGGGATATATTGTAACTACAAAACGGCGTGTTGAAACTCACAGAATGTAGTCTAATTACATGAACCTCACAAAACAACAGAATGTAGCGTAGTTACATAAACCTCACAAAACAACAGAATGTAATTACCTAAGAATGTAATTACCTAAACCTCACAAAATTCACAGAATATAATTGTGCAATACGAACATAAACTTCACAAGGATCATGGTATGGTAAGGTCAATAGTCATAACGGAGGCAGCTACTCTGCTACTAACTTATACTGGGGGAAGAGAAATTAAAATGAGCTACTCACTACTGTACTGGGGACCGTAGTGATGTAAAGTTTAAGAAGACATCTCAGTCAACACACTATAATAATCCTAATCATGTCAATTCATAGCAGTAGCATTTCATAGCAGTAGCAATTCATAGCAGTAGCAATTCGTAGCAGTTGCATTTCAATTCGTAGCAGTTGCATTTTCAATTCGTAGCAGTTGCATTTTCTATTACGTTGCTATTAAGTCGCTCTGTTATCTCTACTCGTTATCGCGTTTTTACACGGCTGTGCGGCTTGTCCCTGCTGCTACTGCTATACACTATCTATACATCTTCAAGTGTACTACTCTACATTATGGCTGTTCAGTACCGGGCTGCTAAGTACTTAGATGAGATTGAAGAAACCAGTATTGGGACGGACAATCATTTTTGCGAGGAAAATTTAAAAGAAGTTCAGGAATCCTCGAGAATGCTGGTTAATGACATTTGCAAAGTCTTTGGCGCAGAAAGTTTGAAGAATTTTACTCCTGCGATGATGAACAAGCCCTCTGTTGTGAAAGCCCAAATGGCCGAATGGTTGTTCTCAGCAATTCATCTGTTAGATCAGTGCAGCTTACCGTTAATGTCAAATGCTAGGGTTCAACTTGAAAATTTACACGAGGAGAAAATAGCAGATCAGAAAAATATCATCAATCTGCAGAATGAACTCATTTCCCAGAAAAATGAAGAATTAGGTCTTGTCAGCAAAACTGTAGAGGCGGAGCTGAAAACTTATTCTTCAGCTTTGCAACAAAGCTGCTCTACTGCACTATCACCCAAGAACATTGTTGCAGCTGTACAGAAAGTTGCCAGAGAAGATGATCGGAGCAGAGAGGTTCTTGTATTTGGTGTTGCAGAAGAAAAGGGAGAGTGTGCTACTGTTAAAGTCGCCAAGATCCTGGAGCAGTTAGAGGAGAAGCCGAAATTTCAGCAGTGTCGAAGAATCGGACAGCAAAGGGAGAACGCAGTTCGCCCAATCAAATTTAGTGTCAGAAGTACTGATATCGTTCATCAGATATTGAGTAAAGCCAAGCGGCTGAAAGAAATTGAGGGGTATAAGACTGTGTACCTCTCACCGAACAGAACACCTGAAGAGAGGGTTGCCCGCCAAAAACTTGTTGCAGAACTGAAAGTGAAGCGTACTGGTGATCCGAACTCTCGCTATTTTATCAGGAAAGGTGAAATAGTGCAGGTTGTATTAGAAGAATCATTTCATTCCACTGAATGAAGAGAAATTGCAATATTGTTATATTTTAATGAGTTGGAGAAAACTTTCCTTAGAATTAGAGCTCCTTGCTCTGTTTTCTATCATTCTATATTTGAATATATTTTTCCTATGATTTAATTGTGTGATTTTTGCAGGGGCTATATTTTGTCGGGAGTATTTATACTCCAAATCGATGTTTTAGTATCCCTTTCAGGGTATATATAATTCAGTTGTTCGTTGAATCTCTGTATTGTGTACACTTTGATATAGTTTTTGATAAAAAAAAATGTACCTGGATATACTCGTCTACTCAAACATGGCGTTCAAGAGGCAGACGTACATGTATACACGTTACACGGTGTGGTAAAATGCAAGAAATGGAGTCGAATATCTAACTAGAGCTACAAATGCTATGTTTTTTTCAAGCCAAAAGTCATCTCACTTTTCTTAGAAGGGGCACCTTCTAACAATTTTATAAATATGCATGGGGTAGCCTTTTCTGACTTTCTGTAATACGGTACCTTTTGTAGTAGAGGAACCTAAGTATTGGGCATACTCACATCATTTGTAAGAATATGAAACAAGGAGATTGTGAGCGTATAGATAGTCGACTTATTGATTGTTGGCAAGACAAAATATAGAACAGTGAAAAGTAGTATCTGGCAGGTCGAGCCATAACTGAGATTTACTCTGACGGCAATAATCGATGTGAAAGCCAACATGCCTGCAAGAGGGGAGAGTCCGACTGCAGCACACACTACAAAAACTGTCAATTCTATAGACAGAACAGACGGTTGTGCACAAGTCAGATATATTTTACCGTATTTTTTACCGCCGACAAACGTACAGGCAGACCGACACATTCGAATTTCGTAGGAAATTAACTTAATATTTAATTTTTCACAATACCCAATTTCACGCGTTCATGCCCCAACCTTTGCTTTGCATTTTTTGAGCACGTGCACAAAATGTATTGAAAAATCTAGAAATTTTGCCCCTTCGCAGCAAAAAGGCCTGGGACGGGAAAATATATTATAAGATAAGTATGATACCGTCTTCAGTTAATCCACACTAGACAATAAACATCTAGAATAACCGCCTGTAACAGACTACAAATGTCAAATGGAACAATGCACTCGACATAAAAATCTTGCGTTTTACTATTGCTCGATTGCGCGGCTGGTTTTATTGTATTAGGGTACATTAAAACTGGTTATATCGAGGAACGAATTACTTCACATACAATTGCAATTGAAATGCTTAGATTTGGGGGAATCTTAGTTTTAATACAATCTGGCAAAAATATGATGAACTTGATCATTCCAAACACCTATAAAAGAAAGGTGACTGTTACTTATTGTTAAGTACATTCCTGGGAAAATATTCTGGAGCAACTGACCGTGACTCAACAAATACAGTTCAGTCAAAATATCACTTACATATTTGCGTACCTAAACAACAACAAATATACTTCTATACATGCTATCAGTAAGTTTACATTGAAGTATATAATATAGTGATAATGTGTTATTGTGTTCTTGTGTTCTTGAACAATATGCCATGGTACACGAATTTTATAGGATTTTAGGTCCTGAAACCGACTCTCCTGCAAAGCGGGCATACTCCAACCTCTGAGGAATGCAGAGTTACATGTAAAGACGGGGTCACGTTACGCTTGCTACGAATCATAAGATCAATCATTCCAATGGTAAACCTTATCTAGTCCGAATGTCTACTATACTTCTACAAACCTTTAAAATAATGGTTAACACACCAGCGAAGATAAAACATATTGACTGATCATAAGTCTGAAGTCAGGAAGTCTGATCTAGTAACACTCGTTTACACATGGCATGACATAGATCATGGAATAATTTAAAATGTTCTAGTGTTACTGAAGGAACAATCAAAAAGTTTAAGAAAAAAATTAGGTTCATCTTCATTAAAGTATATAGCTGTCTAAACTGCCTGACTTGAAATATTTTTCTGCAAGTCAGTATTTGAGTCACATGAACTCCCAGGATATACAAGAAAAGATTAACTATTTCTCACTAGCCAGGGAACAAGCCTTGAAACATGGTTCGGAATAAGCTCACAGCGATTGGGTTCTTTTTAGAGACGATTGCGGGTTTACAAATCGTCCGGGCCTTTTTGCTAGAGAAAGTTGTGCAATGACAAGTTGATTAAACACGGTTATTTGTTCATCAAATCTACAGAGACAGATTTCTTGTGACCTTCTGTAAACGGAGGCATATACTTTCAGTAACAAAACAAGATGTAACCTGGATAGACGGTCACCACATGAAAAGTTTCAGTAAAACAGCTACGAAGTGATATCTCTTGACCGATAACATAATAAATATGTCCCAGAGTGACGAAAGAGACTTGAGAAATAGGTCTAAGAGTGACGAAAGAGATGAATCATTTCTAGAACACTTCTTTCACACTACAAACAATTCCTTGTCTAAGTTTCATTAATGCAACAATGCGTTGCAATAGAATGGTTAAACGTCAGACCGAAATAAACGATCTTAACCAGTAAACCACTTTAGTTTATCTGAGCAACGATCACAGGAAAATTCTCGAACAAATTAACCGTTTCTCTAAAACAGTGACTGGTTATAGCAGTTTCGTAAACTATTCTAGTCCACTTAATATCATAAAATCGTAAACAGAAAGAGAATGTATAAGATACTCGATCTAAGACTGAAGTGGTGTTTTCGTTTCTGCTTTTACAAATCCTTTTAAAATTTTAGAAATCTATACAGAACCAACCTTCACAATATCACGATTTTAAACTTCGTAAAGTAAATCTAATTCCAAGGAACTAAATGCTCTTAATGCTGGAAGGTAAATAAGTATAAATTCTAGTCAGACTGTGTTACAAAAAAGATAATTCATAGCGACACCTCCAACATTTCCTATAAATTGTGACTTGATGAAGCCCTACTTTCAGAGTGTTATTTTATTTTTCTTCAAGGAACGATTTTGACCATTAGTTCAGTTGTTACAAGCAGCATCCTAACTTAAGAATCCGACTATAAGATCAGCGTTTCATTCGTACTGGTGGTGCATGAACGATAAACTTGATCGACCATTGATACTAATTTTCTATCGCACGCTGGAAGCCTTATAATAAATAATCAGCTTGACATGAGGCAAAATCGTAATTTTTAAACAGAATTCTATCTGAATCCTTACTAGAACAGCTACAGAAACCTGGTGCTTCCTTGCTTCATAACTAGTGCTCAAGCTAGGTATCGCAGAAGTAGTAGGTTTGTTTTATAATTATAGAAATAGTCAAAATGATGTGCTTTAAATGCAAAGATACTAACATATTTGTCATTTGGTAAAATAGTAGCCCATTAACTGAAGAAATTATGATAGGTGAAATGCATTTGTCTCTTTTTTCGTATTTCTTTTTTTTAAATAAATTAAAAAGCGGCCATTACTTAAAATCAAAGAGAAGGCTGCAAAAATTGAAATAATAGGAAAATAAAAGGTCATGAGTGTAAAAATATTTAAAAATACACTAAGCAAGAAAGAGTTCCGTTTACAAAGTAAGACTTCAAATCAAGCGAGACTACAGAAGACTACAGAAAACATTTTTCCTCTAAATGCAAGTCCTTCCACAACCAGGGATAATGGATTACACAATCTATCTTTTTTGTACCCAATAAGGATTAGCAGAGCATTGCTGGTTGCATTGTTACATTGCTGAGCATTGCTTGCAGCATTTCTGGTAGCATTGCTGGCAGCATTGCTTATAGCGTCGCAGCAGCATTGCTGGTAGATTGAGCTTTTAACTAATTTTTGTAGTACACTTCCCTTTTTTTGCTCTAATAAAAAGCATAAGAAAACTGGAACCACGGAAAATGGGAAACGGAGATTGTACAATGAATTAGTTATCAAGGCAAAAATATCGACATTTCGAACAAAGCAAATAGCTGAGCATTAACTTATTAAGTATGTACATGAGCTTGAAGTGTAAGGCTGACAAAGGTTTGTAGGCAATCTTTAATTAAACACGCGTGACTCATTCGCAAGACATCTTTGACTATAATGAAAATATGGTGCCCCCTTGAGCTGAACATGCAATAGCGTGGGGGCACTGGTGTAGGGGTGGGTGCTGACAAGGTGCTGGTATAGTGTCGGCTTAGTTAGTGCAGATTTTGATTTAAAGTGATTGTGATTTAGAGTGATTCATTTGAACTATTTTGCTTCTACAACTGATATATGTTATGATAAAAATTCCAATCATTAAGTCCGATCAGAAATTATTATAGGGAAGAGAAGCCTTATATTGCCATCCTGGGCTAACGAAAATCTTGGGGTTAAAACCGGACAACCTCTCCAATTGTGACCCTGTTTAGTTCGTAATTCCATTCGCCAGCTTGTGAATTTCATGTTAAACGACTTCAGTCAAAATTCAATCCTGTTTATAATTTCTGTGCATGATCCTTATCACGTTATATGTATAACAATATCACATTCCTTACCCTCCAAATTCGACTAACGCCATAATCTTCAGGACCAATCCTCAAAAAAATCTATTGCAATGATTATGCGACAACTGAAATTCAGATTGTTCAATAACACTGTTAACTGTAAACCTAAAACCACTGATCGCTGAAAAATTTCATTTTTTAAAGATCAATAGAAAGATTGATAAGCACACCAAAAATGTATTTGACGATTTACGATTTTTTACGATTGAAAAATATTTAAAGAGCTTTATACATTAAAAGTTATATAATGAAATCTAATTGCTCTCACCCAAGGACTTGAAGAGTGGTACATCAACTTAAATTAACGAGCGAGGACGGTGATTCACTGCCTGGATCAGGCAAATGAATACCCGTGCGGCAGTGGCAGATTTTAAACTTCTCGTTCGACGGGGCAAATTTTAGTATCACTAGTCGAAGAATAAACACACCTAGGCACGCCAAAGTTCACTCCCATCCATATCCCCAAAACACTTCCAATTTACAACCACACTATCTCGATCTCGCGACATCTAGAATCAATTAATCAAATAACTGTTGTTAAATCATATAACTATTGCTGGGATAACTGTGACTAACGACAACCACGTAGCAAGCCCTCAGACACAGTTTTCTGAATTTGAAAATGTTAAGTTTACAAAAAAGTTTAGTAGAGTAGAAGAGTGTGAGCAACATAACGAAAAAAGCAGCCGCGGTGATGAATCATAATAGTTAAGAACTCTAGTTTAAAGTAGTCAAACGGCAATAAACGAGTAATTGCTCTATTACAAATCAAAAGCGCCCCAGAGCCCAATCGGTGGGCGGGGGCTCATACACAACTATTTCGTTCGAGATCAGCCGATGAAATTTCGACTCAGGTGCTCTGGTGAATTCATTCAATGCAAAAAATTGTCACAGAAAACATCTTATATCTAAGCGTCTGAGAGCACAGTCAAAGATGTGATCATACCTTAAATACCAATCTATTCCAAATAGTCCATACTAAAAACTGAAAAGTAATAATGCCATTACTACACATTCATATGTACTATGTTTTTTGATCAGTTAACTAACTGTACATGTCTCTACATACATATGTAACAGTAAGTAAATGTTGTTATGTACTGGAGAAGAAATATGGAGAAATAGACAGCAACAACTGGTCGTTGTCCATTGTTAACATAGAATGTCGAATTTATTGATCTCGTGACTGATAATACTGTTTACGTCCAGACTTACTCCGTCAAAATAGCCCGAGACAAAATCTGTCCACTAATGATATATTGATATGACAAGTTAATACATGAATAAGATTTGGTAGCATTATATGGTAGTCTGAATCTGCCGACCACTTAGCTCGGTGAGCTTAATGGTTCAAACAATATCAAAATCTTTTTGTTATGTAAATCTTATGGCATGAGTTTTTATGCATCAGTCTGATTGAACGACTTTACGTTAATCAAGACATAATCCTGTTTGTCATAACTACCGACCTCCTAGCGGTAAATCAGACTCCCTGCTCCCTCCCACTATGCAGTCTGCTCCCTTTTCTCCTCCATTTTACCACAACCCTTCTACATCCACCGTGCTTCCTCTTTCCTCCTTCATCCTCCATTTTACCATCATCCTTGTCCCTCCACCGTGCTCCCTCTTTCCTCCTCCACCCTCCATTTTACCATCACCCTTGTCCCTCCAACAAGTTGGTTAAAGTTGCACAGCTTTCTCTGCAGTTAACCATCAGTCTGCTCACAATCATGTCCAAGACAACTTAGTCAACTTACAGTCAATAATTATATTAATAAACTAAAATTTCGCGCAGAGTCGTTTGTCAAAAAAAGTGCACATTGGGAACTAATGTCGATCCAAAGGTTATAATTATAATTCACTGAATTTCACAAAAAATACAAAAATACTAACTTGCTACGGTCAACAGTGCAATTTCCTCGAAATTAGAGGACCATAAAGAAATGGAATTTATTACGCAAACTTCGGAAGACATAATTTAACACAATCTATAAACATGCATAGCTTACGACGTAGCCACCGATCCATTTAGTAGGTTGAGATTGCATGTAATTTAAAGATGGCATGTACTCAACCTCAACATTTTGACAAAATGACATTTTGTAGACGTGTAGTAACTTAATAAAAAGCAAAAGCAAAAATGTATGTCCGCTGTAGATTCCTCAACTCTATGCAAGTTTGTATTATAACCAGTGACCCAGCTTTAATCCAAGTTATAGTAATATAGTGCAAATGTGAATAATTCAGAGTGTATGTGCTTAAACTCAGGTGTTGATTAGAATAAGCTGTCACAGAAAAAACAATTTACTAATTTAGAAGTGTTCTCGGCCCACAGGCTTTACTTTCAAAGTAAATCTGTTACACATAATAGCTCATGATGCAACATTGCAACTATCATCTTGATTCGAGAGATAAGTTTTGTCACGAAATTTGACATAAATCTTTACCACAAGAATCATCTAATTATTTACTGTTCCTTCTTTATAATTTCTGAGTGAAGCGAGTGATACACACAACTTTGAGTAAACTCATTCTGATCACAATATACAGTACAAGGAGGTGGGTAACGTTAGTAAGCTTCTCTTGCAATGCACAAACCCATCTATAGAAATATTGATACAGAGTGATACTGAGTAATCTCAGTAAATGTATCTAATTTGAAGTGTTGAAATAGTTTAAAACACAGTAAGCATAAAGCGGTTCAGCACCTGCTCAAAACAGTCTACATAAGAAAAATGTATAATGAACAAAACTTGAATTGAATACAGATGCGAGCACAAGTGACGACAATTCTGCAGATACCGGATTGAAAATAGATTCAACGAACCAAAAAACTTCCCCATTATCAGCTGCATTATCACTGTGGCCATGTCAACAGCAGCTGAGCGAGTAGGCAGTTATACACTAAAACAGCTTAGTCATCACCTCTCTTCCAAGAGTAGTGCGATGAAAATTCTTTGAGAAGCAGAAACTGAATAAGATCTAAATAGTGGAGGTTACTATAGGTGTCAGGGTGTGTCTAAGCAGCTTTACTCAAGTAGAAATAAATCCTATGTAGTATGTACTTATTGAGGCTTACAATAGCACATCCTAATATTTGTTTCGCATAATGCGATAAAAACTGTCACTGAGCGACGAGGAACTAGATAATGAAGAAATATAGGACATTGCTTCGCTTATCGTTGAAGTAATGATCCTGCCATGCAGACCACGTGACTGGAAATATTGAAGTTTGAAAACATCTCATCGTGAAATAAGAAGCTCTAATCAAGTATCGATGACAGTGTCATGATAGAGATTGTGTGTTGAAGAACTAGTAGTGAAACTTTGAATAGGCTGTATCTGTGGTATCAGTCGTAGTTCATAATAAACTCAAGTGCCGTGCTTAGTCGTCATTTTATCTTTTTATGTATTCACAGTTTTAAGTAAGCAGTTTTTCTGAGGTCAAAACCAAAACGTTAATCATGGAGCTATCAATTAAAATTCGAGTTGCAAAAATAAAAGAAAGTTGACCATATTCTAATGATCCAATCACTTGAAATTGAAATTTGGTGTGCTGGTGTGGTGTATTTGAAATTTATAAAATATCCAGTAAACTCATGCATATACATTAAAAGGTGGAGTAATCTTATCCAACGATCACACTAATGCACATTCCTCCAGTTTATTGTGATGCTGTATTATTATCGTCATTATTAGAATGGCAACAGCAATTAATTTATAGCCGTAGCAAGGTAAAAAAGTTCCAGTTATAATAAAAGTAGCTAAACTTAAGCTAAAGTTCATCGCGTCTATCATGTACGCTTACAACCGATTTTCATGACGTTTCACGGAAATGAGCACATGTTTAAGATTATCAGTAATTATCAAATTATCAATAATTAATCAGTCGGTTGCCGACAAGTGCAGCAACGGTTTATTATTAAAGCAGATAATATTCTAATATGGATATGTTCCTGGTCGACAAAGATGCTGTACAACATTAACATAATAGTTTATAACCAATGCGATCAGTGATTGGTTAACCAATTCACTGCTTAACGAGTTATGTTCATGTGTAATTAGCATTAATTATTAATATCATGCCACAAAGCTACTACGAGACGAGTATAACGAATTAGAGTTAGAGGTAGACAATATTAAAGAAATACTGCAAGACAAAATCGGGTAAACACTTCTTAGTCGTGGTTGGTAAAATGTCAAAACATTATATTATATAGAGAGTTGATATCACATTATCAATCGCCGTCACACGATACTATAGAGGTCATTCTGTAATTCATAAAAACTAAGTCTTTACCTTAGTATAGTATATACATATATACTCATTATACCCGTGAATAATGTTTCACAATTACCAGAAAAGAGCATTTACTCGCTGGATCGCTTGGCTCACGTTTATGGCTAACCCCTTATGATACGAAAAATTTGTGACCCTTCCCCGAAAATGCTTTTTCTGGTGTTATGCCGTTGTTGATATCACTGCGTAGGAAATGAAAAGAGACCTACTCCCTTCTGGTTAAATACAAACCTAAATCTCCCCCTTAAGTCCTAGTCTGTAATTAGATCTACATAGTGCATCTAAACGTAGATGATAACTTTATTAAGGGATTTACGAAGCAAATCAATATGCCAGAGAGCTGTCGTATGTCACTTATAAGAATGGCAGTGAGTACGTACAAATCTTTTCATTACAGGGTAGAGTGCTTTTATTGGGTTGGAAAATACCATTTCGAACAGTTATGACTTATTTCATGGATTATTTAATGTATACTATCAGCAGAGCGATAATTAACCACATTACTGGCATGTGAGTGAAAACTACTACTTTAAACATTGTCCTACGTAATGTTAGCAGTAAATAAGCATGATTTTTTGGTTTGAAATTAACATTTCCCCAGAATTATCAAAAGCGGGTTGCACACAATCAAATTCTGAACATTCCAAGCTGATATTAAGAATTGCCGAAGATGTTATTTTTTGGGAATCATCATTAACTTGGTCAAGTGAGAGTACCATGAAAAGCTGCTGTACGACTAAACCGTTTGGTAAATTTCAAGTCTGAAAAACTTAGGATGAAGCGCGGCGTAACGATCCCGGAATCGGATATCTTGGATGGAATTTGTCGCCTTGAACTTCTCGGTCGTATTAGCCTAGTGTATTCTGTTTTTAAAAAATAGCAATGAATCAATATGGATAAACCAAAGATAAGAAAAAGCCCCTGTTTTCAGTCAAATACAATGATTCAGAAGCTGGTACGATTATCTTTGCGCAATTAATTTATTAAGGTGGTTGGAGGATTTAACAATTCAAATTCCGAATCTAATTATGATAAAGTCGACCACTTTGGAAAATGGAAATTTTCATTTGCGTTTAATCTGAAGTGTACGGGTAGTAGAAACCCAGTATTTTATCAGGAATCTAATCCCAGATTGAGTCATTGTAACGTGAAATAACGTATTAAGCGTTTGAATTTCTATTTTGCAGACAACGTCGTCCATATTTTCTGTTGTGTAAGGGTTATACAACTGGCTGGTTCGAGATAAGGCCACATGGCTAGAGCTATATTCTGCTGGGTCGTACTAAAGATTATTCTAACTGCTAAAGGTGAAGACTATGTTCTCAGAGCAACGTGTGACAATGCAATGGCTGTATACGTTGATGGAAAAGAAATAATCAAATCTGGGATGGAAAATTGGACACAAGAATCGACGATTTCAATCCCCTCCGATTTTAAAGTCTTAGGCATAAGATGTGTCGATTATGGAGTAATTCCAGGCATCCTAGCATCAGTTCACAAGCAAGATGGAGAAGAAGTCCTCGTCACTGATGGATCTTGGAGATGCTCCCGAGAGGAATTCGAAGGCTGGACAGAAGCAGGATTCACTGAAGCAGATGGAGCTTGGGAGGATGGAAGTCCTATCGCCAGGCATGGGGAAGGAATATGGTCGCACTACATGCCAGATATCGGCAGCATCTCAAAAAACGCTTACTGGATTTGGACCGGAGGTCATGAGACCTACAGTACAGCTTACTGCCGATACACGGTGCCTCAACCAGCGCTTTTTCTTAGAGCAACGTGTGACAATGAAATGACTGTATACGTTGATGGAAAAGAAATAATCAAATCTGGGATGGAAAATTGGACACAAGAATCGACGATTTCAATCCCCTACGATTTTAAAGTTTTAGGCATAAAATGTGTCGATTATGGAGTAATTCCAGGCATCCTAGCATCAGTCCACAAGCAAGATGGAGAAGAAGTCCTCGTCACTGGTGGATCTTGGAGATGCTCCCGAGAGGAATTCGAAGGCTGGACAGAAGCAGGATTCACTGAAGCAGATGGAGCTTGGGAGGATGGAAGTCCTATCGCCAGGCATGGGGAAGGAATATGGTCGCACTACATGCCAGATATCGGCAGAATCTCAAAGAACGCTTACTGGATTTGGACCGGAGGTCATGAGACCTACAGTACAGCTTACTGCCGGTACTCCAACTACTTTTGAAAGTACTGTTAATGTAAAAATCGTTTTAACAAAGAAATGGTGACATACTGATTTTTTATACGGAAATGGTCAGCTGCGTGTTAAAATTGAGTCCATAATGATTAAGTAATTAGTAATCGTCAAATGTAGTATCATTAACTATTATCTTGAGCCATCATGGTTCTAAGTTATCTTATATAATTCAAATATCTAATTTTGATAGCAAATGAAAGTGTAAAATTTTTGTGCTAAAACAAAGATTTTTGGAGGGAGTAAAACTATATTTTTTCTATAATTATTATCATACTGTAATAGATTTGGCTCTTCTCTTGGTATTTTTTCATTCATGAAATCAGGTGGCCGACTACTGGGAACCTTGGAATCTGGGTACCCAGTGGGATCACATCACACAGGCCAATCAGTCTCACTCAGGGGTCAGATCACACGGTATTGTTAGTGACGTATCTATGGAATGTAAGCCAGTGGAGATCTGACCCGATGTCATGGATCATTTGGGTTTGTGTGAGGCAAGGTGCATATGGCAATGTGAATCGATGTCATGGTAGGTGTGTTTTAAGGACCTCCAAGCAAGGTTTTGATTTTGAAGTTGGCTTCGCACCATGTTTAAGAATTTTTCAGCTGTTCTGCTGTTAATAACAAACAAGAATGATTTATTTAATTATTTAATCCAAAAAATTTAACTTTCGGACGGTTACAATTAGTCCAAAGGCTACAAATGGCAAAAAACGTGTTCGCCTCCCCGGCTAAAAAATGCTGCGTTTGATCTGAGAAAAAACGCAGGAGTTAACCCCGGCGTTTTTTATCAGAAACACTGCGCTTTTGTCGATTTATCACGGTGTTTTACCCGATGTTTACTCACGATTTTTGAAGGCGCCCACAAAAACGCTCGACTTCTGTGCACAGAGAGAACACTGGAGTCGACAGGGTTGGAGACAAATCCTTTATGTCCATACAGTCCAGACCTTAATATTTGCGATCGAGTCTTCCTGCCAAGTTCAGCAACAATGGTCAATGCAGACCAAAAAGTAAGAGATATTATTATTGACACAGAGAGTTTCTTTAGATCACAAACAAAAATCATGTCATCACATCAAGAGGGAGGGACTATCGTTACTAACTAACATAGTTATTTTGAACTTTTGTTCTCTCTCAAGTGTTTGAGTGTTTTACCGCTTACATAAAAATCGTTTTGTTACACACTAGTATTGAATTAAAATTCATTATGAAGAGACAGATGTTCAAACTTTAAGTTTAACTAACGACAAACGATTGCAAAATAAGCATCAGTACTAGTAGCACATGGTTTCTCCAAGAGTCTGCTGTTGTACGCGGTTTTGAGGAAAAGATATTTTATCCAATCTTGTGACGTAATCGATTGTTATTGAATTTATCAATAGTCAATACTAAACCCCTCTTTCCGATTTCGAAAAAAACAGTTATTCTCTTTTTTAGATCGTTGCGCTCGATTATAGCTAAGGACTTTGCACGTAGGGAAATGCATAAAAATATAGAATTCCGTTGCAATTTTTTTGCCATCGTTAAAGTATGTTTATTTATGATAGAAAATCGCAATTCGTACAAAAAGAACGAAATATTGCACTATAACTGCAGTAACTGCACGAATTTCCTTTTTTGGTTCTTATGCTTGCCCTCAGTTTCCGACCTTATTCTGGCTCACGACATTGAAAAGGACTAATGGTATTTGTTCAACACTACATCTCAGAATTATTTGGAACGAAGTCAAAGAATTGATTAGAAATCATTAGAACATAAAAAGATTTGATCATTGTTCATGGTTGATAAACACACAAAATTGTATTATAAACATTTAAATATAGTAGATTTCAAAGAAATATACCCCACAAAATTTATTTACATTTGCTTATATGTACATTGTACAATGTTCTTTCTTCTTTTCTTGGTCATATGTGTATACATAATGTACACTCGTGGTCAGTCTGTGATCCGTGTTACCTTCTAAGGCATCCACTCCGTCTCTTTTCGACTGCAGCAAAGTTAAGTAAAATCATCAATTTGCCATTTAATGAGGCTTTCACGCCTGCTCTTTGTTCTGCCCGCATAGCCATATCTCTTCTGTACCCGAGCTTTTGAGCGTAATCGACAAAATTCCTGTTGGACTGATCCATGTTCTTCTTCTCAACTTTTATGCTAAGTAATGTTTCATTTTATTGGTTTTTATTAAAGTTTAGATCAGGCCGTGTTTGAAGAAACTTTGAGTATAACAGCGAAGCGAACAAGTTCATTTAAATTTCAAAGGTTATTGATTTAAATTTCAAGAAATTATGATTAAAACATCAAATTGTGTTTTGTATTAATAGATATACACACATATGTATATGTATACATACACATATGTATATTAGTGTTTTGGCAACCACCCAAGAAAAGACACTTAACCAACAATTTTTGATCCTTGAGACTTTTATTCTCAATCGATTTTTCGTCAAATTTTAGTCCGGGTTCTAAAAAAGTCGACGCTTTTTTTGCAAACAAATTGGAGCCTAAACGGTAAGAGATAGAGACTTGAAAATTTCAGAAAAGGTAGATTTCATCACGTTCTGGGCATAAGGCCATGTTAAAATTCACTCCGACCTCTCTAAGGGCCCTTAAAGGCCCTTAAAAAGGCCCAACAAAGTCTACAAATCAGGGGACTAATTGGAGTCCAAACGGAAAGAGATAGAGTCATGAAAATTTCAGGTATTGTAGATTCTATCGAGGCCGATGTAATAGGCGATGTGAAAATTTGATCTGAAGGCCTTCATTAAGGCATTTAGGGCCTTAAAATTAAGGCCTTTAAGATAAAGATGACGTAAAATTTGACGAGGAATCCTAATCTGATAGTTTCGAACCCGAAAAATTATCACGTGACCCCCCCCTTAATTAAGTGACCCCTTATACGGCCCCCGAAATGGAAATTTTCAACTTTGAGCTAGGAAAAAAGTTAGACCAGTATTTTGACGTAAAATTTGACGAGGAATCCGACTTTTATAGTTTCGAATCCGAAAAATGAAAATTTTCAACTTAAAATTACAAGGAATCTGAAAACCAGGTGTCTTTTCTGGCTGGAGGCACTTTTTGCGTTTTGTGACTTATACAGCTATTATACAACCCTCTTATTTGTTACATACAGTTCGCCCTTAAATACTAAACCCCTACATAAGGATTATCTACAGCAGGAGTTTCTTTGCTGCGCATATGACTTCTATAACAACAGGTAACTAGAGTTACGTCACGTGACCTAAGTTTAGAAGGTTAGAGAAGTA
>JH154416.1:19122-58528 GCA_000226015.1 Mnemiopsis leidyi | reverse complement strand
GACTGTTTCTAAGTTTCTAAGTTTATCATATAATTTCTAATCGTCTTACTATTCTCATCAAGGTTAGACTGTTTCTAAGTTTCTAAGTTTATCATATGATTTCTAATCGTCTTACTACTCTCATCAAGGTTAGACTGTTTCTAAGTTTCTAAGTTTATCATATAATTTCTAATCGTCTTACTACTCTCATCAAGGTTAGACTGTTTCTAAGTTTCTAAGTTCATCATATAATTTCTAATAGTCTTCCTTAATCTCATCAAGGTTAGACTGTTTCTAAGTTTCTAAATTGAATTCTTTCTTACTTTATCATATAACTACCGTGTATTATAGATTATGCATAAAGCAAAGACCTACGCCACACGTTCTTCAGAAAATCAATTTTTCGGCTGATTTTTAAAAGTTACATACCTAAATTGGCCCTAAAAAACATCTTTAAACAACACTGTTAATCAAGTCTAAAATCGAACCTTTTACAAAAGCGTTTCGATTATATTGAAACTAGAGTACTCTCCAGGGGTTCCAGTACATCAAAATGGTCCAGGCTCGAAAGCGTCCTCGGGGGAAGTGTCAACAGACTCTAACCTGACTGCAGTTAACTTTCTCAACTGTAACCAGATAACAGATGTCCTGCCTGCCGTGTGTACCATGGACTACATAGGTTTGTAACCTTGGCGATACATTGGTTTGTTTCCTTGGCAATATACCGCCTTTAGTGTTACCTAGTTACCTAGGAAATGGGTTTGTTACCTTGGTGATATACCACCTTTAGTGTTGCCTAGTTACCTAAGAAATGGTAATTATTGGCAAGACTAAGGACACTGCATGCAGGTACAATATTCTACCAATAAAATACCTTGGTTAGTTGGTTGCAAGCAACTGCTGACAGATGCTATCAGCTATGCAATTATGGCAGAGGGAATTAGACTTAACCCTATAGCGTATAAATTTTCAAACTCCATAACAACACGACACAGAAGAAGACAAACACACTGTTCCACCAGGCTGCATTATAGACGGCAAGTGGACGGTGGTTGATCTGGAGCAGGCGGACATGCAGGACGAGAACAACCTGTTCTTCTCCCACCAGGGCAGGAGATTCCGGGTGGAGACGAACAATATTGTTCTGCAATACAGCAGAGGTTATCCCAGCATGACCGCTCTCAACGCCGCTTTCAATGATAGCGAGGAGGAAACCCAAACAATAAGTGAGAACATAGTGATTATATATTTTAGATACTTAAATAGATGCCAGGCTGGAAATTAATGTAAACTTATAAACCATCCTTATCAAGCTTTGATATGAAATTGTCAACCACATTTCGAATAGTAGCTTCGGTTACAAATGAGGTTTGAGTTCATGGTGCTATAATAGCCACGTGTTTAAATGTGTGACCACAGAAAAATCAGCGCTGACTTTAAGGGATGGTGCAAACAAGATGAGATACCGATATTTCGCAGGCAATATAATATGTGTCATAATTATTATACAGGGAATTGTGTTGTGAGTTATTCTGCATAAAATTACAACTATGGCACTATGCAAACTCGGCAAAAATCAATAGAATATAAAATCAGCCGTTGGGCTTTTAATGTGTTACCGCAACAGTGCACAAACTTAACATGATTTATTCTCAACCGCACTTCATACACTACAATGGTAAATAACAGCAATTTGTAGACATGACAGATTAATTCGCTTCACTGCAGAGGCTTACAAACAGACTTAGAACTCATTGATATTAAAGCAATTACTAGAACACATGCCAAGTTTAGAAACAGGTATGTGTTCGTAAATATAATGGCTTCAAGCTGAACAGATTGTGGGAAATCATTTGATTTTCTTCATTAGAATCACAAATTCCGCGAGTAGAATAAAACAAGTCTGTAATAAATACAGCCCGCTTTATCTCCAAATCAATAAAAAGTTTACATCTTCAAGACACAGAGCTGAGCAATGGATTGAGGGCAGCAGGAATAGACAAGTTCAAAGTGAAGATGAAGAACGGGAAGCCGACCGAAGTGAATAAAGGAGTGGTTACAGAAGACGACGAAGATGACAGGACCATTTCCGAGGGAGATTTTCGTGCAGCAACCCACAACCAGACAAAGTTACCTCTTCAGCAAGAACAGGTGAATAAGGCTGGTCAATAACCCTGGTAGCACTTTACTTTATTGCTTGTAGAACACAGCAATTTTATATTTCATGCTCACAATAACATAAATATCACAACATAGATATCATATACTTATTTAATATGTACCAGGGCGGCTGCTTGATTTCTTTAAAATGTTAAGCCACGTTGTGCCAGCTGAAGGCTGATTCAATTCTATGATTAATAGGAAATCCACAAACAATTTTAGAGGTTTGAACACAAACAATACATTGTTTGATTGTAAAGAGTTTGCACTTAAGAACTTCTGAGGTGCTCAGATAACTCTCTAATTGTATCATGAAGTTGGGCACAACACAACCACCGTGACATGTATGAGGGATATTTCAGTTTAGCGCACAAGTACTAATATCCATATAAGATAACAGCACTGAGCATTCTCATTCACATTGGTTATAGTCCGAATTTCGCGGGAGCTGGGTCTTATGAGCCCCGTAAAGTCCTTAATTCTGCTCCATGATCCCTAGCAATGAGCAAATCTGCTGTTGTAGCATAACATGTTTGTTCTGCTTACGATTTTTTAGAAATTGCGGTAACTAGTGAATTAGTGTTTCATTCACGCTAAACTATTTTAAAACCATACTCAAATTTAACCATTTCAGAGATATTACCAACAACAGACGGTGACATATCCTCAATTTCAATACCACCAATCTCACCAACCGAGTCAAGCACAACCACCCCAACTACCTCAGCCTTACAATGCAAGCATTCAGAAACCAGCAACCGTCCCTACAAGCTACCACAGTGCAAATAATACAACATCGCAGTCCAATGTTCAGTACATGCAAGCTAAAGAAGACAAGATTAATCGTGAAAACTTTCAACGATATCAGAATGGAATGAGGGCCAAACAGGAAGCCGAACAAAAGAGGCTGGCTGACGAGAGCAAACGGAAAAAGGAAGCAGCGGAGAGGAAGCTGGTCGAAAAGACAAGGAAGATGCAGGAAGAAAAAGCCAAAGCTCAGGCAGCAGAGGCTGCTGCACAGCAGAAACGTGTAATGCTCGATTATGCTCGAGCGCAGGAGAAGTTGGCAAAGGAGCGGCAAGAGCTTGCCGCGAGAGAACTGAGACTTCAAGAATTTATCAAATCCCAGAATGCGTACGGATGGAACAATAATATGAACTTTAACCAGTACGGGAATTATGGTGCTGGTAGTTGTGGGTACCAATCACAGCAGTATCATGGTTTCGGGCAGTTTCAACCCAACCATTTCCAAACGACTGTTGGGTTTTGTAAAACTGGGGACACAGGAAAAGTGGGGGATTATTTACTAGGCGACAAAGGAAAGGTCCAAGAAAAAGTAGGGAAGCAAGCACCTTCGCCAGCGGACGATCAAGGCAAATGTCAGACTGAATTCAAAGGTAACCTTAAATCCTGCTCAAGTCAATACATCTTAAGTCAATATTGCTATTTTTGGGATTACTGTTATACTTTCCACAACAACATTCTGAGATAAAGTTCAAACATTGATTCAGTAAGTGAAATACAGGTATGATTCTTAACTAAAATATTGAGGCGTAGTTCAGCACAGGACAGGTTTTTGCGCATGCAATACAGCAAAACTAAGCCGAAGTGGGTAAAAGTGACTGACGTCGACAAATCAATCGATTATCTTCTCTAAGTTAGGAAAGACCAGGAGTCCAGATACTTAAGACAAGTCTAATTTTTCCAGGAAAGTACAAGGTGAATATAGATGGAGAGTGGTACACAGTTCCAGGCAGCAAGGTAGTTCCTCTCGATAAAACCTTCTGTTCGATCAAGTTCGGGGGCCAGAGCATCAACGTTGAGAAACATGCACTGGTTAAATGCGATGAAGGAGAGGAGGGAACTATTGAGACGGATGCATATGAGGTTCCATTAATAGGAATTTGAGAAACCGTGTGGTGACATTTATCAATTTAATATTTCACAATAATGTGGTGACCTAAATCAATTCAATATTTCACAATAATGTGGTGACCTAAATCAATTAAATATTTTACAATAATGTTACGACTTAAGGGGGATAATCGATCGATGACAGCATAGTTAGTAAATCTAAGTCGTTTATAAGGAATTGATATCCAAAGCAGCGTTTAAATAAAAGATTTTGAATACCTAGGTAATTTAATGACGATACCAATACTTTAAATTCCAAATACTTTAAATTGTCGTGTTCTCCTTCGATGGGTTAACAATCGATGACAGCATAATCAATTTTTCATGACAACAATATAAATTTGGCATTTGTGACAGCAGATTGTTATCCTAGATGTCCGATTTCAAGTGATTAAAAACGACACGCAAGATTTTGAAACGCTTAACAAATTAAATAAGCTTTGATCATGATGCAGGTTTTTATCAACAAGAGGTGGAACGTGATAAAAGCGACCGATATTTCCCCGAGCAAGCGACAACCAGGAACATTTATTGTGAGGATGGAAGGGCGGAGTATTCGTGTCTCGCCAGCCTCCATACGTCCACTTAGAGGGGAGGAGCCCTTTCGATCAACCAGGTTAGATAGGAGTATACATCAACAACTTAACTTCTTTTTGAGGTCTTTCTTCAAAAGAATCTAGCTGTTGATAAATAAGGACAGGCGTGAAATGAAATTCAGACAATGAAATTGTTAGCACGACTTCACACTTAGAACGTCCGGTGTCTGCTCCAGTACAACCGAAAAATTTTTGAATTAAATGATAATCGTTGTTATTGTTGATGTGAGACGCCCGAACTCAATCTCTTGCGGATTGGGGATGTCTGAGCAGTAAGCACACTAGAGAAGTTTGGAAGAGTGCACTATAAGTTTATCATAATGCTTAAATGATGTTTTAAACGCCTTATGCCAGCACTGGAATGTAACACCCAATAGTCTTGGATTGCATTGCTAAAGACAACATGTCGTGAACATCACCTTAGATTTAGGTCACAGCGAGTTTTATTCAGTAACTTTCCCTTCGAAAATGTAATATGAGGTAATGAGCAACCCTAGTGTAGGTATCAACCTTTTAAAAATTATTTTCTGGACATTATAATTATATTTTTTAGGCCAAAATAATCCTCTATTCCCCCTTTCCCGGTACCAAACACATGTTAAGGGCGTGTGACACGAGTTATGATCCATGAAATTGAACGAGTGAGATATTTGGGGGACTGGATATGTATGAGAACACATGATTAGCGAGGGACCATATGGATACGTGGTAGTATATGGACAAGTGGTAGTATATATGGTACTGAAGAGGGAAAACACAGGGACTGTGTGGACAGTAAGCTATTGTAGGAAGGTTGTTAGTAAGTAAGAAGTGCTAATAATGGTAGATTAACACATACTTTAATGATAATAGTAGATTAATGACAGGCTCGCTTCATCCTTCATCTCTAGCAGGCCCACTTCATCCATCATCTCTAGCTGAAGACGATTATTGAAAGTTTCTACATTCCACTTCATACTATATCTATCGACCCTCCTACAAGATAGCATGTCACATGGCATGATGATGGCAGATCAATGGTTTATTGTCAGACAACTCTTTTGAGATAAGCTCGAGTACCGTAACTATAATTCAGATATTGGATGTATGTAACTAAGTAAAACCGCAGCTATGAATGAGATATTTTCCCGTCCATTCCTGTTAGTTGAATAAGTCGAATTTTTGCAAGTTTGAGGTACATAGTCGAATCAGGTTGATCAATATTCTATACCAGCTGAGAACGAAACAAATTCCAAGAAATGACTGGATAAATAATGGTGTAGGTTTAGGTAAAAAACTACACGCAATATCATCGCTCATATTACAACATGATAACATTCTTTAAAGCACTTAAACACTACTGTCTTATTGTGATGAAAATAAATTTTCAATTACTTCTACATGCTCGTTAGTGTAAATAAAGTGCATTTGTGGGTTTGGAAACCCATTAAAAGAAGTCATTATGTTGCTGCAGTATGCCCCTAAATCTGGGAAAACAATCCAGTCACCTCTTTTAACATTTGGAACATGATAGCCATCAATTAATCTGTCCGAGCTATCACAAGTGGGCCCCCAAAATACCATTTTCTCTTGCTCATCACTTCTAACCACAGAACTGCCACTTTCCCGGTCCTCAGTCCCATTTTCATCCTCTTTTTCATTACCAGCTCCAACACAATCAGAATGATGAACACCATTACATTTTGCTGCACTTATCAAGTAAGGTTTAGAACCCCTGGCAGCTTTTCTGTCCCACATAGAGTAGCTCAGGCCCCCGTACACCCCGGTGTTCAGAACAAACTGTCCTGCCCCCTTCTCCGCTATCACATTAGCTACCACGCTGAGTGAGCTAGTCACCATGTACCTCCCCGGTTCAGCGATGATACGAATGTTACTCCTCACATCACCGTAGTGCTCATCAATTCCTAGCCTGATCAGACGAGCCATTCTCTTGAAATCATCACCTCTCTCTCCAGGATACCCTCCTCCGATGTCGAGGACTTCCAGCCGAGCTCCGTGATCAGAGACGAGTCTGTTCCACCAGACTCTAGAGAGTCGGAGAGTGTTGAGGTAGGGATCAGCAGAGTGACAGTGACTACCAATGTGGAAACTTATCCCAACTACTGTCACGTGGGCATCTGTTGCTGCTCTCATCAGGTCGTTCAGGGTCTTTAGAGGAGCTCCAAACTTTGTGGATAGACTCGACTGGGAGTCGCTCTCTTTGTCGTCTGGTAGGATCCGGATAAGAATTTTGGGGGTGCACCCCAGTTTCGCAGAATACTGACCGATCTTCCTAATTTCATCGACTGTGTCACATACTGACAAAATACCTCGTTCCAAAGCGAAAACAAGGTGTGACGGTTGCTTGTAAGGCTGAGCATATAGGATCCTGGAGGAAGGAACGTCTGCGGAGATCACGCTCTGCATCTCCCCGAGAGACGCCACGTCAAACCCACAGCCGTTATCAGCAAGAAGTTTCAAGGTGTTGGCATTATGCTGAGCTTTTAAAGCGAAAAACGGCTCAACATCAGGAAACTCTCTCTGCCATTCTTGGAACCGTTCTTGAATCTCAGACAGATTGACAACAGTAAAGGAATCATCTTCGAGTTCACTGCGTTGAAGTAAAGTGTTCCGTATAAAAGTATCGACGTCTTTAACTCTCGTGACGGGTTGAAGTTGTAGCGACATAGCGGAACTTGAAAACAGAAACAGTTGAAACTCAGTTGTACCACCAGGTTCCGAGATAAACTCAATTAAACCTGCAGTGGAGCAATCGTTAGATAGATTCGGTAACACAAAACGCATTTAAACGAACCCATCGTATAGAGTTGCAGATCTAAGTAGCCCAGTAAGTGTACCTAGGTGGCGGATTGTAAAACTATATTTAACTTAAGAGGTGTACAGGCTTGCAGAGAGTTAAGTGGCAAAGCAGATAATGGTTGTTACCTCCAATCTGGCTTCTGGCTTATAGAGCAGAATTTAAGAGATTGTTCGGGGAAAAGCCTTTTAGCGTTAGGTATTGCTTCGTTAAACTACAATGGTAGTAGGTACGACGCACGTTTAAAAATGTGGATTTGCAGTCCTACGTCATACATAAAACTGATAACTGCATTAAGGATGACGTTTGCAGCCACAAATCATTATTTACACGACTTTACATCAATTAGTGATAGGAGGATGTCAGGGTGTGACAAGATATGATATGTCCACATGGGTGTTTATGCACATATTTGAATATGATGTCCTATTAACTTAAGTCGTTAGCGGATTTTCCGTAGGATAACCATTAGTATGGTACCCCATATAATTCATTGAGGAACAAAATCTTCTTTCCAATACTCCAAGTAATGCTATGAGATACTAAGTTTATGATTGTGAGTATGCCCAACAATAAACTATCGATCTTTACACTGAATAAGATCGATTGAACATGTCAATTTAAAAAGCCGTTATTAATAGATAACGGGGTCACGTTTTTTAGCAGTATTTAAAGGAGCATTTTTTGGAGGAAGACACATCTTAATTTTGTTCAGTTTTATGCATGCACATTATTTTATCTTTTAATATATTTTTGTAACCTTTTAACGTTTTTATATTCATAGGCTCTCTATCTCTTTTATATTTAAGACTCACGTTTTGTTTTTTCTATTTACTCTAGATCTATATAACAGGTTCTCTAAAGATGATGTATAAATTGAAGATTTCAAGAACCCAGTCATGTTAACTGTTTTATTTCGTCTCTCCAACCAAACCAAAAGTAATAGATAACATGTGTGATGGTAACCTTAAAACCTTGACCCCCACCTCCGGATATCGCACCTAGATTGGCTCTTGAGGTTATACATCCATATTATTATAGATCTATATCTTGAAGTTAAACAATGTTCAATTTCACCAAACCCTTAATAGTCCCCTCCTGACAACGCTTCTCTTCAGCTCTGGGGGAAGCGGCCCCAGCTCTGGTGACTCAAGGAACTCCCGACGTTGTGACGGAGGAGATGCCGCTAGCCAGCCAGCAACACAAGGACAAGATAAAGCAGGAAACTCTAGATCTCATAACAGTGATGACGTAAGTAGTAAGTACTGACAGTACCAAAATTTAAAACACCTCAGCGGATTACTACTATAAAACTTACACCAACGTCATATATTCATCCGGTTGAAATGTTTAATATCATCAAGTTATCCAAATCTATAATAACCACTGTTGACAGAGAGCTGCTGGACAGGAAGGATGTGAACCTGGATACAGTAAACCCCCTCCTGCAAGTAATCCTCCGGGGTCTCTCAAGAAACAGAGAAAGCAGCTACATGTCTCAGGTAAGTTGTGAGTAATACTCCGGGGTCTCTCAAGAAACAGAGAAAGCAGCTACATGTCTCAGGTAAGTTGTGAGTAATACTCCGGGGTCTCTCAAGAAACAGAGAAAGCAGCTACATGTCTCAGGTAAGTTGTGAGTAATACTCCGGGGTCTCTCAAGAAACAGAGAAAGCAGCTACATGTCTCAAGTAAGTTGTGAGGGTTCACAGGTCACGAGCGGAAAACAATAAATTTGGTTCGTAAAACTATAATATTACGTAATTTTCCTTAAGGCTTTAAAGGTTACAAGGGACGATCAATAAATTTGGTTAGTATGATATTTCAAAATAGTTGTAGAATCACTGCAGGGTTTAGGGATTGTCATTGCACATTTATAGCGGTATAAATGCTTAAAAATAAGTTATAAGTAATAAACTAATAAGGTTAAACATTACAGACAAACACCGAGCAGAGCGAGCGAACAGCATCCAGAGCCTCATCAAAGCTAGGAAATCGAAGAGTACGTCCTTTTCAGCTTTTCAAATGGACCACAGTAATGCTAAAACTTGATGTTTTCATCAGTTCTCATATTATCACATGCACTTGATAGTTGATAGTATACTGAGGACTTAGATTGAAATTCTGCAAAACAACCATATGCAACAATCATGCAGAAGATGGGTAAGTCTATTTTCATTCTACAGGACCAGCCGACAAAAAAGTTATTCCAAAAAACAAGCCAGTACCAAGATCGTGCTATATTGGCCAAGGCCTCCTCCCACAAATTCAGCAAGTCAAAAGCAAACGAATATGGCGATAGGAATTTCAGGTAACCATTCTCTTTACAAAGAAAAGCTTAAGTAATATCAGCAAGATTATACTTTCATTTGAAAATTTCAGCAACTTAGAAATGAATATTTTCAAAACCTCAGTATTCATTGAAACCCCAGGAAAGAAAAAGAAGGAGTGGAGACGGAGCTGAGTGAAGCCTCATTGTCTCCCTATATGGCACCCGACTTCTCCGACTCCGCAATATCATCAGATGACGGTCCTGAAGAAAACGACACTGATGAGACGGAAGTTGAGAGTGTGGTCCACGATAAATCTCATCGAGAGAGTATAAACCTACTGAGGAAGCTGTATAACGAGGCAAACTATGGGGCACATCTAGCTTCCTTTGGAGCTGAACATTTAGAGGGAAAGGCATTGCAAAACCGGGTGCAATCTCTGACCTCTCCCTATATCAGGCGGCACAAACCCAGTTTAAACGTACGGAGGAAACGACCGTCCAAAGTAGGCCACAGACTCCTAACTAGATCACCAGTCAAGCGAGCTCAGCACTTTGGAGGTCCTCCCCGAAGACTGAAACCTTCCACAACGAAGAACTTCATAAAAGAAAACATAGAAAGTGTGAAGGTAGGACAGAGGATGAATAGAGGAGGGGGAGACCGAGGGAAGACCAGGGTTGTGTACGATGTGGAGTACGATGGATGTCTTTACCGAGTTCTTCCTTGTCATGTCAAGTCAACTCCCAACAGTCAGGTCTTATCTGTTAACATTGAGGATGACTTGTGGGTCGATGTGGCTAGAAATGCAGGTAGATTATATTGCCTTAATCGCTCAATAATTAAATCTGAGCTTATTGAATTATTGATTAATTCTTTCACTTCTGTAAATAATACGTCTTGGATTGTGAATATTTTCATCTATCCAGAATCACATCTGGATCATTTATAAAGATAATATCTAGGACCTTGAAATTCTACTGACAAAAAGTAAGTCTGGTAATACAACTGCGTACATCGTAGATTTAAACGTAGTCATCAGTAGCATCACATTCAGTGATTAACGAATCTTTCTGACTTCCCCCAAAATTCAGTGACAAGAAAGTTAGAGTACATAGGAAGCATCCAAGCGTTCAAGCCCCCAAGAAACGGCAACAGGGACAATGACATCTGGGTCTACAAGTGTAAGATCGGAAGCAGGAACTACACTATAGATCCTCAGGATGTGAGACTTTGTCCTAAAGACGGGTACGTTGTACTTGACTAACGGTTCAGTTATAAAGTAGAGCTTAGATTAATTGAGTCCAAAGTTTTGTTGTGTGAGATTGAGTTATAACATTTCATGCTTTGTGCTTTGTCTTGAAATTGTAAAGTTCAAAACTACATATTGCTTTTTGCAATATATTTTTGTATCCTTAAAAATTTCGTCGATTTTAGCACAGACTCGCCAGCTTCACCCCTGAATCCTTGCAGTCTAACAAGATACAACTTGTAGGGGGGTTGGTAGACATATATAGACATGTAGATAACAAGATACAATCTCCAGGTGTACGTATCTGGTGCACCTGAAAGACACGTGGCACCAGCTCGATACTTGGGGGGTCTGCAAGCTGCTCAAAGGACAGATATCCCCCAATACGATAGTCCACAAGAGTACACAACATGCACCCCGACCTAAACAGCCTTACAAGTGTTCATTTAGTGCGAGGATTTGAATTATTATTATTAAGTACTTGTTTCTCTATAAGCAGATAAGCTCGTGGGATATTCCAGTATTTGCGAATTTATTATAGTGATAAAGCTATTTTCCTGGAGGGTTTGAATTTTTCAAAGAGATGAATTTTTCAATTTGATTATTTTAGGATTTATTTGCTGGCAAATTTATGTGATGAAGACAGACAATATTTTACAATGAACGTAACAATACAAGTTTGATATAATCGAATCAAAAAACTATTTTCGCACTTTATCTCAGAAAATGCTTAGCATATCCATGGATTCTGTTAACATTTCTTCAAATATAACAGAAAAATATTGAGTTAAATTTTAAAATTGGTGAAACACATTTTGACTGCAAGGAATCCAACTAAAACAACGAAAAACAACAAAATAACAAACACCTACAATAACAAACAGCTATAACAGTAACAGACGGCTACAAAAACACAAACAGCTACAATAACAATAACAAACAGTTATATCAACACACATGACATTATAGGCTATATCAGCTACAATGACTAAGAGACAACAGTTACAATTACAAGCAGCTGAAATATCAATAATTAGCTGAATCACCGCAACTTGTGTTACCTGCCGCTTTATATCTAATTGTGTCCACAAACGTAAAGCAGCTACATTAATAAGGCAAACATAACATTAAAATTAGAAAATCTGGTTGTAAGAATTTTAACGCTCAATTATTGAGCATATGTCCACTGGAAACTAAATAAAACCAGTCGGTGCCTCAGCTTGTTATGCCGTTGATTGGTCCTGGGGACCTGAGAGAGTTTTCCATTGTTCATAGCTTCTGGTAACTTAATTAAGCATCTCCGACAGATTCAATTTGAAACTTTGACGCACTCTGTAGTTTAAAAGGAACTGTCTTTAGAGAACAAGCCTTATATAAGTTTCTTGTACTCAATGAACAAAAGTCCGCGTAGAGTATTTGAGCTGACTAGATAAGTCAAGGGTGACAAGCCAGAACCAATGAAAAGTAAGGAGTACATGATATCAACCATTAAAGAAGAGTAACTACGGTTTTCTAGAAGTTGTACCACTTTCGGGGCCCAGAGGTCCATTGGGATCCAGGGGACAGTCGAAATAACATACAGGAACAGGATGATGATAATACACCAAGGAACCGAGTTTCTGATCTTTGTCACCAGCTTGGACTTCTTGCCGCTGGACTCACCCTCTGATTTCTCCGACTCACTCACCATCATGGAGTTGGTCAACTTCCTAGTCCTCTGTCTAGAGATGAGGACGGTGCTGTAGATCAGCGCGTACAACACCACCACCACCAGTATAGGGAGGATATACCCGACCAGCACCGCGGAGGTGGTGAAGATAGTGTACTCCACGCTCTCGCAACTGTAACTACAGTACGGCTCGGTAGTACCACTTCCCGGCTCCACCAGGTCTATCCCGCACACGCCCAGGTGTGGTAAACAGAACACACTCCCGCAGATACATAGCCCTATAAACAGTCCACACAGCTGGTATCGCGTCTTCAGGATCAGGTCGTTGTCGAAGGGACGTTTGAGGAAGATGGTCCTGACGACGGTGATGTAGAGGAGCCCGTAGACGGGAAGAACCAGGACGAGACTGTGTGTAGTAACTATGTACTGACAGCTGGTTGTGGTGTAGGCGATGTTCACCGTCCAGGTGATAATCATCACCAGCACTAGGAGGATCTGTGGATATAACTAGTGTAACCAGAGAAAATGGGAATCTTAAGGTTTGTTAAATGAGTTTACATTCCCAAATTTTGAAGAGAAAAGTTTAGAAAATGACGTAATTTCGCACAAAAAAAGTTACCTGTGTAAACGCGTAGAAGACAACTGAGATGTAAAGATAGAGTAGAGACCGGAGGTGTCTCAAGATTATGTAAACAAGGAGAATTGAGGAGATCATTATCAGGGCTAGACAGGGGAAACTCACTACTCTTGTAATCTTGAAGCCTGAGTAGGTAAACCCTCCATCGTCATGATTTCCATCATAGATCACAGAACTTTCATTCGGGTAGCTGCTAAAATGGAAAATCATTTCTGCTATTTCTTCAGAAGGACTGGTAAAATCTGTCTCTTTCACTTCGCCCCACTGATCGTCCAAAGGGTTGAAGATAATTTCGCCTGGTTCTGGAGTTGGCTCACTTGTGTCATCAGCAGGAGGTGTCACAGTTGTACGGTACAATGGAGCTGAATAGTTGAATATCGAGGAGGATGAATAGTTTCCCGGAGTGGTGGGGTAGAATGGTGTCGTGCCGGTACTGAACGTCGACATTGTTAGGCTGATCTTCTGAGTTTGGAGAGTCGAATTAAAAATTATAGCGAATTTTCATGATTCCTGATAACTAGCTAACTAGCAAACTAGCGTAATTATATACACTGACGCTGTAAAAAAGACGGATATAGGCATAGTGAAATGGATCTTGATAAAGTGGCTGAGGACGACAAAACGGAGATGGTGAGAAAACACAACAAGGTATTAAGTAGTGTTTAAGTATGTAGGCTCGTTCTAAAACAAATTATAAGTCAAAAAGTAACTCGAAGTTCCATAGTGTATAGAGGCAAACAAAACAACAGTGACAATTGAAACAGTACAGAGGAATATTTCAGTGCATGTTGAAAAGTGACAGAGAGGACATGAAATGTGACTGTGAGGACAGCAACGTAAGAACGTAACCTAGCGGTAGAGAATGATAGCATCATGTTGCTCTCTGAGTAATCACATTCAGTCCTGGACTGCAGCCTAGTGTGGCATGAATAAATCATGGGGGTATCCTAATCCTGTGTAAACAAGATAGATTCAAGCAAACGGGAGAGAAATTTATTTGCTAGTTACGTCAAAATTAGATTTTGAGATGAGCTCACAGTCTATACTGACATACGTTGAGTCTGATAGACACAAGTACAGTTTTACTGAAACAAGTACATGTATGAGGGGGTGCCGACTGCCATGACTACTCAATAACCAAATAATAACTTGAATCTAATAAATCCCGCTTTTGAACTCTTATTCAAAAATTTTCCGACCAAAACCGTTTAGATAATTAATTAAAGAGAGTACAAGTCCTTTTAATCATTATAAAATGACGCAGGACTAAAGATTAATATCTGATAAGTAAGTGCTATGGAGAAAATAATTCACGACTAAAGCAGCGATGCTATACCCGGATCACTTATCCGGCTCTGAACCTTCGTACCAAATTTACAGTTGCCTAGACGCTCTTTATGTCTTTCAACAACCATTGCAACAATAACTTCCTTTATGATCCGTCAAATGATAAGTCAAATGATGTGATCTATTCGAATAACATTATATTTGTTAATCACTGATATTAATATTCAGACTTGACATTAGCCTCGGTTCTGTAAGGTCCTAAAGCTTAATTCTATAAAAACAATATGTACTTACTCTCTTAATTCCACAATGAAAAAAGCGTCCATCCATCTCAAATTGTAAGTATACGTACTTGAGCAAGACTTGAGAAAGAGTCACAAGGATTAAGTTCAGATCTCACTTAAACGTGTAGCAATTCATGGTTTTAGGTTCTTTGAGTTCAACAAACGAAGTTAGTTGTGAAAAAGGAGACTGGAGTAAAGATTACAGCACAATCAGTCACATTCAAAATCATATTTACAGACAACTTTCTGTTTTTGATGAATTTTAAGTACCCTAATGTTTATTGTTCAGAGGCATAATTAGAATACGCGTTACTGTTAAAATTCCCTTATAGAAATAATGCTGAACACTGAAGTCACAAAAATACAAAAAATAACACGCCATATTTTGATGACCTCCGAGTGCCATGCTCAAGTCTTAGCCAACCACGTGACATCCTAGCACTGCATTCCATGTGAAACATGAAGCCTTACGAAAACTCAATAAGGTATTGTGAAGCACTCAGCAATTGGAGTCGAATTTCTAAATTTAGAGTTCCATTTATAAGAAATCAGATATCAGTATCGCTTCAACGATATTTAAGGTTATCTCATAAGTTTTTCTGATTTCAGTTCACAAAAACAGCCTCCATACTTCACAATGTACTACAGGTGTAGAGTCTGCACTGTAGGCGCCTCGTTCTCTCATTAAACCTTTAGCCTAATATGTGTTACACAATCATGCCGCATAAAACACGTACTAAATTCTTAAATTACTGGAAATACTAAATGAGTAAATGGCTGGGCAAGCTCATTTTAGACAACACACACTTCATGGTGATCAAATATTCATCAGATAGATGAAGGCTGACAAGTGTCAACAAGGGACCTTAACGTCTGGGGCAAACAGCTCATCTGTATTCGATTGTATCATCTCCAATAAGTTAACAAGTTATCAGGGTAGTGAACAATGCATGCGATTTGAGGTAATTTGGTATGGTAATTTGCTATTGATAATCGTTTGTATTTGTTACGAGTATTAGAAAAAGCGCATAGGCGAATAATGATTAATGATGTGGTTGGCTGATTTCCATTTTCACATAATACTTTTATTTAAAATAAAATCAAACAAATAAGCATGATTCGACCTAAAACGTATTTCACAAGACAATTAAAGATAGATAGACAACAATATATGCAGATTTTAGACCATCTTCGATTCGAATATCTCTATAGCACTATACCACTACCTAGGTGAGATTACTGGATTGTGTTGACAGCATATACTCCGTTCAGTGAAGAACGAAGGGCTAAGTCCAGTTGACTGCAGAGCCCGCTTTATTTTACCTTTGTCAAATAATCACATTGATTGCGGTCCATATCTATATTTAGAAATGCGACATGCCGTTTAAGATTGTTCGCCAAATTTTAGATGCCATCTTTCAGACAGATTTGATGTAAATACTGTAATTATACTTCTAAAATTATCAACCCAAGTTCTAATTAGCGGTGAAGAGTGCAGGAAGACATGAAAACAAGGATCAAGGTAAACGAAATGAAATTAGACAGACCGATAACTCGTATCGTTGCCATGTCGCGTCTAAATTACTCGTTCTTGGCAATTAGTGGCATCTTGAAGTCATGTTTCTTACCGTCAACTTCTAGTCATTACTATGTCAACTCGACAATTAAGAAATTCTAGATACCGAAAAGATGCGAGTTTGGAACATAAACAGTTCTGGAGTCAGATGGTTAGCCTTATCGGGCTTCACAAACTAAACAAACTAGCCTTCTTTCAGCGATGCGCACTACCTTCTTGAATCCAACATGTGAGTGAACAATCGCAATTAAACAGCGTTCCATGGCTTAACAGCAATTACAAACAATTAGTTGTTAACGCTTAAAGCTCCTGCTCTGGCAGTTATAAGAATGTGTTAACCTGTAAACAGATCGGGCAGTAACAGTCTAAACGACTCTTACAACAACAGCGCTATAGTTCTATAATTAACCGGGTAACAGAGAGAATAACTGTATTATAGCTAACTATACTGTGTAGGTGAGCAGGAAACTTAGCATCTAACAGCAACGTACAGACGCGTCCACACACAAACATACAGGAGTACAGGGGTTTAAATGTTCTAGTCTTGGGGTAGGTGGAAGCTGCGGGAACTTAAGGGTTAGAGATTGGTGTAAGAATATCACGTGATCGTGTTCGAGAGTGCTTATTGGATTGATTATGAGGGGACCTTAATTGACCTGTCAAGATGTTGTGAGGTGACTTTACATTGAATAGAAGAAGGAAGTTGCATGTATGTCTAAAAATTTTCCTTTAATGAGTTTGAGAGACTTAAGACTTAAGTGTACCGTTTCGAAAGAAGGAAGTGTTCCAATACGATAATTTTGGCTTTTCTTATGTAAAGAACAAAGAAGAAAATAAAAGACAAAATGAATATGTATAACGCAATCATAAGAAAATATTGCAAAAGGATCCTCTAAATAGTTTAATAAGAAAATACTAAAATGTTGAAACTAGCAACTGGATTTTCAAAAATCTATTATTCAATTCTAAGAAAAAATTTATAGCAGAACTACATATTTGGATCTAATATTATTGCACTATTCATTCGTATAAACGAATGATACTCATAACTCTTAGTCAGGCGACACTCGACAGGAACTCAAGGGTTATTCTGGATAAACATAAAAGCATTAAAAATAATTAGACAATCAGTGACCATGCTAGTTTTAAAAACAAAGATCTACCAGCCATTGTGGTATTATGATATAATGGTCTATATTAATAACAAGCGGAACCTAAAGCCGTCATTAGTCACTTCTCGACGTGAGTCGCGAGCATAGTCTCCGTTAAATTTAATATTTAGACAAAAACTTTCCTTGAATATAACTCTCTGTACCTGGATATAACTCTCTGTACCTTAATTCGTAAGGTCTATTGAAGCAAGAATATTGGTACTTCTATACTTAAATTACAGACTTAATACTTATGTTGTATGAACTTGTTCTAGGCCACCGAAAGAGTGAATAGATTATCAATGTGCTTTATCCTGAATCCCTTTTATTCTATGCCTCAACAAAGCAACAAGTGCAGTCAAAGATTCAGTACTAGAATTCACACATATAGCGAAAATGAAAATGAGAAAATGCATTGGTGAAGGTAGGAAGATGAATAATATCACATGAATATAGCACAGAACCAACACGGTTTTACTCTACTGCTACAAACAACATTACAACTAATTTAAACTAACAGAGGAAATGTTAACGTGAAGATTAGGGAGGATGGAAAATTAAATTTCAGAAACGAATTTAAGTTATCGGATATCTAAACAGAAAGTCTAGTAGACAGGATATTAAATTATCAAATTTAATCTAGTTCCATTTCTCTGTTCTCAGGAGGCATGTTCGTTTTCAAATGTCACTAGTCAGTTAGTCACTTAATCGGTACCTATGGCATCAATTTCAAATGAGTATTGGGTAGTCAATAAAGCAATGAATGTGGGTAATTTGTAAACTCTTGTTGCTTATGTTCATAGAGCCATAATTGCCTGTTTTGATTCTGGTAGAACATCGGTAGTTTAAACAGCTGCAGTTACTTGATATAGAGGTGTTGTCATGGTACAAAAACACAAGCAGAGAAAAAACACAGTGGATAATATAAACATATTTCTATACACAACAATAGAAACATATTTCTATATTTATTGTTGCAAGCAGCTGGAGACAGCAAGAAAATATAAGTCCCACCCAGTACAGCAGTAGGTGCCTAGTACCTACTACCTAATGAACTACTGCATTCTTGAAATATTCAAGTAAGTAAGCAAATAAGTCAATGCGAGAAATGTAATTCACACAGTGGGCAGGTTAACGTACATTTCACAAGGACAATTGATTAGTGATTACATCCATAGATAACAATAATGTTAGCTTAAATTTCAGTAATAGTATAACCGAAATCTGAGAGCTGTTTATAAGTATTTCATGACAAAATCATTCAATGTAAAATATTAGAAGGACGGTGATATTATTTAAGTAATAGTAAGTCATTAAAAGAGGTGAACCCTAGCTTGTTAACATCTTATTACCTTATTAAAAGGAAGAGAGGAATTATAAACCTATTTTGGCGGTTCTCCGAATTGCGACATTCAAGTGGCTAACGAAATTTTTACCAGATGTTTCAACTGCCCAACTTCATTACTGAAAAAGTTTTTGCAACAATTTTAGAATATTGTTTAAATTTCAGTTGACTGTTATGATTAAACTATTTAACATTTAAACAGTAGACTTAGCCGGTTTGTGAAATGGATGGTCTAAAGGTTATGTCACTTTTGACAAGTCCTTGTCTTAACACCATATGCAGCACGTTAGCTGGAAGGAAGAGAATTATAACATAGACAGTTATAGGGCGTTATATATTATATGTAGGGCGTTAGGGGGTGGAGCAAATCACCATTATAAAGCTATCAGAATATTAGATCAACACAAAAACAGTTGACCAACCCAGGAAGATCTTTCAATTTTTGTATGAAAATGATTGCAACTTTATGACAACTAATAAGATAAATCGCCTATATATAATAATAATAGTAATAAATATAGTAATAATATAATATATAATAGTAATAATAATAATAAATATATTTATATTTTTTTAGATGCAATGTTACAAAAGTACTTATACGGATCCATGAAATACATCTAGACAATTGAGGAGATTATAAATTTAGGCAGTGGCATTAAGGAGAATAGAACTGGAGAACTTCTCATGATTTGAGGATCTACTGATCTACAATACATACTTAAATGACTGTAAGGAGTATTCTTGGAATGCAATTAATTTGGTCGAGCATATGAAAGGAAGTTAATTTACTTTCTTGGCTGTTGTCATATAAGAGTCACACAAAATATGGGTTGTTCCGCAGAATTCTAGGTGTATGGAAAAGCCTATTAGTATCTATCATATTCTATGCCATTACCTATAACCTATCAATTTACCAGCCTCAGTTAACCCACAGCTACAAACATTGAAGTTATCAAAACATAATTTTATTTTTTGAGTTCACTTATCGTTATCGATAATCATCTCTAAGATTCTAAAGGAGAATATGGAGCAATTACAAATCACTAGTGGCAGTTGGCAATGCGCTGGATATCTGTACCGAATTAAGTGCTTTATCGAATGATGACCTGATGTTGTCATGACTTTACTATGCAGAAACTATTGCAAAAAAGTGGCGAGGAAAAATTGTTAACAGATAGCAGCAATGCCGATAATTCACGAGAACAGATAACCCTGACAATCAACCCTGAGCTATCAACAAGAAACATCTCGCCAGGTCATAACAGGAATATACAGTCATGCCGCCATATTCGCTTGAAAAGTAAATCCTTCATCCCAGTTAAATGACGGTTGCTCAATGAAAATTGAGAAATGAGTGAAGTTATAAGTTTATTCAATATAAATTCATTCGATGCAAGTTTATTCAATATATGTTTATTCAATACAACTTCAAATACAGAATTGACTAACTAATTATTTATCGGCAGGTTTTCGAACACCCTTGACCGGGTGCGATGATAGGAAATCTAGCTCCGTTGAAAGAAACGACAAAGATAACTGTAAAGGGCAAACGGGCAATATAATGCGACCCTAAACACGCTGTACGTGGTTTTCGTTATTCAGCAAAAAAAACTTGTTGAATGTGCGAGGCTACTTGAGTACACAAAATGTGACAGATTGTGCAATACAAGCTCAATAACTGTATTATACAGTTATTGAGCTGCATTCCGATACTGTCCCCTCATTATATGAATAAGTTTTGATGTTAGGGGATAAGCTTGTCACAAGATTTTGAAGCTTTGCGCCAGGGATAATATAGGATACTACAAATAAGTTTGAACTGTCATTGAGTCATTCAAAAATCTCCTAATTTTCTTAAACGTAGCATTAAAATCAACCACACGATGTCAAATATAACAATATGTCATGGCACATGAGTAAGTCTTTTCATCTTATCGTTTATACATTCGACATCTGTCAAAGAATTGATGTAATATGTAGGAATGTTAAAAAATTTATGTAATATGTATAAGGAATGTTAAAATCTGTTGAGTGTTGATGTAAATACATGCTAGAAAAGTCAAGGTGACAAGTCAAGAATACATATCTTGTAAAATAGCATTCAATAGCGAAATTTGGGATATCTGGATATTATTCAATTATTCATAAATAAAATTTCACAAGCTATCTGCTGGTAAACGAAACACTAGACATATCCGAGTTTGTCAAGCTTGAAGAATTCTTAGATCTTCTCACAGTCTTGCCGGCACTACCAAGAGCACTAGAATCAGAAGTAAGTTCACTTTTGATCACGCTTGCACTATTTACCTCCTCAGAAGTGACACTTATTACCCCCTCACCTTGGCCGGAACCGTCCTTCCCTAGACGATTCTCCCGTATCTTGTTCAGTCTACCACCTCGGGTTATGACAGATTCATCCGGGAAACAATGTCTCCATCTGGGTTTCCTAGATGTACACCTTTCTGTTCTCCTCCGCAAGCTTTCCTCCCACGAGGTGTTAGCCAGCTTTTCTAGAGACAGTGTCTTCCTGAGAGCTGGTTTTCTAACTCTACTAATGCAGTATGCAGGGTGGTATATCCACTCTCCCTCTATCATCACTTTGTAGAACCCAGGAAGTGAGGTGATCTCCTCTACTTTGCTGTTGTCTAGTTGGAAGTACTTTCCGTCCTTGAAAACCTTGTAGTAGAACTCTTCTGGAGCACGGAATGAGGTTGAGCGAGTAAGAGGTTTTGGTACTGTTGGTACTTGTAAGGAGGGAGTTCTTTTCTTGGGAGAAGAAGTTTGAATCGGATCAGACTTCCTGAACTGCTCGCACTCATTCAGCGTGTTATCATCCTGAGCTGTCACCTCGGTCACACACATGGTGTCGCTATTGAGCCACATCGGGAACATTAAACTCGACTTTACTCTGATGGACTGGTTTACATCACACCTTACGATAAACACATTCACCGCGCCAGGATCTGGTCTGACCAGCTCAGCAGGAAGGATATACTCGCCTTGTTCTGAGAGAACTCTGAAGTGGGTGGGAGCAATAACCACCTCCTCACCCTTCTCCTGTTCCCATACAACAGGAAGAACCAGGTTCATGTGAACAATGTATTTCCGTGTAAGATGTAAGACTCTGTAGTAACCAGGCCTAGCCTGGATTGCTCGGACATGTTTTCCGCTGAGTCGGACAAACTTCCCCTCGATAAAGACGCTGTACTCCAGAACATCTAGTTTAGTACTTGTAGTGGAATTTGTAGAGTCAGAGAGTTCACCTTTCTGTTCCTCTGGATGCAGATGGTCAGGTTTGTCTACCTCAAAAAACTTGACAAGATCACCTTTTACCCTGACGTTTTTATCTGGTAATTTCACAACATAGGTACCAGGTTTGCGGATACTATCTTTAACTTTTGTAGCTGGGAATACTTGCCATTCTCCTCCAACAAACACTCTGGCAATTCTGTTTCTTTTCACTACCTTTACAGGTACTTCAACGACAACTTCACTGCTGTTTTCTATTTCAATCTGTGCAATGTTCGCTTTAGGAACCTGAAAGATCTTACCCTCATATACAACACTAAATATATCACAATTTTTGGATTGTGAAACATTAGTCTCTGGAACTTCTGCCCAAAACTTTGCTTCAGGATCTTCGTCTCTGGGAAGCAAAACGTGAACAAATTTGCCATCATCAGCATCATTTTGCAGCATGTTCGCATCAGTTTTTGGTGCGGTCGTGCTTGCAATAGCTTCGTTCACATTTGCCTCATCAGCTTTCAAGTTTTTAGTTTTGTCTATCCCCTGAGACTGACAGCGAATCAGCTTTATGTCATTAGAATTGACGTAAAATGTTTCGCCTTGATGATTGACTTTGTAAATGCGTTTGTCTGAAGAAAACTCGTTTGTTACATTTACATTCTTCCCAGACACTCTGATTTTTGAAATACCATGCACAACTTGATAAATCTGATTTGGAAGAATCTCCAACCGTCCACCTCCAGTACTCCCGATAGGTTCGAGAGTGTAAGACTCGCAATCACTCACATCTTCCTGGGAAGAAGAAGACAGGTCGGACTCAGGGTAGTCTAGGTTCAGGGAGGTCGAAGAGGTAAACTCGGTGGTCGTTGTGTTTTTGGCGGCACTCGCCTCGCTAGTATCTCCATTGGAGTTTGAGGTTTTCTGAATTTGCTGGTTACTCTCAGATTCGTCGCGATAGTTAAAATGTGTGGCAGGACCACCATGGTAAAACTGAGGCTGGTAGGAACTTCTTGCAGTGGAGTTAGGAATGGATGTGACGGGCAAGCTAGAACTGTTGAAGTTTACTGCATGTGAATCTGGATGGGGAAGTTGTTTCGGGACAGGCTGATTGCTTGGTGGGGTGATTTGATTTTGTAACGCTGGGTAAGAATGAGGCAACATTGCGACCGGCTTGACATTGTAAGATGTAGGGTTCGGTGTGTGGTTCGGTGTGTGGTGTGGATATCTGTAAGAGCTGTTTTGATTTTGAAAGGTATTGAAATTTATGTTGGAGTAGTGCAAACCATGTTGAAAACTTGTTGTTGGAGTGTTGTAGGGCTGATAAGATTCAGTAGAATTTTTATACTGATTTCCAGGGAAGTTAGTTCCAACAGTAGCACTCTTAGCATTGGAAAGAGTGTCAATATTCGTAGCATAGGGTATATTAGGCTGCTGAAGGTTATGTGGGTTATGTGGAGAGGTTAACATTCGAGGGGAAGCGACGTCTGACTGATTTGGAGTGGTTGAATAAGTCAAATACTCGCGGATCGCCTCATTAGGTTTAGGCAGGGAAGAACTATTTGACTGGCTGTACAAAGGCTGTGATACAGGCTGTTCTTGAAGTGAAACAGACTTATTCTGAAGCGAATGTGAAGTTTGAAATTTAACTTGAGAGTTAGGGTTCTCATTTCTTGTGACTTGGGTAAAACCAGCAGAATTTTTCGGATCTTGAGGTGACACTTTCTGCGTCTGATGAACATCAGGAGCCGAGTTCGAGGATTGCGAATAAAAGTTGTAACCATGGTAATTGGCGAAAGCGCGATTATTTACAGCGTTGGACTGGGACGAAGTTGGAAGGTGTCTAGCGGATATCTGGTACCCATGTTGATAAGGATACCTCACGTGATGTTGAAAGTATTGATGTGGAGGGTAAATGTGGTGCTGGTAGTTCTTGGTTACAGCATGAAACACGGTATCTCCAGTAGACCTTTGTAACTGTCCTGAAACCTCTGTGTTTTGTGTGTTGTTGCTTCTTCCTGACAGCATGATCTTATTTCCCTGAGAATCATTTTATGGTTGATAAGCAGCTTACGAAAAACGCTTTGATAAAAATAGTCAAGGGATGTGAAATATATTTCTGCAATAAAAATTGAGTCGATCACAAAACCTTAAACATTCACAAACTGCTTCCGAAAATCTTACTGATATCCAATTCCAATCAGAAAAAACAAGTAAGCTTTAATTTCTGCTGAACAAAATTGGGGAAAACAATCTTATACACGAAGCACAAGACCGCAACATAGAGGGAGTACAATCAATTTCCTGGTTAATAAATTGAGGTTTAAAAAACGTTCTACTTCTCGTTCTTAGTTAACATGAACAAACTTGTTAGGAACACACTAACAAATGTACAAAACGGTTAAATCACTCACCGATGGTCTCATGAAATTGACTTCTGCTTTCGATACTTGCCAAAACGTATTTTCGGTGTCTTCTCGCCGCGTTTATAGTTCATTATCCAAAATTTCAATCCAACAAGTTCCAAAAAGCAAAATTTTTATCCAGATATTTCAATACAAGTGAATATTATTATGTTGCAAGGAGTTGGTTTTTATACTATAATTTATATTTAACTGATACGGGTTGACGTAGGTAGATTAACATAAAAGCAATTAGTTTTCATAAACAAATTGATAAACCAACTACAAAATTTATAAACATATTATAGCCTTGAAGATTAACAGTTGGGACAGTTCATGATTTCGCAAGACAAATCATGAACAGTCCTTCGGGATGGTCCACAATGTTCAGGTTGTGACAGCAATTTACCCCCCCCCCCCCCCTAAGTAAAATTAAGATACGTCTTAAGAGGATGCGACCTATTAAAGCTAAGAACCGCTGTAACCTGTCAACCTGATGTAAAAAGTTTATGACCCTTCCCAAGAAACAGTCCCTTACAAATAAATATATACTACAAACAAAAAGGGGAACAAACAGACAAACTAACCTATATCAGAGAGTGACAAAGCAAGCTGATCAGCTTTACTTTCTTCTGCTCCCTCGGCGTTCAAACCACTGTTTTGACTCGACTCAAATATGTTGGGTATCGCTACTGATTCTCTGTAGTCTCTACTGATCAGCTGAATTTTAAACCCAATATTTAATAACGTGAGGATCATAAGGAATTCAGCAAAACAAAGATTAAAACTGTCGATCACGTGACAGCTGCATTCTTGTAAGACTTACCTAATGTCCAATGAATAAACAATGATAGAATGAAAAACGTACAAGACTCACATGATAGCCGAGCTCACAAATCTCGCTAGGGACGAAGTATGGGAGTTGTTGGATCCAAGAGGGTGTCTGTAACTGTTCCATGTCGTCGTTTAACACCGGAATAAACCTCCGATGTACCTGGTGTCATGGTGATATTGTTTATTTATTGTTATGGTGATTTTGTTAATCGGGTGTCGTGGTGATATTGTTAATCTTAATCTTGGCATGAACCTTGGTAACGTCGGTAAACAACGTCAGAGCAGAATAAGAAAGAGGCTCTATGTACAGAAATAGAATTAAATATGATTCCTGGGGTTAACATTCCAACTTCCCAATATTCCCGATCAGCTGAACAAAAAAGGCCCAAAAAAACTAGCTACCTCACTGGGACTGAGGCCCCATCTTGAGATATCAGCAGCAGTGATGTAAGGTGAAGTCCGGTGAGGTGTGCTGGAGGAGCCAGCCAGACCGTCCAGTTTGGTGAGGACTGAGAGAGAACTCACATAGTGCTTCGACATTATCACCAGGACAAACTCGCACTCTTCTACCTGGAGGGGAAATTGAGGTCAGCTCTTTCATTTTCCAAAATTTCAAATCAAATTGACGCAAGAATCTGAACTAAAGACTTAAAGATTCCTCAAAGCGCCTTACTCAAAAACTGGAGTTAGTTAGGTAAGCGCAGCCATGGCGCATGTTACCTTCTCATTTAGCCAATCGAAATAGCCTAACTCCTCAAAATCATAGCCGGACTTGGTAGTGAGGTCACATACACATTCTGCTAGACCGTTCAGCTGAAAAGATGAACATTTAGATGGCAGAATCCATAAAAACAACTTACAGCCAACTATAGTTGTGAAATTTTGTAAATCAAAGGAAATATATTTCCTTTTGTTTACAAAATTTTCATTCACAATGTTGTCGAATTACACATTTTAGCTCGTCACATATTCTTAGTTATAAATTTAAAAAATCAAAACTTTATATCTAGTTGCGATAACGTACAAACCTCTAAAGTATTGACAAGCTTGAGGATCAAGTTAGTGTGCACTACATCGTTGTCAAGTTTCAGATAGGATATGAGAACCTTCGGGGGAATCATCAGGTCGGAGGGACGGAAAATGAATTTCTGTAGTTCCTCTGAGGTCCAGGTGTGTTGTTTTGGAGCGGGTAATGAGGCTGGCCTGCTCTTGAAACTAGAAAAGATGGTCATGTCTTTAATGAGCTTAAAGTTGGATTGTGCAAATTTAGTTTCGCTGTTTCGATAGTTATTACTGCTAAAAAGAACCCAAAAATCAGATCAAGCATACAGAAGTAAGGACTGTTTACAAAAAACTTGTTAATACGTTTTATTGAAACATCGACAAGGATACAAGAAGAAATAACAAACTTGTTAACACTCCGCCAATTTCCAGGAGCTGGGGAGCAGATGAGCGAATCTAGCGCAGTACTGGAGACGGGAGACTTGTTAGAGGTCAGCCCGAGAGGGGAGGATGTAGGGGAACTGAAGCGGGACATGCTGCTTAGACTGTCTCTGAAGAGGGGGATGTTAGCTGTTTTTCGTGTAAATCAACATTATCTAAACCTCTTGGTCTCAGGATTAGTGACAGAAATTTTTGGCATATTTGCCCGGAATATCGGTTATTATCATTGTGGACATAGTACAAGGCTTGCCTCGTTTGAATTGGTTTGTTTAAGGGCCAAAAAAATTCAAGAAAAATCTGAAAGTGTGAGTTTGTCTGTCTTAAAGGTTCAGAACAGAGACCTAATCAGATCCTGAAAAAGATCATGAAGAAAGAGATACAACAGGATCTATCCGATTGTATCAGGTGAATAAACAATTTTTATTGTAAGTATTTGGGAATTGTCTTTACTTTATTTGCCACATGATTTTTGTAAACAATTAGATGGAAAAGATTGTTTTCATTATTCACTGTAGTCACTCTGCAGACGACTTTCTTGATAAAATATAAATGATAAGGGTATTTAGTTCTGTAACTTAAAAGGTCGCGAGTAATAACATTTCCATTTCATATATATCTAAATAAACTGCAATTTTTCCAATCTTACCAACAAATCACTATAAACAGACAATCAATACATACCCGATTATCTGTGATTGGTTAGATTCGATACTGTGCACGCTTGTTGAACGATCTGAAAAATTTTATAAATTCTAAATGTGCCACATTTAGGGTTTAACAGTATGACCGCGATAACAAGGGTGATGTCTTTAAGAATACGATTGATACTAACAATGTCCTTGTTACTAAATAAGATGACAATCTATGTACCTAGAGAAGAGTTGCTGGAGTTTAAAGCGATGCAGGACTCAGTAAGCAGACTTTTAGTGGAGGGAGAAGACCGCATTATGGTGATCTCATCAGCTCCGAAAGTCACTCTTTTTGCAGAAGAGGAAATCTCGGTCATATTGTCAATCTGCAAAAAATCTTCTTCACAAATTGTTCTTAATAAATGTGAAAAATTATGGTGATACACAACTCAACATTAAGGACAGGAAGAATTTGCTTCGTATTTGAATCTAAATCTTGGCACCATGGAGCGATATGCAATCTGCCGTTTTTGAAGGGTCAGCGAGAATTTCAGACTATGTATGTTACTCACGGCACAGAAAGGATGGAAATCTATTGCAACACAAGTTGTGGGACAAATTTCGGCGGGACGCATTAACAACTTAACAAGTGGTAATGCATGACAGAATATTGATACAGTCCCATAGAGGCATACCGATAATATCATGCTGTGAAACCGACTCCTTTTTACTACCATGTCACACTGGTGTAACAGTCCAAGTATCTGATATGGTAAACTAGATAATTATCTATTTGTAAATCTATTTTTAGATTCAAGCTAATGAAAAACCCAAGAAGACGTAATTATCTAAACCAGATAGCAAGATTTCGGTTCGTTGAAGTAAGCCCATGTCTTCAGTCCGTGAGCAGATGGTACCATCCGGGGTGCAATGAAGAGCGGTTTATACGGAATCCTGGAGTAGATCTCCAACTCTGATTCTTCCTTCTTCAGCTTCTTCTTTCTCTTTTTTCTTTTCTTCTTTTTGGTACCCTAAATATTATGTCTTTTTTTATTATATTTATAGTCAAATTAAATAATTAAATCTATCATTCAGTACACTTAATTGAAGGTTCCAATCCTCGTTAACCGCTGATATACCTTAGTGACGGAGGCAGTAGTGTTTGACTCAGACACAATAGACACTGCACTCTGAATACTGTTACTTCGCAGAGTCTTCAGTGTGGGTGCAGACTTCTTTACTTTACTGCGAACTTCTTTCTGCTCGGCTGTAGGTCATCAACTGTTTAGCAATGAAGCAACTTTGCAACATAAACTTTTTGTGTGAAAGTCTTTAAATCTAAAGAGTAATAATATTCATTGTTTCAGTTTATGACTTGAGATGTTGATTTATGCACACGAAGTGAACATTTAGCACATATTAAGCACTGACAAACTTGAACACTGTCACCAGTACAATCACTGAAATTATTTTTCAAACTCAAAAGTTAGAACGAATACGAATATATAGAGGACCATGAAAAATAGGTAGGTTTGTGGCCGACAGAACTTAGACATCTATCATCTGTTAGCTGTTTAATTGAGCTGAAATAGCCTGAGTTGCGTTACTCAACCTAATGCGTTACTTAACCTGGTGCGGTGCTGAAACTACATCTAAATAAATAATAAAACAACACAGTAAAATCACATGTCACTACAAGTACAACACTGAGTTACGAATGTTTACCAGAACACGACGACCTACGTTCCGGAGCTGGTTTTTCTCCGTCTTCAGAGAAGATAACAGACAATATATCTAAATCTGGAGTGGAATTATTCTTTATGACTTGTAAACATACCTGACTTATCAGTCGTAAAAAATTAATGATTTTCATATCGATTCCACCTATTTTTGTTACTGCTCCCAAGCAAAACACATATGAACTTCCCAAACTCTACACACCTGGCGTGGAAATGGAATGTCTGGGGACAGCCCTCTCCTCCGACATCTCCCCCTGTTCAGGAAGAAGCATTCTGATCTCTTCTTCCTCTTCTTCTTCCTCTTCCTCGTCCTCGTCCTCACTTCCACCACTTTGTGCTAGTGAGTTCCTAGAGTAGAAAAAATATATATTTAATGAAAATAACCAGAGTTTAACAACCCAAACACCTTGTAGAGATAACGAGAGTTTAACAAACCCCAAATGAATCCGAAATACAGTATAGTTTTTCAACCTACTTTGTGATTTTGACATCAGAGAAAGGAGTAAAAGCGTTGACGGCCTGGTTACTACTCTCCAACTCTGTGCTGGCACAGGATGCGTCTCGAGTCATAGTTGGGGACATGGTCAGGCTCTGCACAGTACCTGCACAGTGCATCAGGCTATAAAGAAGTCGGCAGAGTCTTGAAAAAATTTTTTACCGTTTCGACTGGGGAACTATAGTGCACTGTGCATTCCTTTGTACGGCAAAGGCCGTTTCAGTTTATACTCGGCAAAATAGCTCAGGCTGTGATCGTACGATTTTAAAATTTTGCGTGTATCAAGTATCAACTGAGGTGTAAGTTTATAGGTAGATTACTTCATATCTATCAATGTTGAATTTTGCCCTGGTCATTAACCAAATTGCCGATCATTTCTGATAAAATTAATTAACATGATAAGACTTGCTTCGGCGTTGTTTCTAATTGAAAGATCCGTTATCACCACTTATTAACGCATTTGTGCTACAATTGAAGGGTTTAAATGGAGAGATGCTTTATTAAGTTCCAATTAATCAAAATAAGTAACCCTTTGCCTTAAACTACAATAACCTATTACAGGTGAAATAAGAGATGATAAGCGTTGAGAAAAGAAGATCATTCTTATTAAATTAATCACCTTTTGTAAGTATAAATACAGCTGAAAGAAATTCATACTGCAGTATCGTTCTCCAGTTTGATTGTTTTGTATCAATTTTACTTTCGAATTCAAGTTAAGATAAGTAATTTTCTATAAAACCTTAGCCCCAAAATTTCTAACTTGAAATAACTTTTTTAACAAACTCCGAACTTTTAAGGTTAAATCACGAACAAAATGTCTACCGAACTAGAACAACTGAAAATAGAGCACGAGACACTCAGACTGCAGAAGAGAGCAATAGATCGGGAGACCGAAGACACTAGAACCAAGACTGTCGAGGACAAGCGCGCTGCCCAGGCTGAGATCGAGAAACTTCAGCTAGATCTAGATTCCGCAAAGGATGAAACCGCTGATCTTACCCAGAAGAACAAGTGCTTGGAAGCCAAAATTGCTGAGTTGAAGGAAGAACATGCAGCGAAAAAGAAGAAACAGGAAGAAGATTACGACAACCAGCGACGCGCCAAGCAGAAGTTGCAGTTCCAGGAGGCTAAACTTTGTACCAAGAAAGTCAACATTGAGAAGACGTTGGACCCAGTAGAGGTACACAAACTCCAAATTGAGGAGCTCAAGAAAGAAGTGGAGTTCAACAAGAACGAGAGAGAAGAAGTAAAGAAGATTTACCAGACAGAGATGAACAAATTGGACAACGCGAAGGCTAAACTTGCGTTCCAGAAGAAGACGTGGGAGAAGAAACTACAGGCAGCCAGAGAGGAACACCTCAAACTGAACGCCAACTGCATCAACATCAGGGAATCATCAAGGAAGCAACTCTTCGATAAAGAACTACTCCTTAATCGTCTAGTGCTGGATACTAAGCGCTGTACTAAATCTATTCCTGAGTTGGAAGCCAGCATGGCTGTTTTGGAAAAGATGGTAAAAGAATAAGCACACTCTAGGGCTGTTTGGATATATCTAAATATACAACTTTTCTGTGATCTTTTTTTGAGTAACTTGCATCATTTGGCTATTTGTTTATTAATTATTCTGTACTTGGAATATTTGTCGATTTCGTTAGTATTCATAAATTGAAAAAACTAAAAGCATTTCCTGATCTTTCCTCACTTCAACTAAAAAAACCAGTTAAAGTAAAAATTCGGCAACAAGAAGACAAGGATGAGGAGAGAAGCAGTAGTTACCTAGCCACTGTTCCAACATGCCACCCCCACTTGTACAGCTCATGTTCATCAGCGACTCGGGGAGATCCAGGTCGGGCGGTTCGAACGACTGGTTTATCAGGTCAAGAAGCTCCTGGAATATATTCAACGTTAGGGCGGAATGCAATTTGTTAAAATTCTGTACCGAAAAAAAATGAAAATATAAAACACAACAAAAAATACTGAATTACTGATTAACCCTACTTACCGAATCCCGGTCGTCCTCATCATATCCACCCACACTACGGTCTCCGGGAGCAGGAGACCAGACACCTTTACCAGGGGTGTCAGGTACCGGGGTCTTAGCGGGGGTCCAGGTGTCCGGCAGGGGGGACAGTTGGTGTAGGGCTGGACTGGATCCGTCACCGTATACCTGGCAGTACAGGTAGGGTAATGTGGGGCGTGAGGGGGAGAAGATTGTAATACAATCGGGTCAGGAATACCAGCAAAATTTCTGAATAAATTTCAAAGATGCGGTCTGTTAATGATAAAAGAAAAAATGCAGAGGGATAAAATAAAAGTACCTCAACCAAAGTTGCTCGACTGCTGTCATCTAACTCTCCCCCTATCTCGTGCTTATCAGGACTTTCTCTAGAGGGGTTTTTGTTCCCCGCCTTCTTCTTCTTGGGAGTCTTGACAAGCTTTCCTCCTTTCGTCTTTTGTGTTTCTGTTGTGTTCGTGGGCTTTTGCCCCGATTTGTCCTGTTTATAATTTGTTTCGTTGTCAGGTTGCTTTTTCTGGTTTTTCTTTGTTGGAGGGGTTTCCTGGACTTTCAGAAGATTGGTTGAACTTGATTTGCTGCTGACTGATGGAGGGGTGTCCCATAAGCTTCTCTGAAGTCAAATTTGATTGTGAAATATCTTCTGAAAAATCGGCAAGATACTTAAATGTTTTTACCGAGGTACAGTCACAACTCACACTTCACAATAATCTAATTATAATCACGCGTATCAAAATACTTCTGAACTGGGGTTAAAATAAATTGCTCTTACCCGAGTCATGTTGGTTTTGGTTTGACCAAGTGTATTAGCCACAATCTTCCGCCTTTTGAACTCCTTGAGCTCACGCCATTTGGGCTCGATGTAGTTCCTCATAGCCTCGAAGCCTCTGTTGCAGACTTCAACAGGTGGCCAAGTCAGAGGGTTGTGTCGGAAGTCAACTGCGTCCGGTTTCAAACACAATTCCGGCAGCATTATTATCTGGGGGAGTTGGATCAGGTGAGCAGCTCTAGAGTTGCAAAGTGTTGGAACCAAAACGAAAAATCAATTTATCAACTTTAAGTATCTCTACTATGGAAGCAAAACAAGACAAACAAAACTCTGCTATGTCAGGGGAAATACCTCGTATGGGAGGATTGAGATGAAGTTGTAGCTACACTTTAGGATCTGCAGCTGGGGATAACACGAACACAGCACTAGCGGGAACTCCTCCAGTCTGGAATATGACGTAGTCACGTGATTTAAACTTTATCTTTACTTTAAAGATAGTGTGCTAGTTATATTGGTTTACCGCTCTGTCGACATGGACTGTGGTTTGCGTTCTATCAGTATTATGTTGAATAATCTTGAATACAGGTAAACAAGGATCAAGCAAAAGTACAAACTTGTTAGAGGATATGTTGAGGTAAATAAGACTGGTCAGGTTCTTTAAGTTGTTTGGAAGTCGCTTTATTCGGTTGTCACTTAGGTTAAGCACCTGTCGAGGTTCAGTTAAGATTTGATACAAATTTACTGACAAACTTAACTCAGAATAGATTTTTAGGACCTGGCCAAATCATTACGATGTTCGCAATTAATCTAGTAGATTGAAAAGCGTTTACCCACCTTGAGGTACCTGAGATGTCTGATGTCGATGGGGATGGAAGGTATGGTGTTGTGACTAAGATCTAGCTCCTTTAGAGACGTTACAGCGAGCACCTCCTCTGGAAACTCGTTAAACCGGTTGTAGGACAGGTCCAGTTTCTCAAGACAATCCAGTCTGGAAATCTTTCTGGGGATTTCTCTGAGAGGTTGACAAACTGTTATACTGTGGAGAGCTCAATCTCTACCGATTATTTTCGGCGACAAGGGAAGTAACAACGCCTTGATAATCCAAGCTGTAACGTTATCATGTTACAGCTATCATAGAGAAAACTATTCGTGGGGAGGTGTAGCAAGACATGTGACCCCAATCGACCAATGAGAGGCCAGATTCGACCGATCAAACGCTCCCACGAGTCAAACTGCGCGACAACCTCCCTTCTCTAAAAATGTTAATAATCACCACTACATATAAAACCTGAGAAAATTCCTGTTGAAGAGGAGCGTCTCCAGATCATCACATCTAAGTACCATTTTGGGGAAGATAGTCAGGGCCATCTGACTCATGTCGAGGTAAGTGTCCCGTCTCAGACACTTCACTCGGCGTCCGTCCTCAGTCACCACTTCTGTACAGACAAAGTGAGTTTACCACATTAGGATAAAAAAGTTTACAACATTTCAGCAAAGTAATAATATTAGGTTCTATGTTAAATTTTCTCACTTTTCTCAGAACTTTTGGAGTATATTTTGAGCAGGTCTCATCTTTTTGTACAAGAATAACAACAAGCTTTAATCGCACCTTGTTTTCTGTATTTAGGTTTGGGAAGGTTCACTTTCAAGGGGGGCAGCTGGAACATCATCTTGACACGTTATTCAGTCTTGTCACGTGAAACTTGTAGTTGTCACGTGTTTTTCACGTGTTTCTGGATCAAATCATATCCAAGTTTTCTCTCGCCTTACATCACAGATGGATTTTACTGCTACTGGAACACGCAGATTGCACTTACAAGTCAACGAAATAAGTACAAGAAAAGTAAGTTACGTACACAAAATATAGTCAGAATACTAGGTTATCCAAACAGTAAAATATAGGTTCAGGAAAAACTGCAAGAAATATAGCACAAGAAAATGTGGCCGAAAGATAAGTCTGCGTTACATTAGGAAGTTACAAACTTTTAATTCACGATGAAAGTTTTAAAGCTGAAATTTTAATTCAAAAAGAAAGTAAACGTGACGTTTAAGCTTCGCATTGGCTGTGTCAAATTTATCTATAAATCAAGGATAAAAGACCACTCAGGAGTAAGGCGGATTTAAGGAGCTTGAATGGCTAAAACTTAAAAGGGCAAAAAGACCATTTGGCCATTTCGGTGAAGTGCCATGATTTCTAACGGCTATTTCTGCTCAACCACATCTAAAGATTTAAACAAGATTAATAATGTCACATCGTGTTAACAAGCAAGAGAAATACAACTAGACGCAGCCGTTTAAAACAAAACATCCGACAGAGCTAGTTCTTTACAATCAGGAATATAATGCTTTCGAAATGTTAATTTAACTTCAGACCAGAAGGAAAATATACTCCACGTCAACAGACATCGTTAGGAAATCTGACAGCGACAACTTCAACTTGTTCTTAAAACAATGGTAGAATGGTAGAGAAACAAAGTTAATCCCGCAATAAGTATAACTATATATAAATAACGCAGCTGTCCACCACGAAAACAAGTAAAACAGTAAAATCTTATTTAAAAAAGCATTCAAGGTACCAACATGTACACTAATAGCACAGTACACAAATATTTATTGTGCGGTGAGTGTTGCGTATTGCAAGCTTAACAAGTACAGCGATTTTAAAGGAGCCAGCTCCTGCACATTTGACGCAATGTGCTAGAGCGACCTGACGGACTTTTCTTCCGCACCTTTGATTGGATGAGGTCTATCAGCTGAGTAGTTGTTGAGCAGCGAGAATTGCTTCATTAAAAGTTTCTGCCGCAAACAACAACATGAAATTATAGACTTGTTGAGGAGGATCGACGATTGATTGATTGATTTGTGGCCGATGCTGAGCATTAAGCGATCAAACTGTGCGTGTGCTGAGTCTTACCAGTTAGAAGTGCAAAAAAGTTGTACATTTGAGAAGGGATCCAGCAATTCAAACGATAATTAAACTTCGACAGTTACATAAAAGAAGAGACTTATCAGATGAAGCTGGATATTAGTGAAAATGAACACAATTCACAGTTCACAGTGACAGGACGTGAATACACGCAAAACAAGATATCAATCAAATCGTAGTGCCACGCACGTTACACACTCACGGTACAATAGAGCGGCAGAGTGTACGCGCTTCGCCAGATACTCTAATTACTCTTAGCATTACACTGCAAGAATGTGGCGCGATCCTAAATGTCACGTGACATAACTGCGCGTCACGTGACATGAGACAGTGTTGCCATTGGTTGCTGATTTCAAGGGGTTCGTTGGCGCGTTGCGTTACACATACACCAAGTTTTGCAGCTACTGGTAACGTATTTCAACAAATATTTTCCATGGTTACACTGTACACAGAGAAGGAAAATTCCAGAACACCAATACGCCATCAGGCATCAGTGACAGTAGCAGTTTTACTCGAATTGAGACCAATGAGGCAGTGGTTTTGAAAATGGAGATCCTTCTCTGACTTTTTCATTTCTAAACAACAACTAAACAAATTCAAATTTGACAAGTTACTGTTGCCTCATCGTCAAGATGAATATGCAAGCGTCTGCAATTTAAGGACTTTCGAGTTTAATTCTAAAATCTAAGTAAAGTATAACATAATTTAACTTATTTCTAGAAACACGTGACACAAGCCGAAAGACCAAGGTAAATCTGATCTTGGTATTTCCATTTCACATTTATTTCAATGCTCGTGCTGGCCGTTAACTCGAATTGCTTTCAATCTAATAAAGAATCAGGTGATTTGAAGAACGCATTTGAAGAGCTACAAAGACATATCAACTAAAGACATGAGAAACGAGATGACATTACAAATGATCTAGTATCAACAGGGGATGACAGAGATTATCATGAAATCATGATAAACACGTGCATCCTCTTCAAGAGTGTGACCAGCAGTCGAGTGCCAGTTAAATTTACATTTATGAAGGAGCAGAGTATCTAGGTAGCTGGACTGGAAACAAATAGCACATTCGATCTCTGGTCGTCGGCTAGCTAGGACCGTGCGATCTAATTTCCTTTGTAATCCAATAGTACGATAGAGAACCTTCGCCAGCCAGGAAAATAGCGACCGAGATTATCTCATGAGTGCAGCATTTAAAGGGGAACTATTTAGTGCCGGATCGGGAAGGAAACTTACCTTGGTACATTCCAGTTGCGAGCTTCAGCAATCACTTGCACTTTTCATAGCCGCCATTTGATACTTCAGGGCAAATTTACTTTTGAATTTGTGTCCCTTACTCCTCTTTGAATTTGGTGCAGCGGATTTTTGCGAGATGCGTGGGCGGACCTCGTACTGCTATATATTTCAAAATTTATAAAATTAATCTGTGTATTTTCACCAGTTCTACCGGAGATGCGGGTATATGTATAAACGTGTAGGTTAACAAGAAACGATCCTGTTACAAGGTAATATGAATCAAAAATCAAGTTTATAAATGTACATGCAGAAATAATCAGATGGTATAACAATATGCTCTAAAGAAGCACTCTAAATCTAATCACAGATTGAAATCACTCGGGAGTTTTATCAGGAAAGTCATACTTAGGAAGTTTCAGATTCATCAGATTTTCTGCAGTTCAATTATTTTATTCATAATTGGTAAGAATTAGATATCTGCCCTCTTTTTTCTTTATCTAGCTCTACTCCTGGCCTACATAATGATGATTGAAGGCATCTGAGGGAAGTCGGCGATTCTCTTTAAACCTTCTGCCACCACAACCAGTCCATTCCTGAAAGTATTTGAATGTAATATACTTTTTGGCCGTGGTAACATTCAGTTTATTTCAATAACTATTACTTAACGAACATATATATGTGTTTGTAAGTGTAAGATTAACATTTGTACCAAATTGTAGTAAATTGTTCTTTAAGTTCAGATCGGACGTGAAGTTCCACTCTCTGAACGTTACGACTGTTATGTATAATGTTACGACTGTTATGTATAATGTTACGACTGTTATGTATAATGTTACGACTGTTATGTATAATGTTACGACTGTTATGTATAATGTTACGACTGTTATGTATAATGTTACGACTGTTATGTATAATGTTACGACTGTTATGTATAATGTTACGACTGTTATGTATAATGTTACAGTACACACCATGTTGTAGAAGATGTACGGCGGTTGCTGGAGTCTCGAAGAAGAACCCAACTGTTGGTCCGCTCCACGTATCAGCACACTTTCCTGTAAAACATAGCGTACGTGTTTGGTAGTTCTTAAAGTTGACAAAACAAAAACGTTGTGAATTTGACAGATTTGTGAACAATAGGTCGGCATAACTTTCCTGGAAATGTATAAACATTTATCAGGCATATTTGGCCCTTTGGTTTTTTGGAAAATGCTCGGTGAAGAAATGAAAGTGGATTATTATGACTATGAGCAATCTGCTCATTGAGCAAAACTGACCAGTCTCGTAAGTGTAGTCAACAAGAAGCTGGTCTTCAGCGTAGAGACGAAAACCGTCCTGAGTCTTGGCAAAAGTCCAAGTTCTTAAGCCGTCTATTAGAGGAGCTTCGTTTTCGTATTTGATCCAGCCGCAGTCCTTCAACCACATGTGTCTCTCATAGCTCAAGTATTTGGTGTTGGAATATATTGTAGATTCGTGAAATTTGTGGAATATAAGAATAGTGACAAAGACTTCAAATTTTCGAAACCAAAAGAACTAAACTTACAAGTCCATGTTGCCGTGCATCCTGCCCTTGTCGTCAATGAACTCCAGATCGAAGAGTCCGTGGAAGTGTCCAGCGAATCTCCACTGTACCGCCTCAAAGTCCAGCAGGTTAACCATGTACGGGCAGTTTAGACCACAATCTCTTGCTGGAGTCCAGGACCACTCTGGAGGTTACACTGGTTTAGACTTCAAGTACAATCGAAATAGTTGGTAGCAGGGTAGGGGTTGTAGTATTTATTATTTATTATCATGCACAATTAGTAAAATCTCGCGGTAATAACAGCTGTCATCTATTCTAATTAGAATTCAGCAGAATTAGGAACATGCACACATTCAATAGCTGCAACAAGAACAGCTGTAAGCCGGTGGACAAGAGAAAGTAACAACAGTAAAATACCTGGGTGATAAAACTTGATTAGCAAGTCAAGACGGTTAACTTGTTGCTGCAAACTGCTCACTACGTCCTTTAGACTTTCTATCTCATCTGAAACAGGTAATGAAAAAATATTATTTGTTGGTGAGACCTACAGGAGGAAACCGTTACAGCAACTAAGTTTACAGCAACTATAAGTTTTTTAGGTCTGCCTCTAGGCCTAGGGTCTCGGTCTAAAGAGTGACCTAGGCCTAAGTATTTGAATGATTAAATTGAGCTGCGAGGAAAAAAACTCAAAGGGTCAGGTCTCAGTTTAACGGCATGGCAATGTCTCAATATTAAAGATTCGAACATGATAACCTACTGTCGCGGCCATATTGCGCTCTTACGTATTTCTGGCCTGGCAAATTCGAAAAAATTCTAAACGTTTACAATTTCATGGTAGATTTCAACTATATACATCTTATTATACGGATAGTCATAAACTATCGTTATTGATTGGACGGATTCAGCTTGTCAAATATTTATATTGAAAATCATTGACAAACATTTAAAATCCCCAGTTTTTTATTTTATACCCTTACTAGTTACTTACAGTTACTTACAGTTACTCACAGTTATACTTAGTTTGTTTAAATTGATCTGCCTGAAAGTGAAACTGGAAGAACTTGAATTCGATCAGTTTCACTATCACTATCAGAATCAAACATTTATCAAAATCATACAACTACAAGTACTGCTAAGCTAATGACGTATTACTATTAGGGGTCTTTCACATATGACGTCAGCAAATTTTCGGTAATTTTTACAAGCCCTCCCCCCCCCCCCCCTCCCGTCATC
>JH154416.1:562-16871 GCA_000226015.1 Mnemiopsis leidyi | reverse complement strand
ACCTGGAGGTTAGATGTTTAGGAGGGTGTAACCTGGAGGTTAGATGTTTAGGAGGGTGTAACCTGGAGGTTAGAGGTTTAGGAGGGTGTAACCTGGAGGTTAGATGTTTAGGAGGGTGTAACCTGGAGGTTAGAGGTTTAGGAGGGTGTAACCTGGAGGTTAGAGGTTTAGGAGGGTGTAACCTGGAGGTAAGAGGTTTAGGAGGGTGTAACCTGGAGGTTAGAGGTTTAGAAGGGTGCAACCTGGAGTGTTATCGCTCATGGGGGTACTATAATTATAGTATACTGTGTACTATAATAGTAGGCTGTGTACTATAATAGTAGGCTGTGTACTATAAAAGTATGATAGTTGGCTGTGTACTATAATAGTGTGATATAGTAGACTGTGTACTATAATTAAAGTAGGCTGTGAACTATAATTGATATAATAGTAGGCTGAGATAAGGGAGATAGTGAGGGGTAAGCAAACAGAGAGGTGGTATCTGACGAGAGAGGAGTAGATAATCCGACTACTAGAAACGTGGTTAATCAGGGGATTCTACTATTTCATGTACAGCTCTAAGGATCTCCAACAAAAGTATGAAATTGGAAACGTATACACATAGAATAACGTGATGCATAACCTGTATTCGGACGAATATAGACGAATCAAGCTCTAGAATATCGAGAAGTTGGTTCAGTAAACTCTTCCCCTTTATCCCCAGGATGGAAAGAGACATGACTCCTTGGCCCCTCACATCTTCGTTTATATCGTCCAACTTTCTGGGGAAAACCTTAGTTATACTCACTTACCCGTAAAAAGGAATAGTGGAAAAAAAGAAACCTTGCTGGACCAAATGAAGTTGGGTACACAGTTTGTACATCATGGTTTGTACATCATTGACCAAGTCCAAAGTGCCAAAGTTTGCATATACCTGACTACGACTTGAAGCATCTTTGCATGCAGCCCGAGAGAAGTTATAACTTTAGCAACTGTCTGTCTCACCTCCCTGAAGACAAGCAATATGTTAGTCTCATACTCTTATAAATCATGTCAGAGAATGACCAATGTGTCAGCAGTGTTGAATGTGTAAAAATCAGTCAAGTTATTTGTAATTGCATCTTTCTAGGTACTTGAAATTTTACTTAATGTAGATTTTCATCATCGCGAACACAATGGAGGCTTTTATAATTTGCTAAACCCCAGATAACCAAGATTACGCCTCGTTAACCTGGTAAACTTGCAACATTGTAACATGGTAACCTGGTAACCTGGTGACCTGTTAACCTGTAACCTGTTAACCTGGTGACCTGGTAACATGGTAAGCTGGTAAGCTGGTAACCTGGTAACCTGATAAACTGGCGACCTGGTAACCTGTCAATCTTAAAACCTGTTAACTTGGTAACCTGGCTACCTATTAACCTGTCAATCTGATAACCTGTTAATTCTGTAACTTGGTAACCTAATAACCTGTCATTTGTCAACCAGGTAACCTGTTAACCTGCCAATCTCTCCATCTGCTAACCTGGTAAGTGGTAACCTGTTAACCTGGTAACATGTCAGCCTGGTAACCTGGTAACCTGGTAACCTGGTAACCTGGTAACCTGGTAACCTGGTAACCTGGTATCAAGCTTACAGACCTGGAACAATCGTCGTACAACATGACTTGTAGACCGTCAAACACTAGCGATGAGAGTCCGCTAATCTCTATTGCTTGCTTAAGATCTACCTGGGAAAGTAGGAGATAAGCCAACGATAAGTTTACTTTGTGAACAGAAAAAATGCAGCGGCGGAGTGTGCGCGACCAAAATTCAGAAATTCATAACTGCGCTGAAGATTTCGAGGTCTTAAATTCATACGGTTTTTAACTTTTCAATGTGCCATATTCTTGCCATCAGCAGTGTCTAAATAGTGACAGTTTTAGAAAGAAATACACGGTAGTAACACATTAAGCAAAGTCAACAAACTTACACTAGACAAATGTAAACTTCACGTGAAACATAAAATATAATATCTGGCCAGTTTATCATCTATAACTCCCCAGATATAAGACCAGACTCAGTTACCATCTAGAGATTCCTTCACCGGACTCAGTTAGCATCTAGAGATTGCCTAACCAGATTCCATTAGCATCTAGTGATTGCTTTACCAGACTCAGTTTTCTTATTTGAACGCCCGGCATTTACTCCCATAGGTTCGATAGTACTCATAGGTACAACTTCATCTATGTCTTTAAATATATTCTTTTCAGACGTGCCAATGTTGGTGGCAAATGTTTTATTTTGTTTCGGAGACTCAGTCATCTGTTTGCGAGGTCGTATAATCGTTCGGAAGTTTTGGATGATCATCAGATTCTGGACGCTGTTTTGCAATATCTCTACTAATACCCCTGGAATTCTAGCTATGGTGTCGTCGTATATAAGAGGATTTATTACTGAGTTTATGGGAAGTATCATCATGGAAAACAAACTGTACCACGGTGTAGCATCTATCAGCTCTAGAGAATGAAGGACACAAATGAAGATGAATGGAATCCAACACACAAAATCTGAAGCTATGATGAACGCGATACGTCTGTTCATTTCATTGGCACGCTTTGAAGCTCGTTTGCCTATAGAAGTGGAGGAGCTTGCTTTTTTGCCTGATTTCCTGGAAATTAGGACAATTACAAGATAGGATACTGATATAAATGTAAAACAAAGAAAGTTAAGAGCGAGAATCGCCCAGACAAAAAGTTTCTGTGGATCATCCTTGTCGACGAAGTATTTAAAGAGACAAACGCCGTCATTCCCGTAGAAATGAACTACTTTTGTGTCATGGAGGATGTCAGAGTTATCATAGTCGTGGGAAAACATCTCAACAATCATCTCATGAATTCTTTTCCAGCTCAAAGTTGTGTCCTTTATCTTGCCGTAGTAGGCCTCTAGAACATCCTGTATTTCCTGTTTATTCGGAGTCCCAATAAACAGTTTCAGTTTCTCTGAGTAGACCACGCCGTTTACGAAAAAGTCTTCAAACTTCTCGATGATAGGAGTAACTGCTATCACTACAGATATCATCACAAGAAACAAAACTCCAGCAAGAATTTTGAGGGGTATGGTTTTGGTGACTTTAGTAGGGATATTCTTAGAGTTCCAGATGATATAGAGGCGCACAAAGCTCAGCACCGTCATCGAAAATAGTGAGATCTGAGACCCAATGGTGCTGATGACACCAAAACTTGCACACTGACTACTTGTGATCCAATCTATTTGTTTAAAACAATAGCTTTCCTTGTGGACTATCCTATCATAGCCAGCAATGGAACAAAGGTAACATCCAACAAGGAAATCCCCCACTGAGATAAGAATCACCAAGGATTTGTTTACCAGAACTACTGTGTTTTTACTTCTGTTCAATGTAGATATGGACTTTATGATAATCACAAAGTTCGAAATAATGGCTGACAGTCCAATAATCCAAGACATTATTTTCAAAGGACTGTCTAAAATTTGATTGGAACATTGGTCGTTGCACTCATCAGACATATCAAGACAATCAAATCTCCCATCGCATTTCTTAGTTTTTGGAATGAGATGTTTGTACGTGCTGCATCTAAAATGATTGGTACACTCAGCTTCATCCGAGAGATCGACACAGTCATCAACAAGATCACAAACTTTCCTGTACTCAATACACTTAGTCTTATTATCGCAAATAAAGTAGTTATTGGTGTAAGTGTATCCCTGAGACTTGGTAAAAAATGCTAGGTAGTCATTGTTAGCGAGAGTTCCGACCCGACCTGGGTATTGATCAGGACAGACTCTGTAGGTGGGAAACTCTCTAAGAGGACAAGATGTATTGATACACTTCCCCGTGCAGCTGGAGAACACATACTGTTCACCGTACATGTAACTACAGTCTTGTTTTTCGTCCGGTAGATGCAGTTCTGTTTTGTTGTCAACACCAAAATAGTCATGATCTGGGAACATGAAGAATTCTTTTGTGCAATTAATTCCGACTGTAATCTCAACGCTGTTGAGTCCTTTCAAACAAAAGGAGATATGTTTGACAAGTCTGTTTCCTCCATCTAACACGACAGTGGAGATTGACTGGGATCTCCGTGACGTCGAACAGATCTCATTCTCATTTCCACAAGTATCGATACCATCACACAGAGAGTCCAACTCGACATAGCCCGGGTCACCTGACCGACACAGAAACACGTCATGGCAGGTAGAGTTGGAAGTAACAAACCTCCTTGTCGCACCTTTCCCACAGGTCGGCCAGCCAGGACCCTCATCTATACCATCAACACAGTCCTCGATACCATCATTCAACCAGGCTATTGGCAGAGCCAGCTTCGTTTCGTTGGGTTTTCCTACCCTTCTGTGACAGGTGTTATTGGTCATGTGACCGCAGATGTGGTGCGATTCATCGGACTCATCAAAACAATCACTACGACCATCGCACATACTGTGTCTGTGGAGCGAACAAGATTTGGAAATCTCAATACAATGTTTGTCGATATCATCATCACATATTCTGACATCTGCGACCCTATAACACAGGAGATATTTAGAGAATGTCGAGACATACCCATCAACACGACACGTGCCACCCACCCTCTCCGGGTCGGAACAATTTGTCTGGTACTTCCTCAAGTCCTCACTCCTACAGTACATGTTACCCTGGTGGTACTCCTCCTGGGACACCACGTTCAGCACCGCACACCGTGTAAAGTTGTGTAGAGGTCTGACTGTTCCGAAGTGGGAGTGTCTACATGTGGTGGTAGTGTTCTCTTCTACAACACAGCCCTCCTCGTCCTCCTTCCCTGCACACTGTCTCAACGTGTTACATATCTTGCTGGGAGGGACGTATCTGGTCGGGCTGGTACTGGAACTCCAGTAGGGGTACTCGCAGTACATCCCATAAGTGTAGCCATTGCAGGAGGCTTCATCTTCGCAATCCTCCGTTTCACAAACGTCGTTACAAATGAAGTTTGTCTCCACTTCTTTTCCACTCCGAAGTGTGGTTTTTGTTGAGCAGGATGTTTCGTCCAAGTTGTTCACACAATCCTGATTCTGGTCGCATTTTCTCGATTTCAGTGAGGAGAGTGAGATTATTCTAGAAGGTATGTGGGCGTCCTGACAGAGCCAGTTCTTACATAACCGCTCACCATCAGTAATTGTATACCCGCCCACTCTGCGGTCGCACGCCTGGTAAAAGTGAGGATCGTCAGAACAGAGCCACCCTGATATCTTACCCCCCTGGTCAATGTAGTAATACTCATCGCCGCTGTGACACTTGTACTTTTCAGCCCAATTCCCGTGTAAAGGACACTTGTATTTTAGAAAACCACCATGCTCTCCGATACGGCAGTCTTCTGAAAATTTTAGGCATGTGAACTTTGCTCGATGCTTAGATATAAAAAGGGCCAGATTAAATATCATGGGGGCTGATGAGATAATGAAACTCTCAAAATCACATTAAAAATCATATCTAAATGTCTAATGACAATATCTGCAGTTTTAAATAGATTTCTGTTTTGCCCTACCAGTTATTTTTAACCTTGGCTGACATTCATTTCCAACAATTATACCCACTACAAAATATTTACCTGTATATGATCCCGAGTCAGCTTCAACAGTTACGACAAGGGAGACTAATGTTATAGCAAACATATCTGGTCTTCTCTAGTTTAGAATAGTCAGTGAGAAGACATGTGTTCTGGTATGATAGAAATCATAAAAAACTATGTATGTATCAGATCTGATGACACAAGAAAACTACAAGGGTTGAATCGAAGGAGACACCGAAATAAAACAAATCTCACATTCTGAAATAAAACACCATCCTTGCAAAACAAAAAGTGTGAGAGCTACCCTAACTGCAAGATCTTGTGGCCACCTTGTAGCTCTGCAAGGTGTTTATAGAAGGACAAGTGTAGTAGCTGGCTAACAATGTGTCTGAGAGCTAATAGGGGTAGTTTGTTGTTCGAACAATAGGCTGTCTTTTTATGTTGTATAACTATAGCGAAGTTAGTGTGCATACTATTTCAAGAAATCTTGCAGGAATTAAGAAGAACAAGGTAGAATATGCATAAATAAGGTATAAAAACTTAAAAGCAGGGACGTTTTAAAACCTTCTAAATGTCCATGATGATTGCCAGGTCACAAAATAAAGCGTTATGGATCAGGAATACACTTTTCTCTTTAGCGAGCATGCAGCAGAATAGATAAGAAATCCTGTCTAATGTCAGAGACGTTGCAAACGGGGTTAATTAAAGCATTGTTTGTTGCTTATCATGGCTCTGCAGTACATTTAGTGCTGTATGGGCTACAGCCGCAATGCAATGTTGTTGGCCATTAGGGGTATCAGTCTGGGTGGTCAAGTACGTCCGTCAGCATCACTCTCAGCAGGATTGCGCTCTAGCATGCTTACCCGCGGGTTTAAATAGTGTGCTCAGCCGCTCAGGGCACCATTTTTGTGTGGTCTAGTGATTGAGGATGCCTAGGGAAAACGAAACCCCTACTCGAGATAAATTCCCGTGATTCCATTGTAGGCTGTGAGGATTATTGTTTCTTGTGGAGGAAAACAACTATGTCAGTCCCTGTTTTGGAGTGAGCTCTGCTCCCCGTCTCACACATGCGCTGGTGCAACCAACCCATGATACGATCACTTTTCTGCAATGGATACCGGGACCTGTTTGCTGTGATTCTTACTTAAGCCAGTCTTCGACTACAAGTATGATCCAGACAGGGTGGCTGCAGTGGTGTAGTCACATTTTTCATCACAACAACAACGACAGCATTGTACAACATTGTTATTATAAGAGGCCTGAAGTGCTTAATGATTAATAAATACAAGGTATACTAGGTAACTGCAGTTAGTTTAAATGCATATTCATGACAGGAACAGCACTATATAAGTTGCTGTTAAATAACGATGAGTTCCGAGCCAAACCGACTTCTGCATGAATGCAACATTCGACCAGAATTCAGACAAATAATACCAGAATTATCAATTGAGAGTAGTCATTGACATTCCTTAGCACTGACCATTGCTGTTTCATGATCTTAACATCCGGTATCATTTATGGCTTACGATGCTCTAATTTTCTGGAACTACCGTATTCCACGATAATTATTTTACAATTATCGTGATAATCCCTTAATCTCATAGAATACTACCAGGCCGGAGTCTTTGGTCTGCATCTGACCACGAATTTGCATCGAGGCCAGCCATTTCTCGATTATATGGGAGCGGCTGTAAGAAATCAATGCATAACCATGAAGAGAGTCCATGAATTATTGGGTTGAATTGAGCGACCCCTGGTCTTAAATCTGCAAATATTATTTAATATTTGGTATAGTTCACAAGCAAAATAATGCCCGTATATATACATATATGTATATATACATATATGTAATCAACATCAACAACTTGTATAGTGGGATTTGTGATTCCCTCTTGAATCAAACAAAAACCAAAATTATTTACTACCCTAGCAAACTAAAAGTAAAACAACCCTTTTTATATCCAAGTCCTTTTCATAGCCAAGTCCTTTTAATAGCACCTTCACTTGAAAAAACAAAGTGTAAACATCATCGTCCGAGCGTTGTAATTGAAAAACTTCGCGGCTCTCCAATATTTACCGGTATCGGTTTATGTTAGGCTTGGTGTCAGAGTTTTCATGTAATATGCCATTATGTTGAATCATTGGTTCATTGTCCGGGGGGAACTGCGGCGGCACAGCAGCTACCGAGGTCTAGATATACACAATACATTGATCTGTATAGTGTAACTATTTCCACGTAATCTGGAAATTCTCTTCCAGTGTGTGAACCGTGACAGCACCGTGATAAAAGTAATTGTCATTACAGAAATAATAACACCCGAAATAAATACACAAAAAACACAAAAACACCAATTCAGATGAAAAAGGTGTATTTAGAGACTTATATTACATTTTGTGTCACTTGTGCTCTCAATTTGAATGATCCTGGTGATTGGGCCTAGTACCAAGCTCGAGTCTGGGTCTGATTAAAAATTATTGCGTGATACTAATATAGATAGGAATTTCAAAAAAAGTTTATAAAGTAATAAATTTTTGCCTAACTAACAAGTACCCCTCTGTATTTGCTTAACTAACTAGTAACCTACTGTATTTTAGCATTTTCTAAGGTTTGCAAACCATCATCATCTAAGGTTTGCAAACCATCATTAATCCTGCAAACCATGTTAGTCCTAGAAAGTAGAAACTTCAAGCACTGATAAAGAACTGGCAATGGCCGTTAACCGGTCAAGTACATCGACAGGCAAGCAATGGTGCGTACAATCCCCGAATTTAACATAACAATCAATCATTAGCTATTATAATTTGACTATCATGGACTAATGGTATGCTTAGTAATTACTTAATTAGAACCCAATGCTCAAATGGCCAAGCTCAAGTCCGAGAGCCAAATACGAAATGCAAAGCTGATTAAATATTGGCAACCGTATCGAGGACCGCCGACTTAATTTGCAAACTATCAAATGCTCCTTGAGGAGCAAACGGCCGGCTCAGCCTAATATCTCACAATCAGGTACTATTAAAGCGCCGCATCCCTCTAAAAAGAAGAGGAAGATAATGCTTAAGTCGTCCAACGTCTAGTACAACTAAGACATTGATTTTCACAATCATTACAGGATTTTGTCAGCGAAAATCAAAAACAAATATCTTAAGTCTTTGAACATAAATCAATTAATAACATTTTTTCGTGCTTGAATTCTGCGGACGTCGATTTTTCGCACTGTCTTTAAAGCGATTTGGATTCAGAAGGTCTTGTATTTATATGAATGGATACTGAGTAAAAGAGTAAAAAAAGAGTGGTTTCGAAACCAATTTTCATCAAATTATAGACGGGCGATGCGCGTCTAGAATTTCTCCGCCGGAGCTGAAATGCGTGGTAATACGCGTAAAGTCCGCGACAGTACCGGTAGGTTATCAGCCTATGCACCAGATTAAATACTAGAAAAACTTAAAACAGTAAAACACAAGAAAATGTTAATACAGAAGCATTTGTCGCGGTGATAATGGACGCTTACACCTTATGATGAACGTTGAACGGATATAATCTTGTCAACAAAAATATTCTTGTGTTTAAGTGTATCAAAACCGACTCACAATAAGCTCGGTAGCCGCAGCCCTACACTCCGACTTGACAGCGGACTTCATCTGTGAGAGGCAAGCTCTGATAACGTCTGGAGTGTGGTGGTTCAACTTAGTTACCAGGGCTCCTAGCGACTGAAATGAGAAAAGGAATGTTGAGTGCACAGCTAAAGTTTTGATTTAGACGGAGAAAAAAAGGACTAAATTATTTGTTTGAATTCGAAGTCTGAACTATTCCTTTTCAAACCAGTAAAAAGTAAGCTTGCTGTCTAAGAGAAGAACTGGACATACCCATGACTGTAAATCCTCGGTTCCCTCCCTCAGCAAGTGTAACAGACACTCCTTCACTTCCTTCTCTGAGATGAGGAAAGCTGCACACACCAGCGCGGCGTGCGCAGCCAACGTGTCGTTGTCGGTTTGTAGATTGTTCTTTTCCTTCTGAAGCTTTATCAGCAATCTGAGAGGTGATCAGTGGTTTACAGGCTTTAATTGTATCTGTAGCTTTATCAGCAATCTGAGAGGTGATCAGTGGTTTACACGCTTTAATTGTAACTCGGAATGTAAAATTGTAAAAAGACGTCGACAGATCGGCTCGGGTGATGAGGTGGTACTGTGGTAGGTGTTAAATGGTCTCGTCTAGAAAAGTAGGTATTAAGATTAAAATGATTTATACCACACTATCACACATTCTCAATCTTACGAGGGAGTGTCAGTAGGCAGAGTGAAAGTAGGTCCCTTCTCATCCTCAGTTCTGGGAATATGACTCCCTCTCCGTATCAAGTTGAGCAACAAGCCCTGGAGGACGCGGAACTGTACCGACTGTTTGTTCACCGTGTTGGGGTTCGTGCTGGTCCGGAGGGTCTCCAACAGGGCGAACCTCAGGTCCTGGCTCCCGTACTTGATGGCTTGCAGGACGATCTCCAGAGCTGCACTGTCCCACACTCCGATGGCGATGAGGGACTTGCTGGCTGCTATCAAGACGAATATGTTGTCGTCAGTGTAAACCTGAGTACGAGGGAGAACTAAGAGTATAGTATAAGAGGACAAGATTAGGATCGAATCAGACTTGCACAGTATAAGCAAAACGAATAAACTTAGTTATTTATGTCTGAACGTGAGTACATACGCACGACAGAATAATGTACTACTAGTACTTAAGTGCTATCTGCTTGTTGCTATTCACGAAGTGGTTACTAATGAATCACCTAGTGATAGCTAACCGTTTCTTTGAGAGCGTTGATGATGTTAAAGTTAGGGCGTGTACGATAGAGTATACCAAGGTCTCTGGCAGCCTCTTTTCTGACCTTGTCTATATCACTCCGTAAGTTATTATTTATCAGGAACTGAAATAAGCTGTCTTTAGTGTCTCGGTAACATCTCCAATGGATTATTTATCATACGTTGTGAACAGAGCGATCAGTCTGCGAGATGATAGAGATGGCAGACAGCTAAGAGCACTGTATATGTAGTATAACTGTACTCCTAAATATTGTCGAGATCTCTCGGCTGAAAAGATAAGATCCTGGGATCTAGAACCCTAATTAATGTTCCAGCTGATTAGATTATTGTAGGCTAGGGATAGGGTAGAAGTAGTGACACTGAGGTGGTCACATTTAACGATTAGATGAACTTATCCTGATCGAGGAGCCTCATCCTAAAGACTTAAAGAACTAACCATGATACGATCGTTCTGAGCGGATTCTACTCCAGTTGTCAGCTCGTTGTTTTGGCGGCTTGCCAGTGTCATCTTATTCAACTTCTGTAGACTCACTGACGCCAGTACTGAAAATTTTACTAAACCGCCTTCATTTGGTTATCGGGTGGTAGTGTGTCCGACAGCTCAGCGTTTAGGAAAAGTGCTTCACATTAACATTTACATTTACACGGCCCACGGGTACAGGGTAGTGGAGTGTACTACTACAGCTGTCTAACTTCATAGTTAAACATGTTATAATCACATAGATGAACAATAACTGCTGGAAGGTAATAGGTATTGAATCATTCTGAAAAAGATCGTAACTATGAAATAAATTATTATCACATTTAGCAGAAGCTTCAGGAAATTGAAATTGATGGCGTGCTTGGAGGCTGGTGAATTAAGGGAACGGCAGCTGTCAGACCAATTTAAAGTTGGGAAAAGAACTCAATTAAAGGCAGGTGCGGTGCGAATTGATGCAAACATTACCAAACGTGATGCAAGTTCGTGCTCTGGAAATGAATTTATGTGCATGCTTAGTCATACTTACCCACTTTCGATCGTTCATGTCTGCCATGATAATTTGATAGGCATTGGTAACGGGAATCAAATGGTTGCGATGTTGCGGACTGGCGACTCTGATTACTAACTTAAACTCAGGACACAGGACAGGTAACAGATCAGGTTGCCGGCTGATATAACACGGTATCGAAGCACTCAGTCTGTGCCAAAACAATGCGCGGCTTTTCACCTTAAGCGAGTGGCCGGCTGCACGTACAGTACGTGCCGCGCGCGGTGGCAATGGCAACACACTCATTGCAAGAGGCAAAATATCGCTATAATAATTTGTCTGTGCGCCCTACAAAACCGTACGTTTTTTGAAGTGACCGAACATTTTTGGCCAATTTTTATACAAATGCAGAATGAGCAGTAGTAACTAGTAAGTTACTGATAAATTATTCCAACAACGAAAATGCCTCATTCTCACATCATGTACATCATGCTATCATGCAACAAGCGATAGTACCTCTTGCTTTGGCTTTAGCTATCTTGGCCCTGATGAGTAATCAGTAATTATATTTGGAATTTCAAAAAGCTCACCTTTTAGAACATTAAGCCGAAAATAGACGACAAGATTTACTAGGCACTGCAACGAAGACTGAGGTCCTCAGGCAAGACAAGTTTTAAAATAGACCTTTTTGAATATTTAACTCCCAGCAATTTAGACTTGCAAGAGCTAACAATTTCTGTAAATTCTATTGCAATAGCAGGGAAATTGGGGAACACAAGAAAAAACGAGCACACTTTACCAACTAATTGTTCTCCTGCTCAATCTAAAACAGAGCCGCTGTGCAGCATCTGGGATACCTTAACCTTGCCGGGAAGTGTTAACGACGCCCATTATACCAACCTGCTGAATATGCGGATACTCTCTGATTTACTGCCACTGGTAAAAGTTGATTGCCGGCTCATGCTCATCTGTTGTTGCTGCTGGTTTGCTATTCGTCTGACAGGTTCCAAGTATATGCCGTTGTGCCATGTGCGTGTGGGCCGGGGGTAGATGTTCGACTGACTGCGACTCAGTCGGCCCCATTTTAGCGGAACTGGCGGTTCTAGTCCGTAACAGTCGTAGTCGTCTTTACCGTCTCCGCCTTGCCTTGACATTCTTGAAGATACTGTAAGGAGTGCAATGAGCACAATGTAGAAGACAGGAGCTTTATCTCAGAGCTTTTCATACAAAAACTTTAAAAGGAATCTCTTGGCAATCCAACCTAAATTCGCATACGTAAAAATCTTGATATCCTTAAAGGAAGACTAACCGTTTGTAGGGGAGTTAATATTGACATTTGTCTCGTGAGAGCTGTCTACTACAGACTGTATGTGTGTGTAGACTTTTCCTACCTTGTCCATCAGCTGGTTATATTCCTCTCTCTGAAAACACTAGCCAGTAAACGTTAGAACAGGAATATGCTGTACATAGCCAGTAAACGTTAGAACTGGAATATGCTGTACATAGCCAGTAAACGTTAGAACAGGAATATGCTGTACATAGCCAGTAAACGTTAGAACTGGTAATCTCCTCTACATGGTTCATCAGTTTATGAATAAAATTAATACCTTGTGTTTCTCGATCTAGTAATTTGCCCAAACAAACGTTTAAACGTTAAAACTTTAAATCTCTATAAAGTGTTTACGAAAAAGCCCACTAAGTCATTCACTTTTAGACTAAAATGCATGATGAAAAAGTGGCGTGATATGTAAGGCTTATTTTAATTAAGCGGATGGACAAATTTCCAAAACAATCGGTCAACAACAAGTCTTAGTTTTCAAACATTAGCTTCGACCCACTGAGATAACTGAGGATAACGTAGTGGTTGGGCGGTACATATTTAAATTAACAGATTGATGGTAGATTTTGGAATTTTGAACGGGTTAAAAGCAGTCGGTTAATTTTATACAAAAAGGGACATGCTTAGAATAAGACAAATTCAAAGACGCCATGATTCTATCTAGATAACGTTAATTTAGATTGTTCTAGAATTTTGAAATTACCAGCAAATCGTAGCTGCTACCACGGCGATCTAGCCAAGGGACATCCCTGCTGAAGGGGACACAAGGCAGTGTGATGGGAGAGCGGGGAACCAGGGGTAAGGTGTGCCACAGGGGCTGCGCTCCGGACCTCTTGCTCCACAAACTACTTTCGGGCTGGTAGTCGGAACGCGTTGTTGAGGGTATCTGGGGGTTAAAGGGTTATGTAATGTTATTGTTATCAGAGTATACACTATACATTGTACAGTTTGACTGTGATGTAATGTTATTGTTATCAGAGTATACACTATACATTGTACAGTTTGACTGTGATGTAATGTTATTGTTTTCAGAGTATACACTATACATTGTACAGTTTAAGGGTTATGTAATGTTATTGTTTTCAGAGTATACACTGATTGATTTAATACAGTAGCGGTAGACATTCAGAAATTACGATTCATTTGAACAACGCACATTGTACAATATGATTGTTAATATAACTAGTACTCTCCATCGCATAGCATAGTCCCTGATACCATCCGATAAAATCTGTTATTTACATTTGCAGGTACAATTTACTCAGGTACAATTTACTCGGATATAGATGACAGTATCACCTAATAACAATTATGTCTTGCTCCAATGATCGCTATTAGAGCGACAGCTGTGCAGCAGACTTAGTGACGGGTGTTACTACACAGCCATCCCAACAAAGTGACATACTTCGAGTCTTAGTTCGTAGCTTACTTTGTGCTCAGGTGTTCAAAGTCATTCAATTCGGTACTCGATAGCTATCACTTTTGTTCTATCGAGGCGATGCATTCACCACCATACGGACATACGGTTGATGCTTCTTATTCTGTCGACAAGTATCGTTTCTATAGATACTTGTAAATGCTTTAATGAAAAATATTGGAGTATTTGGCTTCGTCAAGGAAATTTTACCGGAATTACCTGACTCGTGCTAGTACAAACGGTTTAGAACTTTTCCAACTTCAATGCTCTGAGAATCCTACAATAATGACGTTCTTCTATTTTTATTACATTCCTAACATTCCACCACTAACAACCCACTATAGAAACTAAACAATTCTATAACCTTGCGTGTACTTCTCAGGTAAAGTTAGGAACTCAGTAGTCAGTTTCAAACTTGTAGTAAGATAAAACAACACCTAGTAGCTTTGCCGACAAGTTGTTAATGTACTGTTGCTTTTGTGTACATACCACATAATAATGGTACCTCTATTGTAGCTATATGGGACCTGTTGGTGACAGTCTCGATTATTGAGCTATATTGTATATATAATACAAGTTAATAATATAAGTCTAGTGTTAGCTCTCTCTCATTGCTATTGACAAACTACGCTAATAATCTCTGTTGAGCCGTTGTTAAGCTATTACCTCTCATTGCATATTCTTGACATTTTGTTGAACTTAGTACTTAATCGGTCACTTTGCTACACCACTTTCTTTTTGAGAGACTCTACCTATGTCTTATTGTAGATTTTATTAGTCATGTCAGGATTGCAAGAGCGGCTGTTATCTCGTGAACGTTGATATTAGTAAGTATAATTGTACTGATTACCTGACGTACCTTTGTTGAGCATGAGGTCCATCTACAGAGTAATCAATTCCAAACATATCATAGTATCATCTATCAGAGACAAACCTACAACATATCTCTCTTTTTTATAGTACCTTCAACATATCTCAGCTCTAGTTCCTACACAACGTCTCTAGTACCATCAACACATCAATACCAGTATCAATAAAGCACAGAGCTGAAGATTACTGACTCATTAGCATTTCTAATCAAGTTAGTACGCCCGCTATTTTCGACACTGACATGACATTCAGCACTGTTATAACAAGGCTAAGTTATGTCGACTCTATGTTATGTATTTGCTGCATATTTGGCTACTAGTTCCATTTTTCTTATTTCAGCAAACTCTTACTCATATTGAACTCCTACTGAAGTTCTTTGTCTAGACAGAAAACTGTCACAGGAACTTGTCATGTCTTTTCTAGACAGAAAACTGAGACAAGAACTAAAGCTCTGTCCACAGAGAAGGCTATTTTTATCTGATACATAAGATGTTATAATCACACAGTGTTTGGTAGATTGAACTATTACATTTAATTTGAATACTGTCGAACTTTGAACTTGTTACATGTAGTGTTTTGCAACATGTCGACTTATTTTCCATAAGCGTACTCACCGTGAATCTGGTAGTAGCAGTGCTGGCAGCTTTAGACTTCTGAGACTTCTGAGACTTTACGGACTTTATAGACTTGAGGGACTTTGTCGTGACAGTGGTGTCCTCTCGTCCGATAGACTCGTCCGTAAACGGCAGGGGACCTATTGTTAAGTATTTTGTAAACAAAGTGCACATTATTATAACTTTATACAGTGCTTTTGATGATATCGACTCGTTTCTTGCTGCTTGAAAAGGAAAAAATCGAGCTGAAATTTAAACACTTACAAACCATGTACTAAAGACGTCAGTATTCAGCTCTCACCTACACTAAACACGTCTGTACACTCAGTACTTACCCACACTGACCATATTGTAAACATTCTCCCCAGCTCCATCTTCACTCTCTCTCGACTTCAAGTCGGAAGTGGAACTACCGAACTTCGTGCTGTGGTCCAGGGAACTGACCATCTTCGCTCTCTTCCCTTCTAACACACTCTGTCGGTGTAGAAGTAGAACTTGCTCTATCCGGTTTTCTAGCCACTTCACCCGATCTTGTACTCTTGTTAGCACATCCTGTGTTAGTGTTAGTGTTAGTGTTAGTGTTAGTGTTAGTGTTAGTGTTAGTGTTAGTGTTAGTGTTAGTGTCAGTGTTAGTGTTATTGTTATTGTTAGTGTTAGTGTTAGTGTTAGTGTTAGTGTTAGTGTTAGTGTTAGTGTTAGTGTTAGTGTTAGTGTTAGTGTTAGTGTTAGTGTTAGTGTTAGTGTTAA
>JH154415.1:179114-190315 GCA_000226015.1 Mnemiopsis leidyi | reverse complement strand
TCAATCAAGAGATACGATCAAAATTCTTTTAAACTGTAAGTTTTATTGAGTAATTTGTCTTGAATGACAGATTACCTAGATTGAAAGATGAATGTAACACGATTTTAAACGTTCAGCCGGACAATTTTAATTAACGATTTATCCACACCATTTGTCAAAACACATGAACGTTGTACGAATAAAGGTCGCATATACAATACAATAATGGCGACGTTATGCAGACTCAAGATATTTGAAACAAACAATGAAAGACACGCGCTATTATGTTCAAACTTTGCGCGTGCAGCGTGCAGTTTTCAAATCTTGCATCGAGCGGCTGCATTAATTCGCGCGTTTAACACGTGCAGAACAATGAAATTGACCAAAATGACGTCTGGTTAGTGGTTTGCGAAATGCGAGTTGCCTGTTGCGTTTTTTATTTTTCATTCCGTGAATTGTAATAACAATAAGCGATGGCATGACACGGGAAATTCAGCGGTCGCCTGACACAATGAAAGCGGCCGCAAGTCTTGTTGAACGAAAAGTTGAGATTCTTTACACATGATAGAACACAATTCTTCGGGGACAATCGCACAGTCACTAAGGAATCTTGTGTGGAAATACTTCAGAATATTGATATCACAATTCTAGATTAGCTGAAATTACTCACTGATTATCCTACGGCAACAGAACGATTTTGTAAATCTGGCCATGGAATTTGATATCAGATAAATCCATTAGTTGTTTTTAAACACTTATCAATTTACCAATTCTGTAATGTGGCGAAACACAAATTGCATCTGTTTCTTGAGTACATAACGTGGAAATTGGAGTTCATAACGTTGAAATTGGACAAGGCAACAAATAAAGCACAGTTCTTGTTTTCAAGGATATATAATGGGACTATGATTTAAGACACAATCAATGAATAAATAAAATCAATATCTAGGTCTCGCTCATTTTCTAAAATGATGATTTGGAGAAAAAGTATAGTTATCTAAACAATAAGAAACTTAAAGCAATCAAACTGATCTATAAATCATCAAATGTGGAGCAGCGGCAGTTCATGCCTAAATTCTAGAATAATCAGCAACCTGATACCTATGAGCAGAATCACACAGCGATATCATGTTATACAAAGCTATAAATTCAGAAATAAATACGGTAACAAATAATCTTCTCAAAATAGAAATTAAACCTATGAAATGAAATTTTAAATGACGATGTCTTCAAGGGGTCGTTCATATATTACACAATCTTAATTTATCCTTCTGGACCCTGGTCCCGTCCACAAGCTCAGGATCATTAAATTGTGCGAAAGTATTCTTAGTTTTCGTCACGTAAACAATTTAGAATGAAAACCTCATTTTCACAGAACTTTCTCCCAGAAACCTTTTTTTATAAAAAATCCCAAAGTAAGTATCTGATGTAATACATGAAATACCCCTTAACTATAACAACACAAACTAATAATCAGCGATCAATACTTCAATTGACAATTATCAACAAAATCACATTATAACATCTTATGGGAAGCAGTAAAATTTTTCTGGTAATGAGTATTATTATCTTAGACTTTTGAGTCTAAGAACTTTTCCCTTCTAGGGCTTTCTCTTCACAAAAGACCATTTTATGTGACATTTCTTTTCATATAATATCGATTGACAATATAGCTCAAAGACAATTTTAGAAGGAGACTCAAAATTAGAAATATTGATACGTGAAAAGAAGAATTTTGATGGATTTTCGATCTGGCTATTGACTCTTTGCTTTCAGCATTCTGTTTTATGACGAGTAGTCTGTTTTGACGAAGATTTAAAGGTAGCATAGTAGTGAATATATGACAGCATATAAGATAGTTGGAGCAATCCTAATTAACGATAAATTTGTTGGTCAACTAGCACCGTTTTTTTCAGTAATTTTTAAACTCCACTTGAGAAAATTAGACATAACTGCTATAACTTATATGAAATACAAGTTAGATAACTTATATAAAATATAAGTGGTACTTGAGTGAATTCTACAGGACTCTTTATGGGAGTCACACCTTCAAGTTCTTGTTTGTCTGCCAGACTTGCCAGTGCTCTCATGAACATGATTATTCAATAAATGGCCATTAGAATCATTGTCATCAGTACATTCACTTAAACAAGCTTCATTGCTGGTGCAATTATTGCCAAGGTGTGTTGTTGCACTTTCACCACCCAAGGGGTGATTGTTATAGTCACTTTGACAAACAGATAATTCCTTTTCTTGGACTAAATATCTAGGAAGTTTCTTTGCACTCTTCATGTCAACATCCACTATATTTACTTTGTATGAGTAAACTTTTCCATTAGCAACAATTTGTGATAGGTTTTCATCACAAACAGGAGATATAGATATCATAATGCTAATATCCTGAGCAATGATACTAATACTAAATTTTACGATCAAGTCGAGTAGTTTTAGAAACTCTTTGTTCAAGGTTGATTCACCAGCTAGCCATTTGCCAATTTCAATGTCTATGTCAAGTCCCTTGCTATTGAATTGGGTATAAATATTACACAGTTCGGGAATTGATAGTGTGTTAATTTGCTGAGCTTCTTCAATGACCTGCAGGACATTTCTATTTCTGCTAGTTCTTTTAGACAGCAGAATTTTCACAATTACATTGATAAGTTCGTTCCTTGTTTTGTAGCTTTGAGGGCCCAGAATTTCTTCTATGTTTTTGTTGTCTTCATCAAATATCCGTTTATTGTCTTTGTGAATAGTCATGTAGCTAAGAGGCTCATCAAATAAAGCACTGATTGCCCGGGCAACTTTACTTGCTCTGGGGGAGAAGAAATCTCTAGGACAGTATTCAGTTTTTGCGCTTATCAATTTTGCAGCGTACCGTTTTTCAATATTTGAACAGAACCTACAACATTTCAATGGAGTTTGTTGATTTCCAGTTGTTCTAAGGTATGCCTTAGGCTTAATTTCAATGGTTATGATGTTGCTGTGCCCAGGTAAAGAACATGCATCAGGCATCATCAATGCATAGGGACATTTTAAGTCAATATTGGAATCTTTGAGACTGCTTCGCCGATTTTGTATTGTAGATATAACATTTGAAGCCAAGCTTGGAGGAAGCTTTGTCACCTGAAAATAAGTGTTGGTCATGTTTGGTTGAGTGTAAGTGTTGGGTTTAAGCATGTACAGGCACTAACCATAAAAATTAAACAAGCTTATGTTCAAAATAAACATATTGATAAACCAGCTACATTATGTTCAAAATATACATGATCATAATTATTGGGGATAAGCAAGAAAATCAAACGGAAGAAAGAGCTAAAATTTGACAGAAAAAAATTGAACTCTTACCCGAGAATTCTGGAAACCGAAGGGAAAAGTATCTTGGGGCAGGGCCACAAATTTTAACCAATCAGAAAGTGTAAACTACTGTTTTCTAGCTTATAATTTGACAGAAAACCTTTCCCCATAAAAACTTTTCTCTATTGGTACAGTATAAAACAGGAAGATAGATTACATGTATACAATTGCAAAAACTATTAACCTTATCTCTGTCAAAACATATCTAAAAGGTACTTTCTTTACACAGCAATTTGAGAGCCATTAGAAATGAAATTTTAAAAATCCAGATTTGTATTCAAAAATTTAACCATCACCTGTCCATAGCATAAGAAAGGTCCAAATATGGGAGCAATACAAACTTCAACATAGAGAAAGTTCCTTGTATAGAGATACAATAATCATTTTCCTGAGTTCCTTTACGCAATTTTAATGCCTGAAGGAGAAANGGTTTTTAACCGAACACACACTGATACATCAAATATATAAGTTTGCTAATGGGAAATGTCAAAACTATGTGTGTTTTTAGCAATAAAATGAATAAACAATGAACATTTTGAAAGGTGTTCAAGTAGCGTTTCTAGATAATTCATAACTGAGCATCAAATGAGAGTTAAAATGCTAAATAGCTAACAGTATATTTTTTATCCTCCCTAAGAATGTGGATTTATATTGTCTTGTCGAAACATGTTAACTGGCCTGTAAATAAATAGTCTTAATGCATCCATACTGTTTTGCTTCTTACCAGACCACAGTTATTCGTCACAACCAAACCAGTCTTTCCCTCGCCCCTATATCTCCAACATTCACCATCATTTGATTTAAAGGTATTTGGTTTCAAAGATTCTCTCCGCTGTACCATAAAACTGGAATAAGTTAAGATGCTAAGCATTTAATCAAAATGTCAAAGAGACTGATGAGATTGCTGTAATTCGGTACCTTATAAACAAATGCTACACAATAGATGAAAATTGATGTCAAGTACAGTTATTGAGTATGGCTGAATTATCTTCCAAATTGATATACAACCTTAGCAAACAATGGAATGGCTTCAGTTATAATATAAATATTATTCAAACTATCATAATTGTTTTGTAACAAAAGATTGGAGTGAACTGGGAACAAATGTCTGTCAAATGAAACAAAATTCTAGTAAAAAACCACAAAATTTTTCTGGTAAAGCTGTTGGTCAGTGGAACTTGGGAGTGCCAAAACAGGATTTTGATTTTTTAAAAAAGGCAATGGTATGCACAAGGAAGTTTACTGTGCTTTGTTCAAATTTAAACAGTGACAGAAACTGAGTGGGGGAAATAAAATTTCCCCCACTTTGGGTATATTTTTCAAGTTGCTCCCATTGACCCCTTGAACCAGGAGTGCCGCCAGGAGACACCTTTTTGCTAAGGGGTTGATGAGATTATATGCCTCTTCTTGTACGGTAGTGCGCAACCTCCCTACATTTTATCCTCCCTTCAAATGAGGGTCGGACAAAATCAGAGAATCCTCTACCTAAAAAGTTATGCCACTGGGCCTAGAGTCTAATAGAAAACCAGATCAAGCATGCAGCTTTGACAAATCGCCCCACTCTAGCATTCTCTCTCCAGATCTGAAACACACACACACACAAGCATCTTCATACACAACTCGACACCGTGCCAGCCATGAATTTTCTGAATTGACTATCAGTGCCTGTATAATTATACCTGCTCCATACACATCATATAGCCTTGTTGATTTTTGGCCAACCCGGACAACACGGTAACTCACCCGTTACCAATCGGTGCACACCTCTGGGAGTCAAGCTTGCTCGAAATTAGGTCCCTGCTATTGAAAGCTCATATCCCATGGCCTTGTCTGTCGTCCACAACATAGATGAAGAAAAATATTTTTTTCGGGTACTGAGCTATTTAGGAGGGCAACATTTCGGTTAGAATTTTGTAAAATGTAACCCGCTCGGCGGCTTCGCCGCCTCGCTTACATTGAGTCACTGGGGCAATCGCCGAGCTGCATGAAAACTGTCTCTAATTAACAATAAGAATTTAAGGGCTTCTATATTTTTGGTTGCAAGTAAGCAGTTCTTAATGAAGCAGATACAGAAAGAATAATAGCTACAGTATTTAACTATTCAGTAATGGAAAAACCAGATTGACGTACCAGACTCAGATGTATCGCTATTAGGGTGGTGGCAACCAAAAAAGTTGCTACCCCCCTAGTATGTTTACATGAAGTGTGCAAACGAATAGGAGCCCAAACGGAAAGAGATAGAGACTTGAAAATATCAGATAAGGTAGATTTCATCACGTTTTGGGGCTTAGGCTATGTTAAAACCCGCTCCGACCCCTCTGAAGGCCCTTTAAGGCCTTAAAGGCCCAAAAAAGTCTTCAAATAGGGGGACGAATTGGGGTCAAAATGGAAAGAGATAGAGTCATGAAAATTTCAAAAGTATTGTAGATTTTAGCTCGGGTTCTGTGGCGAGTTCTGTGGCTTAGGCTATGTAAAAATTTGATCTGAAGGCCTTTAAGGGCCTTTAAGGGCCTTTAAAGGCCATTAAGGCCCTAAAAATGACAATTTTCAACTTTGATCTAGGAGAAAAGTTAGACCAGTATTTTGACGTAAAATTTTACGAGGAATCCAAATTTGAGGCTGGAAAAACGCTTTGCTGGATGCACGCTTTGCGTTTTGCGACTGATTATATTTTATCATTATAAAATCTATGACTTCGGGTAACTTTTATATTAACCGCAAACTAAAGCATTGCCCCTTATTGATGGTAAAAAGCAGTTCTTAAATCCTGATCATAGTATTTGTAACGATATACTTCAAGTGGAAGATCTTTGAATAAACAAGTGTGCGGCCAAGCAAGTTTGGGACGAATAAATTGGTTGAAAACATGCCATTTTCAATTTTTCCTTGCCGCAAATTTCTTTATAAACCGAGAATTTCTGTAGGCAAAGAATGAATGATAATAATTTTCCTCCCGTACCTAATTTGTTTCCAAACCGGAAATTTTTGTGAGACAAAAAATTAGATGAAAAACTACCCATTTTCGAAATTTCTCCCAGACATTTTTTTTCCAAACTGGAAATTTTTGTGAGACAAAAAATTGGCTGTAAAGAAGAATTCTCCTCGAAATTTTTTTCAAACCGAAAATTTTTGTGAGACAAATAAATTTGCTGACAAATATGCCATCTTCAATATTTTTCTTGCCCAAAATTTCTTTTCAAACCGAAAATTTCGGTTAGGATTTGCAATTTTCGGGTCCTGTCAGTACCTCCAGTAAGGTTTATTTCCACTATGGTCCACAAAACTAAAACTTCACATTTAATTGAACATACAATGGCGAACAAACAAATGGCATTGAAGATGCCTCATTGCATGCTTGACTGCCAATAACTTTCTCATTTTTGAGAGCGTGTGATAGCCACAACAATATAGCAGCGACAGTATAGTACAGTAAACCATCGATTTACCGGACCTCTATTTACCGGGTCACTTTATTTACCGGGCCTCCTTCCTTTCCCCCGAAATTTTTCAATATTTTCACACCAAAATTTTTTCCCCTCTTTAATTTGCATGCCACATGTCAAAGTTTGTTATCTCATGGTTGTTAAATTATACGGGTCCTTCTGTACCCAATTAAAGCATGCTATACTGTCCCCTTATGACTACCACTTAGCATTTGTATCGTTTTTAAATCGTTATCAGACATCGTTATTAAGCAAGTGCTACACTACGCTACACCAATGGATTTCACTGTGGAATCTTTACACACAACAGAAAAGAAGTTGAACTCTGAAATGGTCAGACTTACGAAGGCAGTCAACGTTTCTTCCGTTGCTGACTTGAAGAAGAATGCTTTGAACAAGCTGAACAAGGGCCCTCTCGTTGATTTTCTCGAGAAAGCAGCTGCTAGCTCAGTCAATGAGTTGAAAAGCAAGGTTATGGACTCCCAGAACCAACTATTACTACGACAACAAGAGGATCTTGTATCAGTTAAGGATACAGTACAGAATGAAATGAAAAGTTTGGCAGATGTTGTGAAAAAGAGCGACAAACAGACACGTCAGCTCACAGCCAAGTCTGTAAAGGAAGCCGTTAAAGCAGTCAATGAAGAGGAAGAACGGTCAAAAAATCTGATAGTCTATGGAGTGCAGGGCGACAACGAATCGGAATGGGACTACAGTTGTAAAATAGACAAGACTACAGATACTTTTACGGCGATCTGTGATCAACTTGAGTGTGAGAATGTCGATGTACAACACTGCACCAGGATTGGGGAGTGGAGAGCGGACAGAACACGACCGATAAAAGTTATATTCTGGACAGCAGCTGATGTCGAAACTATCTTAAGAAAAGCTCATAAGTTGAAAGCAAGCGATGAATTCAAGAAGGTTTACTTGGCTCCCGACAGAAGTCCAGAAGAGAGAGCAGCTCATAGCAAACTCGTGAACCAAATGAAAGAACTGATTAAGAAGGACAACAGTAAGCATTATTTTATAAGGGACGATAAAATCAAATGTACTGATAAGAAATAGTGTTTGTTTCATATGTTCTTTGGACATTACGTATTTGTTGAGAGCTGTGTCGTGTGTAACTTTTATTCTTACAGTGAATTTTATTCTGGATTTGCGACATGCGTGTTTTGTAGCCGGCACATTCTGACACAAAACGAGTATTTTTTCGATATTAGACAGAGACTGAATTAGGTTAGATGCAGCAGATAAACTCATATTTTTACTTTATGTTCTAGTTTTGTCTACCTACAAAGCTGTTAAGTTTTCGGAGGCCGGCTAGGACGTTATGATATGATTTTAAATATGATATTCTACATTGTATGTTTATTTTAGGGTCTTAGTACCGATCCGGTTAGGATCACTCAAACAAACATACACGAGATGCTTGACAACAGTCCAGCACACGATCGTGTATCAGCATGACGTGATCGCATATGCCGATGGCACGACACGTAAGATCAATTAAGAGTCCGACGACTAACAAGGCCATGGTGGCATGGTATATGAGCTTTCAATAGCAGGGACGGGCACATGTGTATTTTGATAATAGTATCTTTTCGTCATGTGACACCGTGATAGAGCCTTAAAATGCACATGTACTGATTCATGTAACGTAACCACGGCATACATACATAATAAAGCGATCGACCTTGAGATTATTGATCGAAGATGTAATTCAAAACGTTGGATCCATTCTCACAGTTCTAAATCCCTCAAGTAGCACTTTTATAAAGAAATTTGATCAGGATTATGATTACGTATAGCTATCAATAACTTAAATTACTATTTTTGCCCAAAATTAGTTGCTACACGTTGCATAGCCCTGCTGCCGCGAAGCGGCAGCCTCCGGCGCGCGCAAAAAAGAATTTTTTGAAAAGGGTCACAACGTGAGACAAAAAATTAGGCCATATTTTGGTCATATTCTATTCACCGGGGGGCCGCGCGGGCCGCTCTATTAACGGGGTCTCAACTGTTTCCCCGAAATTGTTGTCTCACGTTGTGCGCGGCCACGTCGCCACGCGCTTCGCGGCAGCAGGGCTATGCAACGTGTAGCAACGAAATCGAGGGTTTACTGTATATAAAACGCTCGGTGGTCCTTTTTGCTGTCCCTTCTCTCAACTCCTAAAACTCACTTATCTGCTACACCGATGGTTCCGTCAAAAACAATATGGCAGGATTGCAAGCTTTGTCATCTACCACGGTAACAATTGTCGATCAGGTGTTACCCGACTCGCGCACGGCTCGCAGCTTGCTGCTCAGCTCTAGAACGTTAGACGTGTAAGTGCGGAAGTTTATCATACTATATTCCGTCACTTACATTAGTAATTACATTTAGCTTTAGATATCTATCAGTCCTGTGACGATTGCATGTTAGAGTATTAGGTACGGCAACACGTTAGATGAGAGCATGGCTGAGCTCAGAGCACTTAGGACCGCTTATGGGCTGTTAGGACCAATTATCCCATTGAAATTCACTAGTGCTCACTAGTGCCCACTAGTGCCTACTAGTGTTTACTAGTGCCTACTAGTGTTTACTGGTGTCGACTGGTGCTCACTGATGTTTACTGGTGCTGACAAGTGCTCACTAGAGAGAGTCACGTGCTGTCGCGTGGTTTTCCCTTAATAAAGGGAGTCGGCAGAGGAGCCGGGCCTTTCGTCGACATTTTGGCCTTTGTTTACTTGAGCTGCCGTGTATATAGCCACATTAACTTCCAGGATAAGGTATGTCCACTTCCAGTTGATAGCCATGCTCACGTACGTGTCGTAGGATATTGATTATGAAGCACCGAACAGCAGGTTCGGTAAAAGGTATGCAGTGACTAGCAGGATGGGTTAGCAGTTGCGTTAGTAAGTTGAGCCTAAGCCTAAGAGTAAGGTAACATTCTTAATTATATCGTGTTTTACCATATTGTTCTTCTAAGTATATTGTAATTAGCTATCATTTCAGTTATTTAACTATTTATTCCAATAATACATAACGGAGTATTACTTGTCTCTCTCATGTAACCCCAATTCGGCTGTGGTGATACTCTGAGCTGGGAGCTGATGCCTGAGGATAAATACAGTCTAATAAGAAGGGCCCAAGGGGGCTGAAAGGTAATACCGTGTTTAGCTCTGAACCAGCTGGGTTTGGAGCCGTACGTTTAACCGTTAGTAGAGCATGATGTAGTGTGCAGAACGGTAACGTACAGTGAGACAAGTGATTCCTGAGTGAGCTGGGCACCAGTGGAGGGTGGTCTTTACCGGGCGATGCGCGGCTCTCTCTACGTTTCCCTCCCAAAGCAACATTTAGCCTGAGGTCCCCAGGTAAGGTGGTCTTGGTGAGTGTCCCAATATCAAGATCGTTGAGAGCTGTGAAATTGTATCAATTGGACAGTGGTGGAGCGGGAGATTGTTGCTGTAAGGGAATAGAGAGCTTATTTGCTGTCCACGCAGATGTGGACCTGATCAGAAAGTGGAAGAGAAAGTTGCAAGCTTCAAGAATGTCGAGGAATTCTGCTTTGAAGATGGTAGCAAAAAGAGTGTTCTTTTGACGAGATGATATCCGTCTAACGTTCTAGAGCTGAGCAGCAAGCTGCGAGCCGTGCGCGAGTCGGGTAACACCTGATCGACAATTGTTACCGTGGTAGATGACAAAGCTTGCAATCCTGCCATATTGTTTTTGACGGAACCATCGGTGTAGCAGATAAGTGAGTTTTAGGAGTTGAGAGAAGGGACAGCAAAAAGGACCACCGAGCGTTTTATATACAGTAAACCCTCGATTTCGTTGCTACACGTTGCATAGCCCTGCTGCCGCGAAGCGCGTGGCGACGTGGCCGCGCACAACGTGAGACAACAATTTCGGGGAAACAGTTGAGACCCCGTTAATAGAGCGGCCCGCGCGGCCCCCCGGTGATAGTAGGGGCGGTAAGAGCCATCGTATCACGAAAGTCTTTAGTATATGTCTAATTGTAATGGATATTGTTCTCCTGGGTGTTCCAAGGTGTGATTGATGTTTTATAACCGATAGTAATCACTTATTGGTTAATTGGATCCAATTAAAATAAGAGTAATCCTAAAAGTCTTATTGTTGAACATATAATCTTCAGTTCGTACAATTAAGGCAAAAAATGTATATAGATAGGAAGGTTGTGCCTAGAGTTCCCTAAATAAACAGTTTTGAACTAATTACGTTGGCTGGATAATTGGTTAATTGATTAATTAACTTTTTGGTCGAGTGAATATGAAAAGACGTGTTTTGTATGCAATTTATTGGATCGGCGAGCGCGCGCGCGAAATTTGTCACGTTGCGTGAGCAGAAATTGTACAATTGGTGCTTTCATTTTCAAGGTGAATACGAAAATGATACGATTCAATTATGACTTGTTCAAGGACTCA
>JH154415.1:141952-166686 GCA_000226015.1 Mnemiopsis leidyi | reverse complement strand
TGTGTGTGTGTGTGTGTGTGTGTGTGTGTGTGTGTGTGTGTGTGTGTGTGTGTGTGTGTGTGTGTGTGTGTGTGTGTGTGTGTGTGTGTGTGTGTGTGTGTGTGTGTGTGTGTGTGTGTGTGTGTGTGTGTGTGTGTGTGTGTGTGTGTGTGTGTGTGTGTGTGTGTGTGTGTGGTGAGAGTTGAGGAGGTGGAGGAGGTAAGGGTTATAGTGAGGTATCACTTATCAGAGGTGTTAGAGGTATTCGAGGTTTAAGATGAGGTGTAACTATAAGAGGTATTCGAGGTGTTAGAGGTATTTGAGGTTTGAGATGATGTGTTAACGGTGTTAGAGGTTTAAGATGAGGTGTAAGAGGTAAGATGAGGTGTTAACGGATATATCGAGGTTTAAGAATAAGAGCTGTTTAAGATGAGAGTGCTTGTTTTTACTTTTTGGCTTTTGCGTATTGATTTTACGAGTTAAACAGATACAACACTATCGTTCTAACCTTGAACGAGACAAACCGCACAAATAAATGAGTTTGTAAAACTAAAGGTTCACGATAAAACGAAGCTAAAACTATACTGCGTGACCAAGACAAGTGCGCATGCAATAGAACGGTCTCAACCAACACATTGAGACCCCCACACTTTATAACATATCTACTGGCCAGATATTTGATTGCGGTGATAAACAGGCAGTACTACTGCGGTGCGTTAGTGATGTGGAGGAGACGAGAGGCGTCTAAACTTTGTGTCAGCTACCTTCTCGTCTCAAATAAGATAAACATACAGATCGCAAAGTGAACTACTGGTAACAAATACAATATTCATAATATTACAATAATCATAATATTACGACTAAACTAATAGCTATATATAACGTCTCAATAAAACAATGACCTATATGGATATAGTAAGAATAATGATTAGTGATACTATTTTAGAAAAGGAATGTAAAATTTTATTTATACGTGATATAGCGTTGCTACGGACGAAAAATGATAAAAAAACGGCAAATCATGCCAAGAAATATAACCGTAAACAACAACAAACCGACCCTGCTAGAAAAAGAGCAGCGCGATCGAGAAGGGCCCGGATCAATGACAGAAAGAAAGCAAATTGTAAGATGTCAAGAAGGCACGCCTTGAAGGAGGTAACGAATTGAGAAAATAACATTAGGGCGTGAGAGAAGAGGTTAAACGAATCAGGGTATCTTCTGTGGAAAAGTACCCAACAAGCCTCCACAAGATTAACATTACGACAGTGGACTTTGCAAACGAAATTTTTAACTGATAGAAAGGAGGGCCATGCTAAAAAGGATTCGAAACTGATTACGGGATTACATTTATTATAATCGTTCAGGACGGTAATTCTGAGTAGACTTATTGAATACCAGAGCCGCCTCTGATAAATACTTTGATAAATAATAGATCGAGAGTCTGAATTATATTGAGAAGTGAGCTGGTTTCAAAAGATAATGACGAGATGGGGATTGCTGGAAAAACTTAACCGGGATAGATGGATCCAGGTTAGCTGGATTGTAAGACCAGCTTACAGGTACAGGATGCTACTGAAATTGTATCCTGGTAACAAGATTTCACACAACTACTATGTAAGATCTAGAACTACTTTCTACCTGCGGTCTCCAGCACAAATCAGAATATAGAGTTATTGAATGAAGACTAACGGCAGGCTTACTTTGTTTACTCCTCCCAGATCAAGACTAATAGAGTCACGTAAATCAACCAGGTACACTGCAGATGTAATAGATTGGAGTCACGTAAATCAATCAGGTGCACTGCAGATATACCAGTTCTCGCCAGTACTCTATTAGTTCATGGACCCAATAATTTGTTGATCAAGTTTTTAATCTGATGTTGAAGTGTGAACGTTTTATGAAGCCTGTGCAAAAGTCCTTAAGCTACAGTAAGGACTTTGAAAGTTGCTATGTCAACGAATTGGCTTCATCTAACATTCGAACAATACTGATCTAACTTACTACCTGACTTTATGGCTACAATAACAATTAATCAATCGTGTTTTAATTTCCCTGATTTTATGAAAAAATGAAAACGGCTTTTTTAAATCTTAGAGGAATTTGATGACAAGATTTCAGAGATTCCAAATGTAGAAATAAAATGTGACGTACAAATCACGAGCAATTTGCCCCTATAGAATTACAGATCGATGGAATTTGATCTTTGCAGCAGGCCATTAATAAAGCATTAAGTAAAGCACAACTTTGCACGGTTATGCTCGTGACTATCATCGCTGATGGCCTTTATATTTTGGGATACTAATAACTAAATTAACAAACAAAGTAACAACTAAACTACCAACTAAAGTAACGACTTCAGTCACAACTAGAGTAACAACAGTATCAGGATTCTTGAAGATTTCAGAAAAGTAGTTTGGGCGGTTCCGTGTGCACTGTAAAAATAGTAGATATATAATATCTCAAAAAAATAGTAGATATATAATATCTCAATGACACAAAACAAAGACTTGTTGCAGCTATATTGCTGAGGTCGGGTGGAGACAAATATGAGATCAAATAACTCAATTATGTAATAGGATAATAGGTTGATGGGATAATTAATTTGGAGGAGCAAGCACAATGAGGTTCGGAAGAAGCGGTAAAGTGGGGAGTTTCAGTGCAGCTAATAACACGGTACATGCGAGCTGTATTTTTGGTGCTATAGAGCTATTACCATAGAGAAGGAAAATTACCACGGCGCCCACGTGCAGGCATTGCTGCATTCCCATTGGTCGGATAAGATCATGTGTCATTTTTCCGTTATCCTGGTTGGAGGAGAAGCACACCTGTGGTTAGATAATAAGGAAAGTCACGTGATCCATATCAGCTGTGTATATCAGGAATTACTGAACCGTTGGTATAATGGTCTGTGTATTGGCAATGTGCGGTCACATATTGGGATAGTATCTAATTACAGAGCGATTACGATTTAATTGACATTTAATCACTTTAAATGCTTGGTAATTACTGATCACTTTTCCAGTTGGCACGGCTAGATGGCGACGTTCGGATCGGCAGGTCTGAGATAATGAAGACAGATGACAATGTCATCATTGTGTTGTAAGATTGATGCATTTAGACAATGAACACAGATCGGAAATCAAAGAAGAGAAAAGACACTTTTACTTTGACAAACACGTAGTCATTTTGCAGATAATAATATTATATTATATATTTTATTTCGTATATTTTAACGGATTTAACAAAACTTTATCAAGGACATAAAACGGCACCATCCTCACAACTGCACAAGACACAAGTCCAAAAAATTGATAAAAGCCGTCAAGGAATCCAGGTAAACTAAATAGGCTTAATTGAAACTTTAAGCGAGATCGTTAACGAAAACGGGTAGCAAGACGATCAATGAGTCACACACACCACTCCAAAAAACAGCTCTACTGCCTCCCCACACGGATCACCTTGATACTAACCGACCGTCTCGCTTGAAAAGCGCCTAATTTCTCGGGAAAATCTAATCGCCAGAAGTAGGAACATATCATGAACTAACCATGTCAGACATGTGAACCGATAGATCGCGATGCCATTAACCCAATTAAAATCCGATTACGGTAATGACTTTAACAGTATAAATCAGAAGGCAAAAAAGAGCTGGCAGCAAGGTTGCGTGAAGGAAGGAACGATTCTGTGAGTTTTGGATCGACTCCAATACCTTCTCTCCACCTCACGGGAATTAAACAGTTCATTCTTACCGGAGATGGTTCGCGTCGAGTGGCTACTGATCCAGTGATCAGCTAAGAGGGGGTTACACTCTGGAGTCGGAATTAATCAAGGCAGTCATGTCAGTGACATCATTATATTGTCTCGGTGGTGTGAGTTAGAATATTGAGTGAGTTAGAATGTTACTATTTATTTCTAGAAAAAACTCTTACAAAACAAAAATTGTGACGAGGACCTTGTAACGACTACGAGTAAATTTAAGTAAAAATCATAGTCAGGTAGCAGCTGGTGGTTGTTTTACTGTTTTAAAATTGAGGAATAATTAGAGTTGCTGGAGAGAAATAACTCAACTTACTGCAACAAAATCTAACCGAAAATTTCTAACTTTATAAAGCTTATATGTAAAAACAGAGGGCATCATAATTACCCCAAATTTCAAACGACCCCGAACTAATCCACTCAACTCGACAATAACATCACACCACCGCAGCAAACGTCCCCGATTCTTTTTGATGACCAGGAAACAATCCACCGCTGCCACAGATCGCCCTACGGAGAACATTCTTGATGTTCAGTCGAGAGGCAAACAGAACATTCTGGGAGCAGAGGCGGGAGGTAAACAGAACAGTCTAAATGTCATGACAAAAGTCGGTCTGACTGAGTGGGGTGACAGGGCAAACCACACATATAAACAGATCTGATTTGCTTTACAATACTGGGTATTTATAGTCGAAAAATGGCGGAAGTTTGTACTAAACTTTACCGAGAAAAAGTCAGGCTAAACACCGTTTGTCACCTGATGAATTGGGTTAGGTTTTGGCTTTGGGAGTCCGGAAAATCAGTAAGACAACTGTTGCACGAGTCGTAAGAGTTAAATTTATCTCTAGTCTTATCGTGGTTCTGGAAGAGTGACATAACATAAAGCAGAGTAGTTTTTAGAAAGGGCTCGAAACTCAATCAAGTGGGTTATGATGCCTAGTGAGACTCGTCTTAAACACATGAAGCTTTATAAAGGGACGAATTTTCGTAATGAAATAAAGACTTATCTTCATGTCCCACGGTAATTATCGAGCTGGTTGTAGGATTCCGTTCTGGGCTCTCATTGGTCAAGGGACTGAATTCTGCTCTGTGATTGGTCCTGATGGCCTGACTGGAGCGGTGCAGTGTTGCGGGTTGCACTTTAACCATGAGGCCCGTAAACTGCAAAATTGATTCTGGCCAGCTATGAATTCATTGGATGCCATAATCCGTGAATTGTCAGGTTAATTTTCTGAATAATGGGGCAGCTAACCATAGTGATTAGGTAAATGAATTATACAGGAAAATCAGCGGCCTTTAAATCTTATCGTGATTTTGAGGTGAACACGCCGCATGCGAGGACCTAAAATGAATAAATTCACGAACTTTTGACCTTTAATTCGATCTGAAAAAGTTGATGGATTTTCACGACAGGATTCGTGACAAGTCCGGTCTTGAAAAGGTCTGGGAAAAAACATTATTTATTAGGAATGTACTCAACTTAGAAATCCTGCAGTTGATAAATAATTCAGGACTGTTTTGTAATCTTTAAATCAAGTTATTGTTAGTTAACATTAATCCTCAGTTTTAAAATTCGAGAGGCGTATAAAAACATCGGTCACAAAAATATTTATTAGAAATAATTGAATTCTTTATTCTGAGACAAAAGCTAACGATATGCAAGTTTTCAAAGGGCTAATTATATCAACTGTGTTTAAACAGAGGCAGATCATGACTGATTTGATGTAAAATTCAATTTCATTCGAGTCTGAACCAAGAATTTCGCAGGACCAGACTCCAGAGATACAACACTATAGACTGATGGAAATGAACAAATGACACAGAAACACATGATGACCAGCGTAATTCAACCATTTAAGATTAGATCAACATGAAATAGAACGGAAACCATGCGAGCTGATCGAATCTATCTATTGGAACCAGGTTGGTAAGAGTGAGGAAATCTAATCTGAACTATGATTCATGATTTCTTACGGAACAGCCGTTTCCTCTCACGGAACCTTCAACTTCGTGGTCACAACCGTTATGTTGGGATTATGCTGTGACGGTGACACTAAAGCAGGGCCTAATTAGCTCAATAAACCTAAAAGACCTTGAAATTAGATTGCAAATCGAATTTTGGGGTCTCACAAATCAATGCAGTCCCATAGAATATTCCTTAGTCCTATTCAGGCTTCATAAAAATGGAACATTGTTACAAGACTCTTTCCTTGTGTTCAAGGTATTGAGTCATGGATTGAATTTAATCTAATTAGGTTTATTTGTTAAATGTCCAGGCTGAATATCAGACAAGACATAGGATTTTGGGCATTATGACAATTATACAAAAGGACGGAGTAATATGTGAATTGGGAAACATAATCTATGCAGTGTGATTATACGAAACTTAGGAGCTGCCGACCTTGTATGGTACCTGGTGGCACGTAGCGCTGCAAGGAAAATTATGAGAAAAATGCGAGAACTGGGATGGAATGGAATTACAAAATTTGTATCCAAATTACCCCCTTGAAAAGGGTAGTCTAGTAGAATTCCGTCTGACCAGTAGTCGGTACAAGTTAAGAAGCAGCTCAGAAGAACCAATAAAAGAGCGAAGGAGTAAGGGTAAGGCTCAATCTGAAGTCCCACTACAACTACACTCCCCATCAGTCTGAAGTCCCACTATATCAAACATTCCCCGTAGTGGGATCCTTTACCGGGCTCTCATTGGTCGATGGACAGAATAATTTACTCTGATTGGTCGAGGGACAGAATACTGCACTCTGATTGGTCCTAAAGTTCCACTATCTCACATATTCCTCGTCGTAATAGTCTACGAAAATAAGTCCCATAATGAGATCCGGGGCACGAGTCTTCCTGCAGAGAGACTAGCTGCAAAGCCGGGGGTGGAAGATCGAGGGAGCTGAGACGAGAAGTTTTGAGGAAACATTTTCAAACTAGCCAGAGGGAAATCTCAGGTTGGGTAGGATGGGAGCTTACACCACGCTACTCTTGGGACGGGTTTCCTGGGAAGTGAGCCAAGAAAAATAATGTTCAATCTTGAAAATGCCATGACCCATCTTTACGTTGGAAAAGTTAGTAGAATGAAATTTTTTTACGGAAATGGCAGAACTTTGAGCTTTATAGATACTAACCGACTGTGATACTATTATATTAAATAACAAAATTCGGAACCGTGTGATCTTTCTCTCTTTCAATTAACGAGAAATTACAGATTCGCCGATAAAAAACAGAACACATTGCACTTTATCAGATGAAAATAAGGATCAAAATTAATGCAAAATGAATCTTCTGATGGGTTGCAATAGTCCATTTAAAGACAGTGGTTTGTGCGATATGAAAATTGTAGCCATTACCATAGCTAGCAGTGAGTATTGTAGCCATTACTATAGCTAGCAGTGGGTATTTCTCGGAACAATATGAATAGCTGTTTCTCTTCATCAACTGTCAGAATTCAACGAAATGTCAACAAAACCGCACAACATGAGTCTCATCACAAGATGAGAGAACTAGACACCGCGATAAACACAGGCAGGAGAGACAGCCCCTGCCTGAGAGTGACAGACAGAGGACAAATGTGGTGACACGTTTCAAAGCGGTGCTCTACTGAGCTACCGGTTACTAGTACGTGGTTAGCCCTGTTCCAGGTAAGACGTGATACAGGATACTACATGGTTTAAGGTTTGTTCTGTACGTGGTTTACCCTGCAGTTTACTTGTCATGTTTGTTCAGCTATACATGTAGGTCTACAATCTACATACATATCTGGCAGCATCTATACTAATGTTGAATAACGGTCTGCATCGGGTCACGTACAAAGAATCACGTACAATGCTGCTCTCAGCCAGAGTTAGAGCTAGGAAACACCTGGAGACATGCTACTGTTGCTAGGAAACACATGGTACTGCTGGTACTGCAGTCTACCAGCTCAAAACGGTTAAAATTAGAGGGGGGTTTATCACTAGGGAATCAGTATATGGTGACATCAAAATAGCAGGCCACGAGGTTTATTAACTAGATCGTCCACAGGAAAATTAAGTTTATAGGCCCGAGATTATAGGAGGAATCATAGAATTGATTAGAAGGACAATTGTTAGAATTCATTATCAAATTTACAGGCCTGGTTAGCATTATGAATATTAGATTTACGATTCAAGTTCATGTCCTTCAATTTAAACTTACAGGCCACGGCATAAAAATTAAATCGAAAACCTAATTTGCACAATGTTAAGATTTTCTATATAACTAATAAATTATCGATCAAGACAGAACGGCCCTATGCAAGAATATTTTATTTCAAGGTCGTTTGTCAATCAAAATCACAAAAAATCACAAAAAAGACTCTAAGAACCTAGTTGCACGGCTCATTGGTCTCGATAGAAACCGTAGAAAATGTGTTTTAATTGTTAAAGGTAGCTGTGAATGCTAGTGTTAAAACAAGTAACATATCAGTAGAAAACCTAGAAAACAATGATACTCCTAAAAACGACTTGTTGAGTAACAGAGTTGTAAGCTATGGACAAATGCTAACACTACCCAGCCAGACGCTATTGTTGGGATAGCTGTGACTAACCACAGCTGCTTTATCATATAATCTCATAATCACTGTCTCAACACCATGTCAACCGGCTCTACGAATCTGAATAATTGTCCAGATGTAACGACATTTCCTGCGTTTATGCAATATCCTACCGTTCGGCATATTGCAAAATTGTAGCTTTAAGTAGAAACTTTGGTTGATATCTATTGCAAAATTGTAGCTTTAAGTAGAAACTAAGTGTTGACTGGACGAAAAATTATGGACTGACAGAGACTTGAATGGACAAGTGCTAATGCACTGTTGAACTATATATATACAATGCAATGTGTGCCTAGAATACAATGTACATGACTACAATTTAGTTCTAATTATTGCAATACATTACATTATGCAATTAACATCATTGAGAAAAAATGTGCGCTATGTGTGGTTTGCAATGACAAACAAAATATTTTTTGTATTTTGTATTTGTTACACCTGTACCCAGGCTTTTACAGTTATACTGAAGGGGCTCCTGGAAGATTCTAGATCTTTTAATGGAGACCCTCCTCATTTAACCCTCAATCACGGTTTCCCGGTCATTCGGCTGAGTCGACCGAAGAAGATTGCATAGGCAAATGCCCTTAGCGCACTCCTCTAGGATTGGCGGATCCGGGAATCGAACCCCCCATCTTCTGCATGGAAAGTCGGGGTAGATACCACTACACCACCAATATAGCGAATATTAACCTACACTATTTAGTTTAAGCCTTTTAGAAAAAGTCAGGTGTAATGAACAATTTAGAGCGAGATGGTATAGTCTTCGAGTAAGGTGTCGAGTAAATTGTCGAGTAGGTTGTCGAGTCATGTAAGTTCAGATAAAATTCAACTATAACAAGAGCACAATGAATAATGCACAAATATGCACGTGCGGTGGACAGGCTGAGAGACACCTGCAAATATCCGGACCCGGACAAAGGAGCTTATCATTATTATGACTCAATTTAAAATGTGCATGTCGAGAGTGCATGTCGAGAGCCCACGTGACTACCGCCGACCAATCAGAAAAAGATATTCGAGAGACCGACCAATAGGATACCGCCATTAAGCTCTCGTGGGCGCCAATCGCCATCAATTTAAAAGTGCAGTCAATAGCATGCTCTTACAATGTGCAGATCTCATTTCTTGTGTTATTCAGGAATCAATAGAAGAGTAACTTTAAAGAGCTGCTACATACATATAACAATGCAGATGATCACATAAGAATATTGATGATCACATAAGCATATTGATGTCGATGGGCAGCCATGCATCTCACTTGGGGAATTGTAACGATACCAAATCTGTAAAGCAGTAAAGTAAGTAGTAAAGTACGATATTCTCATTCAGCACTGACAAGGACATTACAATAGGTAATTAGATCAGACTGATTAGTACAAGTGACTAGCAGCACCTGTTACACCACCACACCGTGTTTCAATAATACATGTACAAAAACAAAGAGAGGGTCGGCACTCGGGATGAGAGACCTAACAAAGCTCATGTCTGTTAGTTTCAAGGGAGACCTCCTGCACAACCAAGTTCATGTCTGTTAGTTTCAAGAGCAAATCAAGATTCAGGGAGATACACTGAACTGCTACAGATGGTACAAGGCTATATTTGTCTGGTGTTGAGAATATAAAGTTATACCGGTGGAACTAGAGGCTGGTTTAGTGAGTAATTACCGCCGGTAGAGCTTAATAAATGTCTTATAGCGCCTTGTGCCGGGGGCATGGTGTGTGACCCTTGTGTGTACCGTGCACAATAGAGGGGTGTCAGGCAACCTTATAGAGAACAGTAGTTTTATAAACATCTCAATATAGTTAATTTGAACTGGAGCTGTATTGCATATTCGAACAGGAACTATTTTGATAGTTAACTCAACATTTAAATATTATATGTCAGATTATGAGGTATAAATAGACGACTTAGTCCAGTAGGAATAACTGCGACAGACAACAAGACTCACGGGACTAAAGAGCCAGGGTGCAATCAGACATGTCTCAGTCTACTGCGATAGCGAAGTTCACAAGTTCCCTGAACTGACAAAGCTAGAGGACTGACGAAGCTAGAGGACTGACAAAGCTAGAGGACTGACAAAGCTAGAGGACTGACAAAGCTAGAGGACTGACAAAGCTAGAGGACTGACAAAGCTAGAGGACTGACAAAGCTAGAGGACTGACGAAGCTAGAGGACTGACGAAGCAAGAGGACTGACAAAGCTAGAGGACTGACAAAGCTAGAGGACTGACAAAGCTAGAGGACCATAAACTATCACCTATCAAGTAATCATGTAACGGTCACCGCGGGTCAGGGTCAGCTGAAATTGGGGAAGACGAGTCTCACAACATCGGAACAAGATAGACATAAAGAATGCAGTAGAGATGTATGCATTTGAAACACACTGAAAGTCTGCCGGACAATGAGTAACCAATCACAGATCGCAAGATATAGGTAACCTATCACCGTTCAGAAATTCATCATCACGTGATTCAGCGAATCAATCAGGTATCAGCACCAACATATCACGTTACCAAGGCAACCAATGAGGAAAAGGTTAACAATGACACAAAACAAAAGTATAATACTCACATCTGTTCCACTCACTATGGCGATGGTCACATACGGTGGTACGATGCGGAACAAATGACCTAACACTCCACTACAGGGGGCTATATAGCTATATACTTATATAGAGTCCCTGGGTAGCACAGCAACATAGCACAATTGTAACATTACATCAATAGTGGGTGCCATGGCGCTTTTGGTTTTTCTTCGTCAACTAAACAGGGTGAGCGGATGAGGTCATGATTAATTATAGACCAGAGGCACCGCAGACAGTTACGAACGTTTCCTTGATTTTTCTTTTTTTTTCCGAAAATTAAACACAAGAACGGACAATTTTTGCGTTTCTGCCGATGCAAACTACACGAAGTTAAACAGCCGTACATAGTTAGAGTACCTATACTGCACAAAACTTCTGTATATAGATCATTACAATGTGGAATGTTAGCTGTGTAACTGAGCTATTTGGCGATTAGAGGAGGACCCGACACGCAGTATTGATAGGTGCTGGCTGCGTGTAAGCCACGTAAAATTAGGGATCTCGCAAAAATGAGTATCACTGGCCTGTGAAGTGCTTTTGTTTTACAATATGACCTTGTTTAGCTCAAACAAATGCAAAGTTTGATACAAGATTTGCACACTTTTCTAATTAAGTGTAAATCAAACTGGATGATATTGGACATTGCGATAATTTCGATATCGGAACACTCGACTTATATGATTTGATAACAGGACGTTCTACGGAATCCTTTATACTCACCGTCACTTATGCGACGAAACTTCGGATTTTATTATTACTTCATTCTAACGTTTGATACGTATATTATATTGCTCAGAATAGAGATGAAACCATTTAACAAACAAAATTTCAAACATAAAAATGGCCAAGTTGATGTAATTATGGCATCTTCCACCCCAAGGCGAATCCTTCTTAGAATTAAGTAGTAAGTAAAAATACGTAAAGATGACATAAAGATAACGTTTTGACGATTAATAATTGGCTAATCTAAAGTAGTCGCTTAGTATAAAGTAGTAATTGTGAAGATAACGTTTTAGCGATAAATTATTGGCAAAGTAGATGCTTCTTATATTCTAAACAGAAAGGAAAGGTTACTGTGGCACACAGCTAGTCTCAACAACTGAATGAATTGTCAAGTTGAATCGGCCGTCAGTTTTAAGCCCCCAAGTGAAGATATTCGCACGTGTCAAGCGTCCTTCAATCGGACAACACTGCCTGATCACGTGACGAGCAGCACGTGACACCAACTAACCAATCACAGCACAGCTCCACGTCAGCTGACGTGCAGTAACCAATGAGACAGCGTGAGCGAGTCCAGCGTAATGAATTGCTGAAAAATCTTCACGCTCGGTCTTAGAGAGAGTGTCACGATATAGCAAATCGATACAAGCGAGATGGCAGTGGCTAGCAGCGAGGTGTCCATTTTGTCCGTTTTGTCGCTAAAATTCGGAGGAGATGACAAAATCTAGCATGGACCTGACAATAGTATCGCGATGTGTGGAGTCTGTTGGAGTCTGTTGGAGTCTGTTGGAGTCTGTATGGAGTCTGTTGGAGTCTGTTGGAGTCTGTATGGAGTCTGTTGGAGTCTGTTGGAGTCTGTTGGAGTCTGTATGGAGTCTGTTGGAGTCTGTTGGAGTCTGTTGGAGTCTGTTGGACTAGTTGTCAAGATAGTTGTGTTATTGAATTTGAAACTTTAGTCTGGATCTCGGGCTTGCCCATTAGAAGGGTGAAAAAATGCGAATAAATATTTCGATTCCTTTGATCAACTCGTTGAAGACAATTTTTGCTTAAAATCTGAATCACATTGAGGAAACACAAATAAACAAAAAAAGGAACGAGAAAGAATAGCGATTAGGAATGAGAGCTTATTGTAGTTATCTAGGACTTTAGGAGTCTCTCAGTCTCTCTCAATGAGGGCGGTAACGTGAATTTGTCAAAATTTTCGAGTATCAGTAAAAACAGGATCGGTATTTAGGCGTAGAGCCAAGAATTTGGTCGGTAATATTGTAAGCTCAAAACGGTCTTATGTTCAGATTACATTAACCAATCCTAACAAGTTTTATCATCTTGAAAATAGATATAGAATTGATTGATATTACTTTATGTCACAGTTCCACCGCATATTTGGTCCTAACCCAATAAGTCTCAACATGTAGGTAAGAAGTGATAACAATTAACAACTCGTTTTGCTAGAAATCCTTATTTTCGATACGTGATAAGCAAAGGAGCAGGAGATCACGGAAATCAAGTTCGAGCGAGTGTGCCAACTTAAACCTAAAACTAGAAGATCAGCAACTTGGCGTCAAAGAAATTCCCCCCTTCGTCAAAGTTGGTAAGATCAATATACTAGTGGCACCGCCGGTGGGGTACTGATATACTGATATACTGATTCTCATGAAGGCGTTTCGGTGTGACGATACACAATTCACTAAAGACCTAATGAAGGTTCATCCCTGCTGAAACGCTGTAATTGGACGAAGCCAGGAAGGCTGGAGGACACAGAAATTTCAACAGCGATTATGGACAAGAAAAGGGGGTCTCACTCAACTTTTATAGAGACAACCCAGGAGTTAAAATAAATACAGGCTCCACTCTGCATGCTCAATACATCAAATCTTAATCGAGCTCGGCACTGGTATGGGTCTTGGACTCGAGCCAGAGAGACTCCCAAATTTCCGGAAATGTTAGGGGCTCAGAGAGAATGATGAGATCTAGGGAGTGAAATTGTAGTATTTTCACTGGGAGTTATTGTGATACCATTGTTGGAAGATACGCAGTTCGCTAATGCAATCTTAGCATTAAAAACTGATATTTTATTTTACTTAATTTTATTAACGTAAAGGAGGTCAAAATGTAAACTAGAAAATTTATGAATGTGAAAAATGTTTTTAGATAGTATAAGTAAAAGTAAATAACCAAAAAGCCATCATGATGAAGCACCTAACATTGAGTCACATCATGAGGAAGCTTAGAGCCTCTGCTAAACCAGTTTGACGATTGTGAGGGAGTGGTGGTGGTGCTCCTACTTAAATATGTTTCCTACCTTTTTCTGAGAAATGGAGTCGGGATGTCAAGAACTTCCGCCGTCGAATTCGCGCTCCAGACGGCTTCATTTAAAAATTATTGGCCCAACTAGTTTTAACATCTGAGTGAGACTTTAACAGACTGGTAAAGATAAGGATAAAGAAAAAACCGAGTACATTAGCGACTAAATGCGCTTCAAGAAAAGTTCGGGCAATGTCATCTTGCAGCCTTACCGCGAGTATTTGTACATATTTAGTCAAGCAAGTCTGATTACGTCATAAAGAGGCATGATAGGAGATTTACCGGTAAAAGAGGTCATCAATCAAGTTGGCATGCCAATCTAACGAAGCATGTTCAATCGGATTATGTACTTGCCGACAAAGTACGTCATCTGTTTGTAGGGGAGCTGGGTGGAGGAAGTAACGGGAGCTGAGTAGAGGAAGACTACATCGACCATTAGAGGGAGGTGGGGGTTTATATCGTTATGGTGTCGCTGGAAACGATACTGCCCACTTCAGAATTGATAATGATTTATCGTTAAGGTTTATAACTTATCATGAATATGAAATTATCATAATAAATTAGTACTTAATGAGTTCGGCAGAACTTTATGCAAACATGCCATGTCGCATTCTCTGTGAAAATTGGTGATACTTGAGGATCTAATGAGTGAAGATTTTATTTCCAAGAGGGTTGCAGGAGGGTTGATGATAGATGATGAACAAAATGAGGCGAAGTAGTACTGCAGAAAGTTCAAGTATTCTATGGAATAGAGAGTAATTAAATTTACTGCATCGCGTCTAGTAATTTACACTAATTCACGTACGTCTCTGACATTAAATGAATAAATATCAAGATATATATAAACTCCGCAAATCCGACACTTTGTAAGATCCTACCTGGATTCTTGAAAAAAAACTGTAAGGTGAAAAACGCGGTTTGTCAGAGCTCCACTGGAGCTCCTGCTCGAGGGACGAACAAGGAGGACGACTGCATCAGGCAGCTTGTGCTCTTATAGTCCAACAGTATCGAATTTCGGCAAAGACTAGTCGATAACCTTGCAAACAGTGGTGTAATTTTGGCTTTATATTAGCAGGCTTACTACGGACGTTATATTTTAGTAATAAACTTAAGGACTTAAGGACATAAGGACTTACAAATTGACTCGAGAAGAGTTTCTGTCACGGCTGGCTGTTATCAAAACCGTAGGGCAATGCCAAACAGCTAACATAAATTCGAAATATGTTTACATTTGCAATGACCCACCGGCCCGTTTCTGAAGATTCTGGAAATTCATCCGATTTTTAAAACATTCCGGAATCATAACATTTATATGGCGGTCAACGACCGTCAGTTGGAGAACTTTAACAACGCCGAATCGAATTAGTAGGGCGTGAGGTTAGGGCGTGAAACTTGGATATGATACAAAATATTCCTAGTTTTAACATGGCCTAGTGGATCGACATGTCGAAAAAGGAGAAAATTTTAAAATTATACGATGAAATTTGGGATGAAAAAAGATAACGTAACCAAAGTAAAAACACTGTGATTAGCTCTACAGTATGTTGCCGCAATAGAAGAATGGTGATCGTATTAGAGTGTGTAGAAGGCTGAAGAGGCTGCCGGTAGAGATGAACGTTCAGTGAATTAAATTGTTACTAAACCGTTTTTTCTAATTCTAAGTGAAATATACAAAAAACATAGTTTTAAAAATAAAACATAACCTGAAAATACGACAGCATTATTTCGGAACAAAGAAAGTTGTCGTGCAACATAGCAGTAAAATGTTGAGAGAACAGGTTGAGTCACAGTGTCACAGAGTATTTCGAGCAATTTAGCATGACTAAAGTTCGAATATTGGAGTATTGCCAGGGGCTGAATTGGAAAAGTATCAAGATTTTCTGGCTGCAGGAAGAAGCAAGAAAAAGGGCCAGTGATCGAACAAATTTTTATCGTTATAGTATAATATTATAATATTCTGATATTGAGGGAGTTACAGACTGGGAAATTCCGGCAGGATCAATCACATTTATACAATGATCCTTCCACAGAATGATCTCTGGGTTGAATAGAAGTTCTAATACAACAATACTATAGTACGACAAAAGATTTAAGGCTCTTGAATTCTACCGATAAACATTGAGGCAACGTTTCCAAAGTTCACATTTAATGAAAGTATTTATAGTATGCCTGACAAAAGCAGTTTAACTTACCTACACTATATCGAAGAAGCCTAGAAGTAATTATTTAACAAGCTCATTGATTAACATCGGCCTCACACCGCACCGATGAGTGAAACACCCCGCCGCCGACACCGCCGCCGACACGGCTGTATCAGATATGGCTAATGACAGATGACACCAGCACAAACTCAATATCACACCTTCAGGTAGGAAAGTCACCAACAATCGCGCCACACTTACTGCAAAATCTTCCAAATCTTGTACCATGGTGATAGGAGTATTGAAGTGGGGCTCAAGCAGAATTATTTTATGACTGTTAATCCCGATATTCCGTGCCTAATTTTTGTTCATCATTGCTGAACCTACCAAGCATGTAAGTTCAAATTATCTAGCACATGAATGTTGAGTCATCAGACACATTCAACCCGCCTGTCTAGAGTCACCCCGTGAACTAATGGTTCAGAAGTATGTCTAAAACCGAACAACCAAGCACCTCTTCTTTATGACACAGCACACCTTTCAGGGAAGGTAGCTGCTGCACGTGATCATGGCTGACCAGGGCTGTTTCTTTTGAAACAGATGAGATCTGTAAAACCTCATTTAGCTTGGTAGGGCGCCAATTTCCCAGTAATGGTGAGGTTTTACAGTTTAAAATTAGTTCTCTCTGCCGACATGCTCAGATCATGGATAAAAAGAGACAATCGGGTGTTTGAATTGTATAGTCTGCTCAATATCTGTGAGAAAAAATTTAATTTTGGACTTTTTCTGGCGAGGAAACGAGTATTTTAAAACTGCTTTAAAATCTAAAATGAAGACATTGACCCAAATATTCACTTGAAGGTATTAGTGATGTGGTTAACATGATAATTCTGTGCATTACGACAAGTGTTATTTAACGAAGTTACAGGATTTGAGGATTACGTTGAAAACCATTACCTATAGCCCATGCTTGAAAGAAATAATTTAATTTGTGATATAACCTTAAATTTAACGGCGGTTACTGGAAAGTGTCAGATCATAGAACCACGTAACTTTTCTTTTAACTTAAAGAAGGCTTAAAGAATATAAATTTGGTTAATACTTCCTCATAACCTGTATTTTAACCATTCACGATTCACAATCTTAACGATTCAAATCATTTTATAATAGTCTTTCGTTATCGCCTAAGTCTAACATGCACAGCAACAGGATTAATTTGACATCTGTTAAGGTTACGTAAGGGTATTTAATAAAGAGAGTATTAGTAGGCACGTAAAATTATAAATAAATCAATTATCAATCCGACTTTCGTGACCGCCAGCACCTTGAATACAGATATGAGAAATTTTAACACTTAGAAATCCCACTGTCCTGAATCCATCAAGCAAAGTCGTTTTTTAACAGCTTTAAGATAATGGAAATTATAAAGTATTATCTAACGGTTTTTTCTAAGAAATATAACATTTCTTTGCAAAAACTGATTTGATGGTTGAAATTTTCCATTATCTTGTAACTGTTAAAAATTCCGACCTTTCCTGATAGATCAAATGAATATCCAAATTTGTGTTATCGGTTGATTGAATAAAATTCTTCGGAAGCAAGAAAGGCGTAAATCGATTTGGGTGAATTGGAGCAGATAAATGTTACATTTAAGCGGGAACTCCTGCAACATCAAATATAATCGTGGTTTGACGATTTATTTGGTTGACCCTTCAGAACAAAAAAATGTCAAAATGTAACATTAAAAAACCTTAATTTAAATTCAAAGTAAAAGCTGTTTAGTCCTAACACCAGAACATGACCACCCATGTGACGAAAAACACAGGTGGCAGCAAGGGAGAATACCTTAAAAACGGCAAGAGTCAAGACCGAGCTTCAACTGATCGTACAACTGATCGTACAACAGAGGCAACATTTAAGTGCGGTGAGTGCGATTTCGCACAATTTCCAGTTCTCCGCAAAATTCCGCACAGTCTATATTATCCGCATAATTCCGCATATTTTTGGTTTTATCGCATATTTTCGCATATTTTCCCAAAAATTGCACTTGATGGCATGAAAACCAAAATATTTGTTGTTGCATCATGGTTTGAAAATGGGATCTTTTCGTCTCTAAAATTGGGACATTTTGGTTTCCACGTGCTAAATGGAATTTGGGACGTTTTCGTACCTTGCCAATTGGAATCTGGGCCGTTTTCGTACCTTGCTGATCGGAATGTGGGACGTTTTCGTCCTTGCTGATCCGAATCTGGGACGTTTTCGTCCTTGGGCTTGACAAGCCTTACTCGGAATGTAGGACATTTGGTACTTGTTGCTCGGAATCTGGGACGTTTTCGTCCTGGACTTGGGACGTTTTCGTCACTTTGGACGTTTTCGTCAGTAGCTGAAGCTTGGCCAATACACATCATTTAGCTATGTTGATCGTAATAGCCAATACTTGTTGCTAAGTATCCAATCGTCATATCACGATACACTTTGAGTTTTTATGCTTGAAGTTGAATGGACCCAAAAAATTAGCTTTAAATGCCGCACAATCACCGCACTTTTATGGAAATTTCGCCGCAATTTCGCCGCATAATTTGAAAATTTTCGCCGCACTCTGCCGCACAATTCGCCTTTTTGAGCAAGTGCGGCACCGCATTATTTGCGATTTTTGACCGCACCTAAATGTTGCCTCTGTCGTACAACTTATCGTACAACTTATCGTACAACTTATCGTACAACTTATCGTACAACTTATCGTACAACTTATCGTACAACTTATCGTACAACTTATCGTACAACTTATCGTACAACTTATCGTACAACTTATCGTACAACTGATCGTACAACTTATCGTACAACTGATCGTACGACGTTTTATCACAAACGACTAGGTCACGTGACCGCTAATTCACGACACCCTTCTGACTTTTGCAGTTCGGCCGAAACAGTCAGATTTACAAAACAGTTCAAAGAGTTTGAGGGCGACATGAAAACGAGTTGGGAGCTCGTAACAAAGATCTAAAATTCCCACCCGGCTCAGGTACGGCGCCTGTCACGCAGAAATGCCCATTGAAAACAGAAAAGTGTGAAGCGACCATGAATGGTTGTAAGAGTTATATCGGAGGGGTGCGAACTTTCGTTTGGGCGAAAAGCTCGATTGAATAAAGAGAGGCTAGGGAAATCCATACAGCCTGCTCATTTTCGGTCTGTAACATTATATGCATTCCTCCATTTTCGATACAATTTCAATTTAGAGACGGGAGTCTAATTGAAAACGTTATGTTATTTCACAAAGATATTTAATGATAACCATGGATTGTCAAGAAATAGTCTAACTATTATGGACAGATGAACGTCACTTTTTCCCGATTCCCGCAGACAAAAGACTTCAGACATAAACTTAAGTTTTTCATACAACTGATAACTTATACTCATAGCTGCGAGAAAAATGAAGTTTTTACAATGAATAAGAGAGCGGCCGGCGCCGTGATCGGGTAGCATAAATAAGATGACCCACTTAAAATGCTAAGCAGACGGCAAAAATGCTACCTACTCAAATAATTCAAACCCTTGAGTAGATACGTGCTGTATTGGAAGGCTGGATATTTCTATAAATAGAAATTGTTGTCTAGTTGGTAGTACAAATACCAAATCAGTCGCAAAACGCAAATTGTGCCTCCAGCAGAAAATCTTAGAATTTTTTCTCAAATTTTTCTGAAGGAAGCTGTACCTGACTCCAGGTAGGACTTTTGATGAGAGAAAAGGACATTAGAAACTGGTTTGCGAGGTGAAAAAAACTGTTAAGTTCGGGGAATTTTTATTATTGATATAATATGTTTGAAATAAATTTGTGATTATTCATGTACTGTTTGAGGGTTCATTGATGCCAGCCCTTGCCAGGGAAACATAACAATCTTCGCTTCTTCAAAAGTATTAAATAAACATAAAAAGCATACAATCCTCGGATTTCGGTAAGTAATTTATCACAATACGGTTACTGCTTTATATCCTCGCCTTTCATAAAGTACCAGATTGACTTGAAAAGCGAAGATGACTTTGTTTTTTCAAATTCTTTAAAAACTTTGAGAATTCAACAAAATTTTGAGACATTTTGAAAACAATTCATGATTAAAAAAAGGATCTCCGCTCTGAGCCTTATCTTACCGACGGAAACTACACCTGAACAAGAATTGTGCCCCGCTTACTACTTAGTTAGGTCTCAGACGGACGCTGCAGATTTCCATCCCTCCAATTCTAAAGAAGCTCCTTTGATCTGCCCCCTGCTTGTGCTAGAAGCAATTGAGCAGCAGGTATTCTGTGATATAATTTCTGCCGAAAGACCGCTGATGGAATTCCACCGCAGCTACAGTTAAAATATTGGCCGTGAAACTGGAACAATTTTATTGCAACTTGTGTAATGAGACTGGCGGCTGCAGATAAGTACTCGTTATCGGTTTGGAAAAATTAAAACCGGCCGTGAAATTTTAGCTATTGAAAACAACGGACTTGGATAATTTCGACGCTGCAGTTAAAATAGTTTGACTAGGTCTATTTCTAAAGGTTTCAGCGTCATTTAAGTGTAAACTGCTCTCCCAGCAAAGATGTTTGATGTTAGCTGATCACTATTACATCTAGTTAAATATAACTGAAATTGATATAATCAAAAATGAAATCAGGTGCAGCCAAGCGCGATTCTGCATGCGATTCCTGATGGCTGATCTAATCGGTCAATTGCGATATGTTTATCAGTATATGACGCTGTTAAATACGCGTTTTGTAATTTTAGTGTCACGAAATTCATTTTCGTGTCACGTAATTCATGATAATTGATATTACCGTGTCATCGTATATAGAGTAAAACTTAAAGTGACATAAGTAATATAAATCAAGAATATATTATCATGATTATGATTTGGTCATAGCTGCACTTGCAGTTAAACTTAAAACCATAGATGAGTCAGATAAACTTAAAACCATGTTTAAGTGAGATTAGCATTAGAATTGAATGAAATTAACCATACTTCGGATTAATACGTACGCTGCACAACGCAGTAACAAAAATTAAACCTCGCTCTAAGCCTTTATATCTTCCCGACGGTACCGAATTTCGTGAAGGGGTGCCCGGGTGTTACTGAATATATCACGAGAGATTTGATGAGGCACCTTTTTTAACCGGCCCTTACAGCTACTTCACTGACAATGAGGTCGTAAAATTATTTGCACATCACAAGATAAAGGTATAGCACCATGTAGAAAATGTAGGTAGACTGAGACGTTCTAGAAACATTCTATTTGAATATAAATATAAATACTTTGCGCTTTGTTTTTCAAATTTAAAGAATAAACCTCAAAGTCTTCAAAAGTCTCTGAATCAATTACATGAGCGAGCAGAAAAACTATGAGGTGACTATAACTGACTGTTTACAAAAACGCGATTAAGCAATAACACAAATCAAGGTGACTCCAGAAAAAAACGAGAATATTGTAATTACTTAATCATAGACATGACTTTGAAGGAGCCTACAGTCGGATCAACTTTTATAATATGTGAAATTAAAGGCAAATGAAGTTGAAGTGACATAGAATAAAAGTCAAAGTTACAGTCTAGAACGATGGAGAAAAGGTTTGAATAATTAGGTGCGTTACTTGAATGAGTCAGAGCAACCAAGCGACCATCATCAGTCATTAGAACAAATAAATAGGGTAAATTAATCAAGGATAACGCTATAACGTCATCATCGTCATGCCCCAGAATCAGAACATCGAACGGTCGGAGAACGTTCATGGGGACGAACTAGAAAGATCTTTCTTGAGACCTTTCAACGAGCCGTTCCTACGATTTGTAACAGACAAATGTAAGTGGATGTTGCATTATAGCATTGTTGTTGACTTTTATTATAATAACTGCAGTAAAATAGAGAGATGGGCACATAGCGATTAGCGACAGTTCTTCACTTATTCTAGAACTCGGAGTAATGCCACAGCTCAATTTAAAGGATGGTTTGAGGAAGGAGCAGTTACGTCATACCTCAAACCAGAACAATCTCCTGCACTACGTTAGGCACTTCTCATTGGTCGCCGAAAAATCGTTCTGCTTTCTGATTGGCAACCAACGGTCATGTGACCGTTTTACTGACTCTCAATTGGATAAGGAAGGGTACGAAGTCTCCTCATTGGTGTTTGTAACGGAAAAAGCCCGGAAGAACTGTATAAACAGTCGAGTCACCAGATCGAGATACGGATCTGCGATTGGTCGAAAAATGGACCACGTGACGACGTCCGGCCATCTGATTGGCTCACAAAACAGTATGTGACGTCGTTGACGTTACCTAGCAACAACTCCACAGGCCAACTTTAGAACACCGTGATGCCGACGTGAAGTCCTCGACATATAAACAAATAGCACATATATTACTCGGCACAGTTCCAACAATAATAATCTAGACAGTCCGTCTCACTTTCCGAGGTGAAGCCGCCAAAAATAGCCGGCGGACAGTCCAGTCAGATCCGGTCATGGCGAGAGCAGCTCGCACTGCGCTGACCTGCTGTTCTATTTGGAGGTATGATGCTTGAGCAGACACTCGAGCCATTAGTCCAGTTCGTGACTTTGTTCAGAATGGACTGCAGTACAACTGCATGTGTTTGTGAGCTCAGTTAACTAATCGGCTGTGTTTGCTTAGCCAAGATGGTCGTCTGATGTAATGTGTGTCGTGTGATGAGCTGATGTTGTGGTTTCGGCAATATATGTCAGTCAAATTTGTGCAAGTTTTGCCATCGGTCGTGAGAAAAACAAGATTAAATGAGAACGATGGTCTGTTTGTCGAATAAGTGCCTAAGCCTTATGTTGATTTGTTATCATGTTGTGATATTGAAGATAAGATTTTCCCAAAGAGCCATGATGAAATGATTAAATATAAAGACATATAGTCCCATGGTTTAAAATACTGGCAGGCAGCCAAATAACGTATCTCTGTTTTGATAAACAGAGCAAAATGAAGTGAAATGTTTAGTAATGAAATAAGGAATCGGTAGTGCTTGTTCCCAACCCCACAATTTGTACTGGGAAAAGTTCGGAAATAACGAAACCCCTATATCATATAGGACCTATAATAACCATTTAGTTATTTTATAAAGATATAGTTTATGACTAAATAAGAAAGTAGCTAATTTAAAGCAAAAGTCTTAGAAGCTAAAATAAGAGAAAATTCGTGGAAGTACTGCTCTGACGTTTTAGAAAATTCTCTGACGTTTCAGAAAATGTTACAGTTACAGTATTCATAGCTGACGAAACTTTATTGTAAAATCTAGAATCAAACCAACAGTCGGGTATATAAGCATATATGATAAGCATATATGATAACAGATAAAAATAGAATAGATAAAAACCACTTTGAACTGTCAAAAATCTATCCGTTATCAAGGGTCAGCTATATCGTCAGCATAATAACCCAGGATTTTATCTTGGTGTTATCTCTACGTCCCCTTTCGTTGACCCGAAGTTTCTCGAGTTCAAGTACAGCCTCTATTGGCGGTCATCCAAAAAGCCAAAGTGTTTGGCTATGTGAAGCGAACTGGGTCTTCTCTAAGAAGGAAGTTTGTAAAAGCTAAAGAACTTGCAATGGGAAACAAAGGTAATACCAAGCCTTGCAACCGACCTAGATGCAAGTGCTGCGAAATGATTTGTAACTCAAAGTAAACAACCATCGTGTTAGACCTGCGAATGGTTCGTGTACTTCTTACAACATAATCTACATGTTCATATGTTCTCTTTGCACCAAGCCATACGTCGGAAGAACAGTAAACCAGTTGAACATCCGTACCAACCGACATAGCTCTTTTTCATCATCAAAGTTTTGAGGAAAGCCGTGTTTTATATAGTAACCGCTGTTTACTTATTACTACACCTTAAAACACTTGAACTTAACATTATTGCTATTGTTGAAAACATTATTGCTATTATTGAAAATCGACAATCCACTGAGAACAAGAAAAATAAAGAGCAAATAAATATATCGAGGAGCACTATATATAATATCAGTACGGCAGCTGTCGGACACGCTTACTCGCGGAGCTAGCGGAAACCGAGCAACCTCCCGGCGACATTCAGGAGTCGCCCGAAAGTCCTGCTCAGCCAGTGAGAGTTGGCCGGACAAAAGTAAAAGACGTTCATCAGGTCGGGTAGGAAGTATTGCTTCCCAGCCCGGAGACGTGAAATATTCTGGACGATGTGAAGACGTCGGCTGGGAACGTCCGACTTGAAACGCTTGAACTGGCCTGGCTCTTGCCGGATTGACGAAAGTAATTTCCGAACTTTCGAGAATGTTCTACCCAACGGGCGTCAAAATGTTTGACTTGGCTGCAAATGTTGTAATATCGAGAGATATTTGAATTTTTATAACAAATTCAAGGTTTATGTGATGGTGAGCGGATAGTGGAGATGTTAATGAACACCGAACGCGGATTGATTATTTCAGGAAACTTAATCACTTATTAGTACAGATATGACGTCGTTAATATCGGATGAAGAAAATATGATGAGGGGTCGTTCACATATGGCGTCAGCAAATTTTCGGTAATTTTTACCCCCCCCCCCCCCCTCCTCCCCTCTGTTATCATTCGTCATTATGACAAAACCCCCCTAAATGTCAGAAGTTAATTACCATAATGACATCATCACAGTCGGACCCCCC
>JH154415.1:128139-141132 GCA_000226015.1 Mnemiopsis leidyi | reverse complement strand
ATTTTTGGCTTAATTTGCAGTAATTTTCGAAATGTTCTTTCTAAGTCAGTCAAAACATAGTATTTCACCACATTTCTGAGTCAGAAGTTTACTTGAAAATTTGGCTTCTGATTTTGTAAAATTCTGATAAAATTTTTCAAAAGAAATCAAAAGTTTTCAAAAAATCCTATAAATCGTAAAAAATGTTTGAAGACATCATCATTGGCCAAACCCCCCCCCCCCTCCCCCTTCGTCGTCATTTGCTAGGTAATCTCAACTACATGCCAAGTCTCCCAAGTGTGACACTAAACCATGGATAGTACACAGAACAAAACTGAAAGGTTCTTGTACAAACCTGTCACATTCTACTTCATGGTTTAAGTTACCTGCTTATACCTTACCTGACGTCATTGATCAGTGCTTCCGCGTGGCGTACTAATTAGTTAACTTGCAGTCACACACAACTTCCAGGTTACGCTCAACTTTTGAGTCACGTACAACTTTCGAGTCGATAAGTCACACACAAGTTGTGGGTCACGCCGAGTGCCGAATTTTGAGTTCTTAGGTCACACTTAAGTTTTCGGTTTCATACAACTTTTGAGTCGATAAGTGACACAGAGATTTTAGGTCACGCACGTTGCACAACTTTTCGGCCATACTCAAGTTCTGGGTCAGCCGGTCAGATCATACAAGTACAACTTCAGAACATTTTTGAGAACTAAACATTTATCATAGACATCACCCCATGTCAATACTAATTGTCTGCAGGTGGCGTCATGTCGTTTCAAACTAGACTCTTTACAAGGCATTGCACGTATAAAGGTGATATCATTGACTGAGTTGACATTGCCAGCAGAAGTGGCCTTAACTGCTGACCCAGTATTTCAAGTTGAGGAACGAGGAAGACATAACATGAACACGATGAACAGGTAAAGTCTGATATTAGCAAAAGAGGCATTATTAATTTTGAAACTTTGATTTACCGGAAGAAGAACTGGAAGGTGAAGGGGTTGAGAAAAGAATCAGCGAAGTTTTACAGGAAGTCGGTGTTAAGCCCAAGTTAGAGGCACAGCGAATTGGCAAGAAGAAAACTGTTAGTTCTACTCGGCCGGTGAAAGTCTGTGTTTCCAGCCCTCTAATCGTTCAACAGATCCTAATCAATGCCCGTACTAATCTACGTAACTCAGAAAGGTTCAAGACTGTGTATCTGAGTCCTGATCATCATTTACCAGAGCAGCGGAAAGCTCGTAAAGCTTCAACTTACACCTCTCGTCACAGAAGTTCCGATATCACACCAGTCCATCGTGAGTTTATATATAAATTATTAGGAACGGTATTCGTGGGGAGGTGTCACAAATTTCAAACCCCATTTCTCTAAATGAACTGCTCCTACCTTTGTTTTGGGTGTTTTTGATGATCAATCTGTATCCATAGGACAATTTGAGAATATTTCACTACCGAGAACTAAGGTAAGACCCAAAAATTTCGAGAAATGAGGTGTCTAAGTATCGAAAATTTGAGACACTTCCCCGAGAATATAAAAAATATAAAAAATATAAAAAAGAGTTATGTAGATCGTGTAGATCTGAGAATTTTTAATTTGTTGTAGCATTCGATGACCTAGATGTAATGTGGGATGTGATGATGTATTCCAAGGTGAAACCCAACATTATTAAGGCAATAGTGTTGGTAGCAGTTAATTGTAGTGGTATTCATCGGACAAGGATTGGGTTATGACTACGGCCACTAAAATCTGATTTAAAAATGTCTACACTCAGATGATTTAAAACGGTTAAGTGCTAATATAAGCGGAGCTTTTTGGATGATAAGAATTGAAGTTACAATAAAGCCACGATCCACATGTAAACATCTACATTAACTCCCCTATAGGAGGAGAAGGTCTAGTGAAAGCCGGAGAAGAAGTCCTGGCTCCTTCCAGAAGAAGATCGGCCAACAACGCAGCTACCTCCAGACTACTTTAACCTGTTTCCATTGCTGTCATGGTCATGTTTCGAGTGGTGGTTTAGATAGGAAACAGTGCAGTGGAGATTTGGAGATGACTATTTTAGTGGAGGGGAGAAATAAGATCACGATCTCCGATCAAGTGGTTTTAACCAGTTATCATAGCAGGCCTTATCTTAACAAATATTTATTGAAGTGTAAAGACTATCTGATTATAATTAGTTTGATATTTAACCATTAAAAACAATTTGTTACATATATTGATATACAATAGATATGTTTGCAGTTGCAACAAGGCGATTTTGATATTTACTTTACCAGTTGAAACGAAAATTAGATTGTAGGATTTAACGGCATGTTGTTCACGATGATCGAAAGCTCAAAGATTGTCTGGAGACTTCGCTCATAATTGGAAATTTCGAGTATTCACTGACAAAACATAAAACAATTGAACCATGTACGGTAAAATTGAAGGTGAACAATCAGTTGAATTTTGAAAAATTGTGTTCAAGTTGAGATGATAGCTTTACATAGAATTTAATACAAGAGCGGACAAAAACAGGATCAACAGTTATCTAAATCTACACGATCAACTAGTTCCATTCAATTAATGGATACACTTTTGTGATAAAACCTGTGGTAATGGGCTCACATTCCAAAAGTATAAAAATGATGAAAGGAATGCAGAAAGTGATAGAAACGAAAGTGGTGTAAAACTTAAAACTATGCAACAAGCACTGGATACAAGAAAAGGTATGGGCATGGAGCATCAACAATACTCTGTCAATACTCTGTCAAAACGTACCAAAAAACGTACGTACGTAATTTCGCTAAAACCATATGATGATTAGATCAAGAGTGTATTATACTATTATATTTATACGAACATATATATACATGAGTGTAAAGAATTGAGCCTACACGAAATCCAGCTTCTTCAGTTCCTTGTTTTAAATACCATATAATATATGTACAGCAAGGATATTTACAGCTTTAGCCGAGGCGGGGCACATAACTCGCTTCCATGATAACACTAACACTACAATTAAACAGCAGAATTGTTTTGTCGCATATTTCTTAGTTTTAACTATTGTCTGTGATGAGCATGATTGAATATTAATATGCAGCATGAATGTTCAAAAAGACGATGGCAATTGGCAGCGATCATAAATTTAAAGCTAAGAAGTTTTGACTGCATTTGAAAAGAATAGTGCGATAATTAGCGTTAAACTCCTCATAATGCGTATTCATATTTTTAGTTTTACTCTTCGTATATAGTTACGTCGACAAGATACAATTAACAAAAAAGCGCTCTAAATTGATAGTGGAAAAAAGGAGTCGTGGGACTTGGACTAGAAAAATGGAGAGTCAAATTAATAAGATTTAGTATTATGGTTTTATCAGTGTGTCCTCGCTTTGCATTAGTGCTGAAGCCTGAAAATTAAAAAAAGTATGACATCAAATCGATCAACACTTGTCGCTCGAACGCGATGGAAACTAATGAATTGTATGTACCACAATCGATAAACTGAAACAATTACACGCGAATAGAACATAGAAGCGACACGCGTTGCGTGATATTCCAATGTAATAAGTTCCAGAATGTACTGCGCGGCGTCGTTTCACACGTGCACGCCACACACGTATTCCAAGTCAATTCTTTATAATCAGTATCCTGTGTAGTGTGTAGTGTGTAGTGTGTAATGATAACCCGGCTGTGAGATGCCAATACAGGACACTCTGTTTTTCACACTTTCCCTTGTACTCATTTGTAGCGATGCCTTGTTCGATGTTTCTCCTTTTCTTGAAATAGTTTTTAGTTTTACTTAACAAATATACGAATAACTCGGTAATTTAGATGTTACTGAATGCTGCTTACATCATGATAGACGATGGTTGCACTGTACATTTGGCGATGCTTTCAACAATAGGCAGTAAAAGAAGCCTAGATTATCAACAAATGATTTATAAGTTTCGTTCACATATATCGCTTGTAATTACATATTGCAGTGTTCAGTGTTGCACTCCGATTGCCATTATTATCCGATCCCGTCGTCCTGCCCCAGAACATCGTGCACCACAACATTTTTCCGCACATATTTGGCCCCAGCGACCCTAACCGAAACCCTGACCATAACCCTAACCCTAACAACAACAAAGTTGTCTGTTGTGGAGCAGGACGTCGCTGGGGCTATATCTTTGGGTTAAACTTAAAGTGCTCTCAGGACGTCAGCCACCATCATTATCGAGATTCGAGGCTACATTGTCAGAAACGTCTCTATACAAATTATTAGAGAAGCAAGTCACCATAGATGATAGAATGGTAGGTGAAATTAAACCATGTAACTGTATATTGTACGGCCCCCGCTGAGCACAAGCGAGCTCTTAATAAGGCCCTAAACTTTAAAGAAACTTTTATTGTCATTCTCTCTGTTAACTGGTAGAATGGAAATGTCTCAAATTCAATAACTTCCTGTTTTTTTCATTGTACGTTGCTAGGTTGCTTTTACTTGCCTTCAATTCGTACAGTTTTCTAACACTGCAGCTGAAAGTGTTATGTCATCACTCTCTGCCAGTTTAATTTGTTGTAATAATCGTCTTCTTTTTCGTGTGCGTGGGGGGGGGGGTCTAACTACCAATATGTATATGATTAAGTCAGTAAGAATTTTGAAAGATGTGACCTATGTTGTCTGCAGTTTTGATGTGAACTTTTAGATTAGAGCTTTATGTATACTTACCATTTACCGATTATCATTCTTGAGGCTGCACCGTAGATTCGTAGAAACGATAATTGGTAGGTTGGTTATATTCAGACAAATTTAAGCAAATTTTTAGCTTAGGGCTTTTCTGGCGTTCTTAGAGTTGCATTGAAACTTTAGGATTTATCTAATTACTTTAACTAAATTTTACGTTACCGCTGTTTTGTCGAAATAGTTTTTCGAAAGATGAATTGGCTTCGTTATCCAAGTAGGTACAAATACAATTATCGGCAACAGGGTCATATAGTTTGGTGAGTGGGGCAATTGGATCCATTGGCGCCAATGGATCCAGTCAATGGAACAAAAGGATGGCGATACCTTTTTCACGATCACCACTCAGAGTACCATTACCAATGGAGACAATGGTACCGACGATGATACCAATGACCTCATCGCCATTGGCGCCAATTGCCTATCACTAACCAAACTATATGACCCTTATAGTTATACCCAATTATCAACATCCATCGTCTTGCCTGAAAAAACGACAATGCCTTTTTGTCTTATTTATATTATTTCATTCTGGGTTGTGTGGATAGATTTGGTCAAATTATAGAAAACGGTATTCCTGCCGAGGTTTCTCCAATTTTCGTGGACGTTAAACCTCATTTCTTAGGAGTTATTAGCCATCATGCTTTAGTTCTCGGTAGTCAAATAGACTTACTAATAATTAGTCTAATGGACACAGATTGACCTCAAAAAACAAAGGTTGGAGGATTACATTTAGAGAAATACAGATCTCTACCTCAACTTATACTACAAGTCTGTTTAAATTTCCCATCACTTGCACTTACATAATGTAATGAAATTTGGACTTATCTTTCTGCTCTTATAGCGACTGATCACATTTTTCCGGTACCTGCAGTGTTTTTGTTATGATTTTGCGTTTGCAATCTTCTTATGTACAATTTCCGTGGTGGTTGAAACGCTGACCAGCATTGAGCAAGTTGCGACTTAAATTTTAAAATTTACAAAAAAACTCATAGTCATAGTGCACTCCTAATTGGAAAATTAAAATACAAAGACGGATAAATTGCGTCATTGTATGTTCAAGAAAGATACGATTCTAACTCATGTACTTAACTTTATGGAAATTAATATACATCGAGTTTTAATAAATTTTCGTATCAATGGAATTCAATTATTGCCTGAGTTTAGAAAAAGTTTAAATTTAGTATTTGGTTTAAGGATTAAAGTTAGCCGCAAGGCACGCCAACCGTAAATCCGAGCATGACAAAAATAAAGTGTCATTCTGGTTATCTGCTTGTAAATTGCAGCCACTGTCAAGCATATTTAAATGTCGAGTCTATTTGATTTTGATATTATATGATGGTGCCTATACGCCGAACTTTTCAATTGTATCGTATGATACTATGATATTCCTGTCTCTACTCTCTATTTAATTACCTCTATAAATGTCGAGTCTATTTGATTTTGATATTATATATTGGTGCTTCTACACCAAACTTTTCGTATGATATCCTGTGTCTAATCCTGCCTCTATTTGTATCTCGTGTCATCTTGTCTCGGAATTACATTTACACCTAATATCTAATATATTAGGGGCGCTAAGCGCCAAAATTGTTTCTCTAATTCTAAATTTTTTCTCTTCAAATGGCATTTGTTAAGCGGTTTGACCAAAAACCTTGACCCAAAGTAAAAAAATCGTTACATAACTTAACATTAACTATCAAGGCTCTGCAAGTGCAGGTACGAAGTTATTTAAAACACACACAGGAGAATAAACTGTTTGGCGCTTAGCGCCCCTACTCCTAGTCCTACTAGTACTAATTATATATCCGTTGGCGATGCCAAAGGATGTAAATTCGATAAGTTTAAGATTTGAAAATTTAAGAAAAACTCCTGGGTTTAAACGGCAATTTTCAACTCCTGATCGGGACTAAAGAACTTTTTGTCTGTCTTCAATGTTTAATGTTCCAAAATCCTAGTTGTTGTTGTTGATGTGAAGATAGGAATCAGACCGTACTCCCGATCTAATTTATTCAATTTCTGGCTTGGTATATTGAATTGAAATATGTGATCAGTATGAAATCATACACAATGGTCTAAAGCATTACTCGCCTTTATCTTTATGGTTTCTGTGAGTTCAATAAATGAACAAACGTCTGTAATACGACAATCATTACTGCAGGAAAACAATGGCTTTAAGTTTAATCTCACAATTGTTTTGTTTGTTTTCATGATTAGGTGCAGTAAAATTGTTAACCCAGACCTTCTAGAAACTGTTTGAATGGCCTAGATGCTGGAATTTCTTACCGTCACTGTTCACACGTTTTTGTAAATTTTCGTCAAAATGCCGAAACTATGAGTTGATCCGAAAGTGTATCAAACCGGATTTTGGCGTTCCAAGTTTTTTTTTGCTGACAGAGAGTCAGATACAGTGACACTGACTGCGTATGTGTCGTAATCGTATTCGTAAGGAATGAAGCGAGATTTTTAGCGAAAATGTTGTCGGTATTACAATTCGTTGACATTATTCAACATCTTCTACTTATGAGTGAATTATAATGATTAATTTTCTTGTGGTGGAATTAGTGCACACAGCTGACTGAACATCTCAGAAAAATTAAGAAGATAATTGAATGAATTACCAAAGACTGTCGTTTAATTGCAGAATAATAAGATCCGTTGTTATTGTATTGTTTCCTTGATGCAGCTGTAAATAAGCGGGACGTTGTCGGCTTATTAATCAGCATTCTTTAAATTTTCAACCTTGAGAATGGGTTGTGAGTTGAGACATTTGGCCACAATTTCATTGTTCTTACCCGATAGTATTGTAGTTCAGATTTATATGATTCATGAAGTCATGAACTACAGAATTTGTTTCGTGGTTGTATTCACTACTTAAGAAGGTTACGAGTTTTGTACTTGATTGGTATTACTGAAAATCTGAAAAAGTTTATAATAATACGCTTTGCCGCTGTACTTGTAGCATTTATGACATGGATTTTTAGCGAATTCGTTCGCGTCAATCAATGTGAATGATCCGCGACTCACGGAAAATAAACCCTAAACGATACCGCAAAGAGATTCTTTAATTTGTCGAGATATATCTCGAACTCATTTTCACCTGTTCAACTTCAATATCTCTTGTGAAATCTGGGTTTGACTTTAATCGCAGTTCATGGTTTCCATTAATATTTAATTTGGCCTGCACAGTGCACCTCTCAGAATCTCACGTCCCAATGCAGAGATTACTCTGGAACGAGGGGTGATAAAAATCGGAATACGATCGGCTTTTGACTTGGTATTTGTCGTGCAACTGCAGTTACCCCCCTTAGACGTAATTAGCCAATTTCAACGAAACCTGCACTCGAGTGATCATTAAAATAATTAAAAATCTTAACGCTGAATGGTGGTGGATGATGCAAGTGACTTTTACCAGCAACAATCTGTCGCAAAATAACGACGTGTTGTAATGCACCACACTGACAAAGTGACTATCCAGGCTCGCTATATCTTACAATAATTATCCCAATTTAGGCCTGGTCCCGTGGTTTCGGGGGTGAGATGCTGTGTTTGCTGAATGCAGTATACCTGACTGAGTAAGTGAGTGACTGGAGACTTTCACTTGGAGTTGATCGGTTCACTATCTGCCCGAGCTTTTACTTTTAGATTTGCTCTTGAATTTGGTTGCTATCATAAGCCACGTGGTGAAGTGATAACGAACAGGCAAATATGCTTTTGCTAAGAGTAACTGTAATAGTAGGTTATATAAATATTCATCTATATAATATTAATGTGTTGTTGATAAGATATTTTATTGTGTACTGTTGCTAAAATTATGCGTGGTTGCTTTGAATATGCATGGTTGCTAACAGTAACAAATTATGAGCGAAACATGCCTGTGAATTACAATTACATAGGGTACATAGTTTTACAATTACAAATACAAGCGCGTGTTATAATTGTAGTTAAACTTGTATCGATATGTTGTGGCTCATACGAAACTTCATCCATACGATTTTGACACTAAGTTGTTGATTAAGTTTCTATGAAATTGAGGCGTGCTTCCTTTCGTTGAAATTATGCACTGATACAAGAATACAAGATTGCCATGATATCAGATATGGATACTTAGATACAATCTGGGTCACCATTGTATCACTTCTGTGTACTGTGTAGTATCAAACAGTTTCAGCCTTCACCATTCTTATTATTTCTTCTATAGTAAGAAAAGAAAAATTCTTCATCTGTGAGACACATTTGTTATTACCGAGCGAGCAGAAGCATCTGGTGACAAATATCCCCAAACATCTAGCAATACCATCATCGCTTCTTTACATGGTCACTTTGCATTGGTCAACTTTTATAGCTCACTTTGCTCCTACAATTACAAAATACAGGGCTATGCAACGTGTAGCAACAACCGATAACTGTAGCTCATACAGCCGCATGAAATTACAAAACATCTTCCTCTCGAAATCATTAAGTTCAATAAGAATAAGAATAAGAATAAATAAGTTTATAATTATACATATAGCTGTACATCAAGCGTATTTTTAGAGATTTTCATATAGTTTGGAGATTCAGTCTGGTACTCATATCGTGTGTTGTTTATTTGAGTGGATTGAATTTTTGTTACTGCTACAAATTAAGGAAGTCATTTACACTCCTAAGTCTGTCTATGGTTAGCTGCATTACACTTAATCGATGTTTTAAATTAATAAATTTACTCCAAATACCATTACTATTTGCTGTTTGGCTTCAGGCTTCACCTGCAGTGTTAATCTGTGTTAAATAAAATCACAGTGTGCACAATGAAAATCCACGTGCTTACATTTACAGTATCTCTCGCAGTCAGTTTATGTTTATATTATTTTTCACATCACCTCTATTCAGTTTTACGTGCTTTGGATTTTGTTTGTTAATTCAAATTCCCAATTAGGTGTGATAGGACACTGCGTTCTTTTTTAAAAAATAATTCTCGCCTAAATATCAGCACGTGCATGAATTTTATAATCAAATTTCAGTTTATATTATAACGTACTATTGTTTATTATTTTAAGCTAACCGCAACTAACAGTACTAATATTTCGATTGATGACTGTACGTACGTTTTTGGTACGTTTTGGTGGGTTTGAGAAGGGCGGTCTCAGGACAACTGCATCAATTGCCCCTCTCCCTTGTTTCCAGCTCAGCAGCTAGTTATTGTTTATCCCAGTAACTCCCGTAACTGTATATATATAACTGTATAATATGTAAAACTGTATAATATGTAAAAATCATATTTGCCCACATTCAAAGTGACAACTCTCCAGCAGCTCTATGATTCAGATAAAAGACAAGTCGCACTTCAGGAAGACCCTACAGTCCCTGGGTCACCAGAAAGTCCTGATTGTCAAGTTCTCCACGGATTGGTGTGGTCCGTGTCGCCTCATCGCTAAGTCCTATGCTAAGCTGGAGAAGGAGAGCCTCAAGAAGTCCGGGAATGTCGTCTTTGCGGAGGTGCAGTAAATCTCAGTTTAATAACTTTAGGTTGACATAACGATCATTTCATTTTGTTGGTCCTGCAGACCAGTGTTTGTTGTTTGTTTTGATTATGTTGTTTATATAATTACTGACATTTGTTCATTCCTTTGATTTTACTTCAATTAAAGAGCTAGTGGTAAGACTTGTAAGATTTAAGTTTAAACTTTATATAAATTTACAGTGTGATGTTGATATCGCCCCGGAGGTTGCAGAGGAGGAAGGAGTCACGTGTTTACCAACCATTGCAGGTATTATGAAGGAGCAAATTAAAATTCGTTATCTGTACAGGGTACTAGTACTTAAGGTATGTCTGCATTTATAGACCAACTTAGCTCAAAGCGGCTGATGAAGATGATATTAATAGCGATGAAATAGTGACACAGTTTTATTGTCCATGAATTTTATAACAGAAGATCTAAGTTAAACTTCGATAATAGTGACAGGTTGATGGTATCGAAATTGTGTCGTAGACTCCATAACCTAAGACAACGGCCATTTGGGTCTAGTCTCGCCACCTGCTGACACGTTATTCAAATCAAGATAAATTAGGAGCCCCGAGTTCTCATTATAGTGCCCCTTGCAGTAATTTTACCAAATGTCACTGGGTTGCTCGTCCAGCGTAGTGCTTAGAGTCAGTATTTCATTTCCAGTGTCGAATCTCGACTTCCGGTAAGAACTGTTTAGTTAATGAAATAAACCCCTTTCAGGTTACACGAAAGGAGAAAAGGTTGACAGTTTTATGGGGTCAAACAAAGAGAAGCTCGCAGAGTTCTGCTACAAAATGTCCAAAATAGCTCCCACTCAGTCAAACAAAGGATCACGCCCGGATGTGTCGGACACTGGAGCAGCCGACAAAACCAGCACTGGTTCATCTGATCTAACTACCAGTGACAAGCAACCGTAGATTAGTGATTAGTCGGAAAGTGATTTAAAACTATGTATATAAAGCGATCTGTGTTTGCTATGGGATGACATGAGCGCTGAGAAGATACGGGATTGACAAATGCGTTTAGCGGCGAATATGAGATTTTATTTGTGTGATATTTGTGAGCTGCTACGTCTATGTCCCTAAAGATTTTAGTGTCAGACGTCGGTTTTTACATCATTTTGTTGAATAGCTGTGTCGAAAACGAGACTGATAAGCGGAAATTAATCACGAGAATTAGTGTATAACCACATGAGTGTATTTTAGAAGAAACCAATTTAAGAGACCGATTATTGTTCTGACAGAAAGCTTAACTGATAGTTTTTTCAAGTTTCCTTCAATTCCTTGAATTCCTCACTGATCAAGTGAAAAAATTTCTGTGCTTGTCGGTTGTAAAATTTCATGTCGACACTCGACACACTTCCTGGAACTTGGAAGCAGAATAAGCATTCCTCGAGCAATCAGCAAAATGACCCGGATGATAAGGAATAAATAACATTTCATAAGAAATTAACACTTAAAATTTAACAATGACATGTTATATTCTCTTAACATCCAAGAATGACCTACAAAAAACAAATATCGTCTTGTAATGACTTACGTTGAATTATTTTCCAGAATCTTCCCAACTCTCTTTAACAGTTCTCCCATTATACGCGCGTAAAGTGTCGTTAGCGCGGTCAGACCATCAAATTGAGCTAGTTTTGCTAGTCATAAAGCTATTGTTCTTCGGTGTACCCAATGGCGCGAAAGGGGCGCTCATTTTGAATATTCAGTACTCAGAAGTCAGGCTCAATGGAATCTTTTATCTTTATCCAAATCTTCTTCTATACATGTTAAAAACATAACATTAATCCAAGGCTTTCACCAAGCACTAAAATCTCTGAAACCAGTTACTGATGACTTCAAAACCTTGGTCCGTTTTGCTCCCTCAGGTTCTAAACTCTCCAAATGCTTCAGTTTTTTCTTCCCGATGTACTTGCCAACCCCTTCTGATACTGTCTTTCTTTCTGATTCCAGCGTGACTCCTTCTAGTTCCTGTGATGTAGGAGAGTTTGAAATTATTTATTCTGCTTCACAAATCTCATTACAACAGTACAATAATAATTTTATCGTTGATAATAACCGATAACAATGCACAAATATTGGATATGAATTACAACCAGTTGTTAAATGCAAGGAATTAAGCGCCTAAGAAGATTCGGTAGTCTCATTTACCTTGGACTTTTCAGCTTCTTTCGCCGCTTTCTTCTTTTCCTTCTCCAAATTAATAAGTTCTTCTCTCGTATCGCTGATGGAATCTACAAAAATGTGAGCAGATACCAACTTTATATCAGTCGTTGGTTTGTCTTTGTTGTCAGTAGCAGTCGCTTCCATTGCGTCCAACACCTAAACAGAGATTGTGTGAATGTTGGGGTTTGACTTGTTTCAGTAAACGCATAAGGTCACATTACTTGAAAATTACTACCCTTATCTTCCCGAAAATAAAAACTTACCTTCGGTTTTTAGAATTTTTATTCTTTTTCTCCAAAATATGCTTACAGGACCAAGTTTGAGTATGTTTATTATGGTGTATTAACTTAACAAAAAAGTTTCATGTAGCCCAGGCGAAACCTTCGAGGATTTTTGCACCCAGGGTCAGAATGACTTATAAGTGATTTTGTCATTAAGTCCAATATCAGAGGCGATTTTCGATGAATTTTGAAATCAGGTTAAAGGACAATTTTTAAGTTTTATGTCCCAGTAAATGCTCGCCGCAGGCGGAAATTTTTGAGGATTTTCGAACACAGAATGACCAAAAACTGACTTACTTGACTTATGGCGGCTTCAGAGTCCGAGCATTGATGTGTCGTCTCCACAGAAGCCTATCAGCCA
>JH154415.1:80602-108669 GCA_000226015.1 Mnemiopsis leidyi | reverse complement strand
TTATCAAAGTCATACTGCGTTGTGTTTATACTTTATACTAATAGCGTTATGTAAGTTTGTCGTTAAATAGATTTGTACCGTGTACGGAGCTGAGATTGAAATCGTGTAACATTAATTTTTCAATCTGTCAAATTTCGACAAATTACTCAATAAAACTAAAGTTCTTAGAATTTTGATCATTTTTCTTGATGTGAGGCAAATATACATAAATTTCATAATGATTATGTATATCTGAAGTACATTCTGCGGCCTTGGGCAGTTAAAACCTATAATCGTATTTGTATACATGATAAGTTTGATAAAGGAGCGCGGACGTACGTACGTACGCACGGACACTTTTCGAGCTAATATTCCAAACTTACGCTGTCGATCGCCAACCCTTGTTTTGTAATTTTTTGTGCACGTGCACAAAACGTATCAAAACAATCTTACCGGGCGATGCGCGGCTCTTTCTACGTTTCCCTCCGTTGTTGCAAAGCAACATTTAGCCTGAGGTCCCCAGGTAAAAACAATCTTGCCATTTGGGCCCTTCGGGCCCAAATAGCAAGATACGGGAAAAAATACCTCTTTAACAACTTTTCAATAACACCTATGATCTGACCTTATCTGACTTTGTCTGACCCTCATTCCTTGTCTGACTTTGTCCGACCCTCATTCGAAGCGAATAGAGGAGAATAAAATGACGGAGAATAAAATGACGGGAGGGTGCGCGCTGCTGTACAACTCATTCCAAGCGAATTATAGAGGAGAATAAAATGACGAGAGGGTGCGCGCTGCTGTACTCGCTACACGTTGCATAGCCCTGCTGCCGCGAAGCGGCAGCCTCCGGCGCGCGCGAAGCGCGCGGGTCGCCAAGTGAGACAATGCTGTACAATGTTCGATCTTATCTCATGGGCATTTAAAAATTTTTTTGAAAGGGTCACAGCGTGTGACAACTGGTTAGTTGCTTAACACTAATTTGATGCGATTATATTCATTTACCGTTCTACTTCTAACGAAACGTGAGTCGGATATCACCGCGACAAAACACAAATATCCCTGTACGAGCTTAGGCTACTCCGTTTACCGCCATTTTCTATTACATGCCCGGGCAACTGGCAAGTTTGGTTATGCAAGGATCACGCGTTATGAGGGCAACTGTTTTAATGTTTAAACCAGAAAACTGCCTTATCCTTTTCCTTAAATTCAATCTAAACTCCTTAAATGGGGAAAAGAGTAACTTACCGGGCGTTGCGCGGCTCTCTCTAAGGTCCCCAGGCAAAGAGTAACTTGTCGCGGTGATACCCGACACACGCAGCTAAAGCTGAACGTTTCGTTAGAACGTTAGACGAATATATTTATAATCTCGTCAAAGAGTAACATGTGGAGGCAGGAGGACTTGACGAGATGATATTTGTCTAACGTCCTAACAAAACGTCACCATGCACCAGGAGAGAATTGACGAGATTATATCCGTCTAACGTTCTAACGAAACGATCTCGTTCAGCTTTAGCTGCGTGAGTCGGGTATCACCGCGACAAGGAGAGAAGCAAGCTGCGAGCCGCGCGCGAGTCGGGTAACACCTCGACAAGGACTTTGTTGCTCCAAATAGCAGTATTCTACCACCCCCAGTTTTGTCAGACTCAACACAACAAAGAGGAAACATCGGACATAGATATTTTGGACACTGAAGCCGACATCGGGAACGAGTAGTCATCTGATGACTATCATCATCATCTGCATTGACTCAATCTCTAGTGCCTTTTTAATGCTGAACTTAATTGTTTAACTTTTTATTCAATCAACCTTGAACTTTAATGATCAACATTAATATTTTACATTCTTTTAAATTCAGAGTTGAAATTTTCTGAATATCAAACTGAAATGATGTGGAGTCCTTGTACTTGTATTTTTCACTCGATCTTATTCTACCGAAAATTTTGTGTTTAATTTAAGTCTAAATTCTGATAATCTATCGGTTCACGGTTTAGATTTTATATTGAGGCAAAAAATACGAGTTATCCCGGCAAAAATTGACAAAAACAGCCGGGATTGGGGGTCTCTGGCCGGGATTTCGAAAATTAATTCACCGGGGCTGGGAAAAATCACAAATCCCGGTCGTATCCGGGGCCGGGAACCCGGTCGATCACTGGTTAATTTGAAGGTCGGTTACTGATCTATTATTTCCTAAAATAAGAGATTTGACTTCTTATTTAACTTACGATTAATCACAATTACTTTATTTCGATTAAATGTTGTTCAGCAAAGAATTTGTCGCGATTATACCAGACTCTGGCAGCTCAAAGCTGAACGTTTCGTTAGAACGGTAGACGGATATAATCTCGTCAAGCAAAGAATTAGCAATGTTACAAGAACGACCACTGCTCTGGACGCCCCAATTCTACTTAATATAAACAATCTCACTGAGAAATGACACAAAAATTTCATAAAGTAAGAATAACTTAAAAATCTGAATTAACATTACATGATTCATTATTAGCCAATGATGAATAATCAGGTTACTAGTACTACTGCATACTGTCTTATCAAAATATCATCACATCTTGCTGATCCAGAAATAGATGATAAAAGTGAAACTCGTCCAAATTTAGGGATTCACCATAGGTGAAGGTTCATGGAAGAATTTGTCTTTAGCGCTGTATTTACAGTTAGAGACAGTCTTTCGACAACCAAGAAGTGATAATACATCAGGATTCAGGAACGATGTAAGTAACCGTTCATTCTTTGATGATTGTTTAAGTGGGGTTCCAAATAAAATACCATTCCAGTATTTCTGAATATTCCATCAGGATTCAGGAGAGATGTAGGTAACCGTTCATTCTGTGGTGATAGTTTAAGTGGGGTTCCAAATAAAATATCATTCCAGTATTTCTGAATATTCCATCAGGATTCAGGAACGATGTAAGTAACCGTTCATTCTGTGGTGATTGTTTAAGTGGGTTTCCAAATAAAATACCATTCCAGTATTTCTGAATATTCCATCAGGATTCCAAATAAAATACCATTCCAGTATTTCTGAATATTCTATCAGGATTCAGGAGCGATGTAGGTAACCGTTCATTCTGTGGCGATTGTTTAAGCGGGGTTCCAAATAAAATACCATTTTAGTATTTTTGAATATTCCATTCTTAATGTAAGAGGTTCTCGTAAAAACAAACGACGATTTAACAGCGTAAACAAAGATTGTGATGTGAGACGATTCAAAGCTCTGTCCGACTTCAATATCAGAAGCGCAAAGAAGTTATCGAAACTTTAGGGTTCAAATATCTCAGATCGAACGTTGAGAATTCTGTTTGCATCGTCGTTCAGTTCGATAAACTCACACACTTGACTTGGAAGACGCTCAGGATGGACGAAATACGGTGACTGAAAAGGAATTTTCGTAAAATACCGCCGAAGTGTTATATATTAATATTATTGAAATTAAAAAAAGTTTGGCTTCGGAATGTCAAAATCGTCATATAGGAAAAAATGATATACATTTGGCCGATAATCATGTCACGAAGATTGTAGAATGTAATAGAGAACCAAATGTTGGCGTTTTAGCCCTACCTTGCCCAAAAGTTTAGCGAAGTCTTTCCATTTCATTCTGTAAGTTTTGAAAGCTGGATAGTTTTGACTAAAAGTGCTGCGAGATATGTTCAGCCTCGCTATAAGGTCTGTGAGTAGGTAATAATTCTTTTCCCTGAAAGATACAAATTTATCATTGATAATAACAAATAAAGTAAAAAACATACATCAAGTATCGAGGCTAGTCATATTTAAGTAAATCAAAGCGAAAATAAGTTAAATGATTAGTCGAATGTTTTTTAGCCGCATAATAAATTGATTGAAGTTTTATAATGCCCTCGGCTTTACAGGTGACAAATGAGGCAGAGAAAATTGTTCATTGTTGATCAATCTCTCTGTGTGGTTGTTAAAATTATTTAATACTTTCAACAACTACATAAGTACAAATAATTTGAGTGTTCTGATGAAGCTTTTGTAACACAGAGAAATCGACAATTTTTCCTGTCTCATTTGTCAGCTGCAAAGCCGATAAAAACAATAAACCTTCAACCAAAGCAAAAAGTTTAAAATGGTCCCCTCGAAGATTATAGAAAAGACTTACTCATCGCCCTGAAGCGCTAGTTTGTAGACAGGCATATGTGGTAAATCACTGAGTTCCATCAAACACTCAGGACTCCAACCGGGGGGAGTAGCACTGGGGCTCGACAATTTTGCGATATATTTGTCCAACAATTCTGACATGGCCGTACTCCGGCAAAAATCTGACGGCAGTTTTCCGCTAAAAGTGGGGAGTTTAGGATCCGCACCAGCAGCCAGGAGTAGACCTGCTATCTCCACATAATCGTGAAGTACAGCATCGTGAATCGGTCGCACCCCAGTCGTACTGCTGGCGACGTTGACGTCGGCGTTCTGCTCTAGTAACAGCGTCACCACATCAATCCTGTTCTTGGCGGTGGCCTCGTGTAGGGGGGTCCAGCCCGCGTTGTCCCGAACATTGATATCCTCCCCAGCTTGAAGACACTGCCGCACACTCTCCAGCCAGCCCTGCTGGGACGACTTGTGGAGAGGCGTTTCTCCGCTGCTTCTGCACACATTTATTTTCGGCATTTGAGGACCAGGAGGTTTACTGACCGGAACTTGCCGCGAGGGACGACCCCGACGGCGTTCCGAGGGCGGGATACGCTTCTTCTCCTTAGCGTAAGCACGTGCAATACACTCAGCCACGTCATCTAACCCCTCATCGGTCAATGAGAACACATTAGTTAGTTCGCTAGCCTTACTGCCTCGACTTCGTTCACAATGGAACTTCCTCAAACGAGTCACTATTTTAGAAACCTCTTGCCTGACCGGGAACCGTTTATCTTGCCCATGTGTTACGCCCGTTCTCTTTATTCTACTCTTAGTGCCGACAGCTCGGTGGTAAGGCCTGACTCTGGCACAAGAGCTGGTCACACTTGCTGCCTCGCTCTCTCTATCCCTCCAAACTGACAAATCAGGAAGCAGTGTCGTGGGAAGTCCGGCGGTTTTGACGATGGCGCGAGTGCGGGCGCAACCCGAGAAGTGGGAGCGCCATGTCTGAGAGTAGCGGCTGGTCTGGCGGGGCAGGGCCTCTGCGGGTCGTCCCAACAACGTAACGACTTCCCCCGTCTCGTCCCGAATCGTCACTTTAGTCCGGGACTCACGGCACGGCACCTAAAGGACGAGTGTTATTAGTTCTAACTTGCCTTAATAACAGCGTTTTATACATTGTAGGGATTTACAGGGTGTACGCAAACTTGCGACGTTGATTTGTCACCTTTAGACTTAGTACACGGGAACAGTGCTAGGACTGATAGAAGACCAATAAAAGCGAATTGCAAAGCGCAAGATTCTAAAAGAAAGAGCAAACTAAGGTCTCTGGTCCAATTAAAGAATTGTCGTATTGAACTGACCTCCTGGAGTATGACCAAATCGTCGTCTTCCTTGCTTTTGGCGGGCGCAGGTTCCTTAGAGGGAGCAGGCACCTGCGCAGCACTGGGGGCAGCGGTTTGCTCCACAACAGATTTCATACTTAGCTTGTCCATACGTTCCTGCGCTGCCATGAGGAGTGCTTTTCGCATGTCTGGGGGAACTTTGTGCATGTGTTGGTAGGCGGCGTTCAGCAATAGTTGCAATTCGTTCTTCTTCAGTTTAGAGACTACAAAGAAAAAGAGGAGTTTAGTGTAATTTCCTGGTTCTGTCGTGCTCCCTAAATTTCTGAACTTCAGCAAATTGGTGTTGGCCAACCAAGCCGCGGATGATCTCATCATATAAAGTGTCCTCGGACTTACACTAGCAGCTTGCCCGCAAAATGTGGACGTACTCAGACATTATTAATATTCGTGATTTAAACATGCAATTTGATATGCGGTAACTATTTCAATTTAGGGTACACACTGTTGCCTCATTGAATTTCTTTAAATTTGAACCAATGCAAAATATCCCATGATTTTCTGTTAACGATTTTTTAAAGGGGTCGTTGAGCTAACTTAATCAAAGCTTTCGCAGCAAGTCAAACTTTTGTTTCTACCTTTTTCCTTTGCAGCAGCGAGGATAACGCTCTGCTGTTCTTGAGAAAGTTGCAACCAGCGCTCATGAGCATCTCTCTCCATCTTATGTTCTCCTGTACTCTTCTGAGAAAAAAGTATTTTTAAGTTAAAAAGTTATTGAGGCTTCAAACATTCAAGTAGGATGGATTGAGTGTACATAAACAGAGGCGGATACAGGCCTCGGCTCATGATTTGATTTACAAAAAATTGCTGTTAATTTGATCAGTTATTTGATTACGGAAATGGATTGGTCGAACTGTAAGACCTCACTCTCTCAGGGCCAATACGAAATGTAATATAGCTAAACTCTACCACTCATTTACGGGAAATTTTTCTCGAATCAAATGAATTAATCGATTGCTATTGCAAATTTTTCGTTATTTTCAATTCATGAACTAGCCTCCATTATCACCAACTTCCATTTCAAAATTTTGAATATGGATAAGTTTAAACCTCTTCACAAATTATTTGATTGCGATATGATTTGGTGTTCTTTAAAAAAGATTGGTACAGATGCTTTTTAACATGCCGAACAACGTCTCACAACGTCAAATGACACAATGAGTCAGTAAATGGTAATGACTGCCCTTTATGCTTTTTTGGAAACCGATCGTTATTGGTTATCTATTCAGCAATTCAAACAGAGCGACGCACCTGTGCTGTTTGCTCGTTCGGTTTGGGGAGTATGGTGCGCTGAGAGGACCCCTGTCCCCTGGAAATTCCAGCAGAACCTCGTCCTGGTCCGGGAGGTCCAGTACTCTTCTTGGGAATGGGTCTGGTCTGCTCCGGGTACGGGGGAGGAGGGTCTTTTCTCTGTTCTTGGTCTGTGGGAGGTTGTCTTGGATTAATGCCCCTCATAAACTTGTTCTTTATGTATGAATACTTGAATTTCTCAGTCCTCATCGTTATCATGTATTAGGATCTACCAGACTTACCAGCGTTTCTCTTCATTAGAAGTTGACGCAAGATGGGATTGTTTTTGAAGACTTCCTTCTGCTGCTGGATGGGGAGGGAGAGAACTTGGGAGAGCGAGTTCATGACCATCTTCAACTTAGCTTCTCTGTCACCTATGAAGTGGATGGAAACGTTAAGTAAAATAAATTAATTTGGGACACTAACGATAAAATTTGTTGTAACTCGGGGGAATGCAAAATAAGAGGGAGGAAATACATAATATACTACGTTAATTTTTCCACCTAAAAAGGACGTCAAAATAAACAGCACGCATTTTAATTTTGTTAAGTTGAGTTCCGGTAAATAGAAAAAGAAAAGAATGGCCGAATGGGCATTCAAACTGTTTGAGGGTTTAGAAGTTACAACTAACCTGGATTTTTCGAAGTAGAGCTGGAATTTTGTGCAGTTAGATTGGGTTGTTGATTGGGTTGTTGCTGTGGCTGTTGTTGTGGATGCTGATTGATAACCTGCTGCTGCGTGTGTATCTGCTGCTGATGTTGATGCGCGGATATCTGGTTTTGTTGATCTACTGGAGTCTGATAAGAAATTAACAAATCAGTTCGATTTCAAGGTCCCACTTTGTTTGCCACCCGTTTAAAATAGGAACCTAATTTAACGCAATCATTCACAGAAGTATGGATACAAACTCCAAGCGAATGTTTTACCTGAGTTATGGGCTGCAAGTTGAGGACGTTGTAAACACGCTGAGCCTGCAAGTTCTGCGGCTGAATGTTCTGGAAGCTGGGGTTCTGCTGCATGGTCTGTTCGTGAGGGAAGGGCTGGTATCCTCCTGGTATGGTCTGCGCTATGATCGTCTGACCAGACGGACCTGGACCAGCAGAAAACTGTCCGGACTGAGGCTGCAGATGAGTAGGTTGGCTCGGCTGAAGGTGTGCGGGTTGCAGATGTGTAGGTTGTGCGGGTTGGAGGTTGGCGGGTTGGATGTACTGCTGGTTTGAAGTGTTGTATTGTGCGGTAGGAGCCTGGTTTGGAAGAAGCAGGGGGCGCTGAGTGTGGGAACTCAAATTGGTATTCGAACTACTGTTACCGCCAGGGGCTGGAGCTATAGGCATGTATCTCTTAGTGGTGGACCCGACCATGACACGTGCAGCACGAGCCTCCACCTGGTTGCTGAAGACCGAGGCGGCGTTGATAGACGGGGTGATGGCCGGCGAGATGGCAGGGTTGACGCGGGTGGTTGTGCCGTTCTCAGCAGTTGAGAAGGTGATGTTGTGGAAGACAAACCCGTCACGTGACACACCACCTGAACAGATTGTTGGTTATAATCTTTCAACCAAGCTTGCTTTCTCTGTGTTTGAAAGTAACTGTCCAATAAAGTAATTACCGAGAAAAACATTAGTGATCCTAAATTGTCTGACAATGATAAGTTTGTCCTATGAATTTAATTATCATCTATGAACTTTAAAGTACATACCCATGGCCATAGTAGGCTGCTTTGGCGCGTTGTTTATCTGGTGTTTGTTGTCCACAATTGGAAGTCTGCCAGTGTTCATGCTAGCAGTGGATACTTGAAGGTTGTTGTTTGCCTTGTCTACAACTACGTACTGTACGCCACCGTCCTGGAAGAGACAATCAGTTATCTATGCGCAAAATTTCCGTTAATTAACAATTATGTGCAAAATTTACTGATGTTATCTAATCAAAAGTGGTCAGTTCGGAGAAATGAAACATTGTTAAAACTAGGCGGTCAGGATGATCTCTATACATCGTTCTGGTATTAGCGTATAACAGTTAGATTTCCCAGAGTCTAATCAAAATTGGAGGTGCTGACAGCAACATCGTATACATGGGAGGAGTAGTTTTTTATTTCCACGAACTTTTTTGTGTTTCCTAAAATTGCGGCTTTCGCTGGGCAGCCTTATTTTATCAAAATTTCAACTGTTTTGCTATAATTCGACACGGTAGATGTTCTATAAAATATACAGATCAGAATTCAGACACAGATCAAGCAGAAAACAACGACGTTAAAATGTTTTAAGAAAGAGAAGAACGAGAACCAACCCGGGACTGATCAGAAGAGTGATCCCTTGAGAGGGGTTGCTGACTGGAGGTGTAGACGAGCTGTGAACTTCCCCCTTGTTGCTGGTTCACAAAGACGGGCTGGTAGTTGATGACGGTGCTGGTGGAGATGTTTATAGGGTTGGCCGTGTGAGGGAGGGAGGTGGCGGTCAAGGAGGTCGGGATAGAGCTGGCCGGGAGAGGAGGCAGAGCTGGCGGGTCTTTCTCTAACATCGCCTTCAGGTTTAGGATAGTCCCTCTGAAAGTTAGAGAATGGAGACATTAGTATTACTACTATTATACAGAATGCTATGGAAGTTATTTCCTTAGGTTGCAACCAGTTGACAATAAATACAATTTGGAAAAATGGCATCCGTTTTCCGGTTGATTCTGCTCATTCTCCTTAGGGCCAGCTTATCTATCACATCGTTTTTAAACCTATCACCATTTTACACATTCAATTTAACAGATTATAGTTCGCAAATTTATTTATTGAGTAGTGTACATCTCAAAAGGTTTAGTGCAACGATAACGAATAAGAGTACAAAAAAAATTATGGAAGTTAACTCACAAGTACAAGTACGAAGAACAAGCAGAATATCAACTCACGGTAGTAAAGACTGTTCCTTCAAAGTTGGCGTCTCTTTTCCGTTCTGATGGACCATAAAGAGATGGCTGCTCCCAGAGACTGGTGTCAGAAGGAAGGGAGTTTGTCCGTGTACCAAGTATCCTTGTAGGTTACCAGACACGTTCACTATCGGCTGGAGATCCTGAAGTGGAGAGAGTAAGTCCCAAATTTGCTAGTCATCGCATTAAGTTTAGGCGGGATTAAAAACCTTTTGAGTTGACTTTCTGAGCATGACAGGTGCGAACATTGCTTTTGACTATCAATTTGTGAATTCGATTAAAGCTGAAAAACTATTACAAAAGTATTCAACAAAAGTATTCAACAAAAGTATTCAATTGCGAACCTTAACACCACAATCGACAGGTTTAATACAAAGATACTATCAAGCTGAGACCGAAAATTTACCTTATAAGAAACAACCTTCGGTAGCTTAGCCGCAAAAGAGCAAACATTAGCTCTTGGTGCACACGACCCTTCCTCCTTTTCCTCTAGCTCATTAGATTTCTTTAAACGCAGCTTTTCTAGTGCTTTTTGTCGGCGTATCCTTGTCCTCTCTCGTATCTGAGTCACTTTTTGCGTCGAAATTTGAGATCGTTGCAAGGCCCTCTGTTCTCTTAATTTTTTCCTTGCCTCCTCAACTTTCGTTTTACTCAGCCTAGCTCGTGTTTTCCTTCTTTGCATTTTTTGCTCGCGCAAGAGCTCTCTGTTCACGGTGTTTCTTTCTGGCTATCTCAAGCTTCTCTGGAGTCATCCTAGCACGAATATCTGCAGTTCTAACCCTGTTAATGGCGCGGTTCATCGTGACTATTTGCTCTTTATTCAATAAACTCTTACGGTTTATTACAAAGTATTCATAGTGAGACAACATCGCGGTTTTAGCCAGGTCAGGAAAATCCGCCAAGTGCTCCAAAACTCTCGCTCTGTTGCTCTCAATCGACATAAAGGTAACTTTAGGGGTGGAGCTCTTTTGATACTTCTTGATGGGAGTAAGACTTCCAGTACTTTCCGCTTCGTTTTCTTCCGGGCCCCCCAAGGCTTGCTGCATAGCGAGAAGTAATTTTCTTTTTGTACGTGCAATTCGATCGGCTTTCTGTTTGCGTGTTTGTCTACCGAAATCGGTTTTTCTTCTCTTTCTTCTACCTCGCTTTCTTCCACTGTTCACATTTCTTATTGAGTTTACCTTGACATCGCTATCTTCTCCTATTTCCATTCCCATAACTACATGTTCCAGCGCGTGTACATCTATGTTTCGTCCCTTTTCTAGTTCAGTTACACTGCTCCCATTTTCCAATGCGTGTATAACCACCATTAATTCATCTTCTATTTTCAGTCCACAATCTGCATTTTCCAATTCGGGTACGTCCACTTCCTCCTTAATTTCCATTCTACTGACCGAATTTGTGAATGTTCGAATGTTAACCTTTCCTTCCTCCTCAAATTCTGTTACATTGTTTAAACTCTCCAATGCGTCTATGTCCCTCAGTCCCTATCTATTTCTATTTCCACTGTTCGCTTTCTTTAAAGACATTCAAATCGTAATGCGTTAATGTAAGTTGGATTGAAGATAACAAATTTCAACAACAACAATCATATCTGGACGCCGAAACCAATCGAGAAAAGTACGGAGTGTAATGGAGCTAGTCGGTTCCGAATCAACATATTTTACTTCCTACTTTCTACGTAGAACTAGACTATTCTTACTATTATTGATCATTATTCATTTCCCATGAATCAATCATACGGTTTATGCAATATAGATTCAGATATAAGCTCTGAAAGTGCCTATCGCCACCCATCTTTAGAAAAACCGAGATTCTAAATTACTTGATTTTCTTTAAGAACCGTAAAAAAATAAATATATAGATAAATAAAAAAACGTTCACACACGTACACGGACAGCCCGATCGTGCGACATGTTCTTTTATCGTATAACTAGTACATATCCGCCTAGATCTTCGGTAAATTTTCTTGATGCAATAACTTAATTTGGAGTTCCCTCACATACCCAGCAATTGGAATAACCGCCTAAAAGTTGTAGGAATTCAAAGCCTACCGATAGAACTTTGGTTGAAAGAGTTAACAAATCAGGCGAACAATACCACAAAATTTCTGAAATGGAGCGACCTCGACGCCTCCTTAAATTTTACGTATCGCCTAAACAAACAATCGTGCAACAAATTTGATTTTGGCGTTTTACTTCGAAGGTGCGAAATCTAATTGCATTCCGCAACTCTGCATGGGCCAGTGGGACTATGATATTACAAACTCAAGCATGATTCTTCCTCAACTGCAAGCATTGAACGCAATTTTACCAATAGACACGTGTTACCGATAGGAACCGACCGGATATCCGGCTGAATCCGGTTCCGGCCGGATATCCGGCTTCAAAATCCGGTTCCGGTTCCGGTCCGGTTTCAAAACAATTTGCCGGATTTTAACCGGAAATAAAATTTTTTTAAATCAAAATTTAAAAAACAAATTTCAAATCAAATAACTGGGACCAGTCCCATTAATTGGGACCAGTCCCACTAACTGGGACCAGTCCCACTAACTGGGACCAGTCTTACTAACTGGGACTAGTTCCACTTACTGGGACCAGTCCCACTCATCAAATTTTAAGTTTCAAAAATTTATTATCGATCAAAAAACGGCCAGTATAGAATTTCGGCCAAATCCGGCTACCCAAATTTTTTGATAAAAGACACCTGTTTCCGATCCGGCAAAATCCGGCTAACCGGAAATCAGATCCATTTCCGGCCGTTTCCGGTCCGGCGGCCAAAATTCTGGACCGGTCGGTTCCTAGTTACCGATAATGTGAATTTGTCCACTTCTGCTATATCTTCAATCACACGACAATTTGTCACAAAAACTTTTTCCCGGCAGAACCAAATTTCTCTCTTTCTTACTTTTCTCATAAAAACACGTTTTATCTGCACACGCGCGCGCACACACTTTTCTGTTATACAAGTATGATGTGTTTATGTTATGTTGAATATGGCCACCCTTCCTCCCTTTCTCCTTCCTACATCCTGAGTGCGAGTAGAAAAGATAAACTTTGCTTCCTCCAAAAGTAATGCAACGTGTTTCTTTATATGCCGCATGTATGATGAATGAACCTTGGTTTTTCTAAGAAACCAACAAACAATAAACAAACAGAGTACCTAAACATTCTTGTGTGTTAGATTTGAAGCTCGCTGCTGGTCGAACCTTAGACCTGAACAGTGCCCTTGCAATTAATTAAGTAAAAGGGATAAACAGTGCCCACCAAGCAATTATTTGACGTGCATGGTGGAAGACTGGTCGATCTAAATCTAATTATCTGCTTCACAATTTAATTCTTAAAAGACTGACAAATACTGTGCTAGTCCTACGCTGTGCTAATAGTGGGATCAGGAATAAATGCACTAACCATAGATTCTCAGTAAAAAAAGTTTGATGTAAAAAATTGATAAAAACAATTATAAAAACACTTTTGAAAAAACAGTCAGTTAAAATATGCATGTACGTATCAAGCCAAAAACTCAGAAAATGCGTAGGTACTCAGATCATGCATAAATGTTAAAGATGTGATGGTAATATGGGAAAAGGTTTCAATTTACAATTTATTAAATGCAAAACGTAAGCATAGTCGAAAAGGACCAAATTCAAACCTCATGCGAATTTTCAACCCGTTTATGATTAAAAAAATAGTTCATTTCAAATTTTACTGCTCGTAGAAACGAATTTACCCGGGGTTTTGATTTTCGTCTTTCAATTTAAGCTAAGGTTACAACGGGCTACTGTTTACTATATATCTCAGTTTTGTAGTCCCCTGTGGCGCTTTTTGAGATAAGAAGTCCACTTCACGTTTAGAACTTAGAAGAGAAAGGACTTGAAGCTGTGAAATTCAATTCTGTAACAACGATATCTAATACCTCTTTATCGTATCAATAACAAAGAATCGAAAGCGATAGCTGAAGATCTGATTTAATTGTCGATGAAGGGCACAAAGAATGCTATCGAGAAACAAAGCCCGCGTGTATCATATGTGTTACCTATTCAACAAGATTGAGCGGCTACAACACTCTCTAGCAAGCCATCACGCACATCTGACTTCAACTACAATAACCCCGACAACGAATACAACACTCTCTAGCGAGCCATCACGCACATCTGACTTCAACTACAATAACCCGGACAACTACAATAACCCCGACAACTACAATAACCCCGACAACTACAATAACCCCGACAACTACAATAACCCCGACAACGAATATAACCCCGACAACTACAATAACCCCGACAACGAATATAACCCCGACAACTACAATAACCCCGACAACGAATATAACACTCACCGGTAAGCTGTTCTGAGAAACAGTAACGATGTTAGGTGTCAACCCGGTCACTTTATCAGAGTCAGTTTTGATACACTTCCTCTTCATCATGTCGAATATAACCGCGATCTTCTCCTCGTCCCTGACATACACTCTACACCGAGCTGCTGTGCTCGTCTTCCCTGTAGAAAGGGAGAGATTGTTACTTCTTTAAGTTTTCCACCTCACTTTAGAGTTGAAGCGTTATGCAGTATTCAGGACGCATTTCAACTTATATAATGTAATTTAGTTTACTCTTAGCACAGGGTATTTATTTTACTTTTCTCTCTAAATCTATTTATCTCTGTCTCTCCTCTGGCTGTCAGCCTCTTTTGCGCCACTTCTCTCTCCCTAAGGCTCGTTCATTGCAGCCTTAGAAAAGGTTAGAAATAGCGATCCTCTCATGATACTTATGCATCATCAATATAAGTTTCCTATTTCGGTTTGAGCGTACCTCATCAACCTACGTTATAAATTGATAACAATTAACAAACCTACTCTAAGTCTAGGTTAGTATAATGCTATACCATTCCCTTAAGAAGAAAACGTTATATAATCATTCACATTCCACATTTAGCAATTTCTATGCTTTAACAGCCAAGTTTGTGCTACAAGCCCACAATCTACCTGATGCCGCTAATCAAAGCGTTAAAACATCAGTACTTCTTTGAATTTAGGGCAAACAGGTAAAAATAGAGATTCTCATCCACAAACCTTCATCAGCTTCATCGTCACTGTCAATACAGATGACCTCGTTAGATTGTTTATCTTTCCCAGCGCGCCTGTTAGGAGCCACTGAACGGTGGATTGGCTGCTTGGGTAGCAGTTTCTGTTGATGATGGGTCGATTCTGTTTGGACGTAGTTCGGAGTCATGCCTGAGATATAAAATCGCTATTCAATACTGCAAACTCCGAGTTAACCCTAATAATTTGGTTGCCATGGAAACAACTTCATGAATCAAAGTGATTTGTGATAATTTCTCCACCTGGTTGAGACTGAAACATCCCAGATGATTGCTGAGGCATCTGGCCTACATTGGTACGGTTCTGCTGGCCCATCTGATTGATCTGCTGCTGTCCCACAATGGGCTGCTGCTGTCTACCGTGCTGCTGCTGTTGTTGTTGCTGCCCAGCACGAATAATGGTGGCGCTAGTGGCTCGCCTCAGAGAGTTCAACTCGTCTGACAGGATTACAGTTTGTTTGTTGTGATCGTCAATGCCGACTAGAGTCTGTATGTCTGACAGCGGTATAACCATAGGTTGCAGTCCCTGAAGGTTTACGAGTACTGAGTGGCTAATAACTGTAAACTAATAACATAGGCGCGAAACGTTAAAGACAATACCTTTTCAGTTTTGGGAGTGAACGTCATCTAAATAGGACTGCAATTGTAGTTAAAATTGCTAATTTCTAAGGTTTTGTAGTAGGTCTGCTTAGTGAAACAAACCTGATTGTTTGCCTTGTACTGATTAGAGTTTATAGTCTGCATCTGATTGGAACTCCCGACCATCACACTATTGGTGGGCTGGTGGTGCACAGTTCCGCTTGTTTGTTGTCCACTAGCAGCACCCGCGTGAGATGGTTGCACGTGATTCACGTTTTGAAGGTGTTGTACCCCAGTCTGTTGCACGTGCGGCGCGCCACCTTGTGGTCCACTCTGAACGTTGGGCACCACAGTCGGCGGAGCATTTTGTACTTGTGCGAGTTGTGGATGATATGACCTGTTCTGTACTGGTCTGACAGTCGGCCCGGACTGTTGGAAGTTTGCATTGCTTGTCGACTGCGCCTGGCTCTGCAATGAGAAATAAAGTTAGCAAAATGCACCAAAGCTTGAAATAAAACATCTACAAGATCTGCCAAACGTCCTGTAATAACTTTTTTGCCATCAATAGTAGATTGATGACAAGAACACCACGATTAAAACGTACCAAAACTGTTTCATACAAAGTAATGTGTAACCTGGTTGTGAGGTGGAGCAGGCTGAATGTTCGGTTGTTGCGAGTTCTGCAGCTGACTCTGCAGGTAGGTCGACTCGTTCAAAAGCTGCTGAGTTTTCTGTAGATTTGGAAACGGCTGGCTTGAAGTGGTCTGAAACGAAATGTTTTAGTGGTGATTACGTGTACTAATTGTGGATAAATTGATGTACTTCATTGTCGCCAACGCAGGAAAATAAAAAGTAAGAAAGGGTGAATTTCATGAGGTTCTCTACCTGAGTTCTAGATCCCTGTTGACGAGATTGTCTCGGTAGCTGGGGAAGAGGAGGGTACTTTTGAGCCAACTTTCCTGGTGACATACGGCTCATTTCGTTACCCTGAAAATTTTGTGTGAGGCGAAATAATTTGAAGAAACACGGAACTAAAAATTAGCTCAGTCGCAACTCAAAATTAATGGAAGTTAAAGCGGAGAAATAGTGATGCCGTGATGGAATGTAAAAGAAAAAGCAAAAGTAATTTTAGCAAAACTATTTAACCTATAGGATACCTGATAGCCAGGGGAAAAGTTAGATCTGGATGGTACATTTCTGGTCTGAGTTTGCTCGTACACAGCAACTCCTTGCGCTACAGGAGGGGCGATGGAGGCGGGGGCAGCAGAGGGGGAGCCCCCCACTGACACTGGGGAGCTGACAGTCGGGCTGGTGCTGGCTGAACCCTGAACAGAGGTATTGTTACTTGAGGGTCATTGAATTTGTATAGGTATTTGCAGCTGCCAGCTGGTGCTTTAGGAAAAGATACCAAAAGTCGTTAGTCTCTGTTTAAGCGCAGACATTGGCGGCGAGTGTTGGGAGTTAGAACCTGTTGCTTTATACCTGGTTTTGTAGCTGCTGCTGGTGAAGTACTTTAGATAGCAGAGAACTTGTCAGCTCCTGAGGTAGTTGAGCCAGGAGAGAACAGAGAAGACTCCCGGAGCTGGAACTCTGCAGGATCTTCTGCAGCTGACCTTGCACGTCCTCCCCTGGTGAAACAAATTTATACTAAATTTTGTACTAAACATTCAAAGGAACAGTATTTGCCGCAACTATTTAAGATGTACCACAGCATTATCTTAACGCAGGTGTCTCAACTCTCACAGCGCCTAAATGAAGAACAGTGATAATTTGTACTGCTTATCTGGATGAGAGGATGTAAAACTGTGTAATTTATAACATGAAGAGTTATACCATTGTCAAGTTGTAGAACAATTTACACGCTAAAAACATCCATTTCTTTGTTATCTATACTACACTACAGTCTACACTCATCTTGTTAAATTATAGAGATATATTTTCAATATACATGTGAGGAAGAAGTATTTCATCCTACACGAACGTGTAAAGCCAATTAATTCTTTTTACCCGAAGCGTCGCGCAGCCGAAAAGAGGGATTAATTTACGAAATAATTGAGGATTTTCTTTGAATAACAACTATGATAATCAGGCGATGATCGTAATTTAATTTGAAGACCAAATACGGATCATTTAGTATTTCAATAGTAAAATCAAAAAGTAAACAACTAGGAAACACTCGAATGTACGAACCTAAGGATTGAGTAGCAGTGACGTGAACATTAGGAGGAGCGCTGGGTAGCCCGGACACTTGTTTTTCTACCAACCGCCTCTTCCGAGAACCCCCCTGAATTTGAACTTCCCTGTTGTTGCTGATCAGGAGCCAGGCCTGGGGGAGGGATGACCTGAGGCTCGTCTGCGTCCATAGGCTCTGGTTTTATCCAAATTATGCCTGGCTCGAACGGTTTCTCCGTCGGGGGAATTTTGCGTTTTTTGGAGGGTTCTTGAGAAGTCGCTCTAGAGGTTGAGGGGGGATTTGGAGGTTTTTCCGCAGAAGTGGCAGTGTTGATGTCACCAGTACTGGAGGGTGATGGAGTGGTGCTCAGCGACAGAGAAGTGGGTACAGGTGGAGCGGGAAGTTCAGGAGGGGTGATAATAGGAGCCACTGAGGTGTCCTTTGGATAAGCTTGGTCCGCTTCTTTAGTTGATGCAGACGTGGGGGCTGGAGTACTTGTGGTTGAAGAAACAGGCTGCGGGGAAGAAACAGGGAGATTGGGAAAGGTGCTTGGAGAAGAAATGGGTTCTACGGGTAGGAGGTCCCGATTTTTGTTGGCTGGAGCCGAACTGTTTTCAGTCGTGGAGGAGACAACTTCATCGTTGGAAGACGCACTTGAGGAATCAGGTCCTGCGTTAACTACGGAGGGTGTCTCGATTGCTGTTGCAGAGGAAACTTGCAATAACGGAGCAATGATAGGGTTGGTTGTGATAAGTTCAGGAGAATTAGAAGAGTCCGGGTCATTTACCAGTGGAGCCTCAGCATCTGTACCATCTTCCTTATTTTTAGATAGAGGAGCTTCACTGCGAGGGGGTGATGGAATAGCAACCAGATCAGGGGACTGACAGGCAGGAGAAACTGGGGTTATATCGCGCACTGGAGTGATATCCCGCACAGGAGTGATATCGCGCACTGGGGTGATATCGCGCACCGGGGTGATATCTCGAACCGGTGTGATATTTCGCACCGGGGATACAGAAACGGGGACCACCTTTGCCGTTTGTGCAGCACGTGCAGCTAGGGAGTCCTCTATCAGTATATCGCCCTCGTCCGGGTCAGAAATGTCGAGTATCTCGGTTCCAGTGTCATGCTCCTCAACGGCTTGAGGAGGGGGCGGAGTGGAGGCAGGGGGTGTGATAGCCTCTGTGATCAGCTCATCAACTTGATCTGGTTCAGATAGCAACAGTTCCTCCTCTTCCGCTTCTGAAACTAACTCCACGTCTTTAATTGGTTCCTCCGCTTCTGAAACTAACTCCACGTCTTTAATTGGTTCCTCCGCTTCTGAAACTAACTCCACGTCTTTAATTGGTTCCTCCGCCTCTAAAACTAACTCAACGTCTTTAATTGGTTCCTCTGGTTTTAAAGTTTCCTTCTCCTCTTGGTCTTCTACCTCCATGCTCGTCTCATCGACTTGCAAATCCTCTTCAGGGATAATTTTGACGTTTTCCTGATCTGCTTCAGAAGGCAAGATTTCTTTTTCGTCTGCCTCGATCTCTCCCTCGGATACTGGTTCTGTTTCTATACCTGCGGTGGTCAACATTAAAGAGCTACTACAGATTGTTGCACATAACGTAAGTTTTGAAAACCACAAATGAAATTTTTTCAACTGTCTTACACGATCTTATTGCTTTATCTAGAATGATACAAGAACAGAATAAGCAGTTCAATGAATTGATCGTCAGGAAAAACCTGATTGCTCAGCGCAAGTTGGCCATCATTAACATTTAACATTAAACCTTTTATAAAAGTAAAAAGATCTATACGTTATTAGCAAATGAGACGCATTTTCTGAACAAAGGATATGCACATTGCTACGATAGTAACCTGCTTACAATTCGACTCTAAAAATTGACGTTTAACAATCAAAAACCAAAGACTAGAAACATCACAGGGAATTAGCAGTGAACCGTTGCGAGAGAAATGGCACGATCAGGTTCTTTTGCATTGCATCAGTGATAAGCAGTTACTCTTAAAATCATTCAACAGTAAAAATCGAAATATGTGCATTTCGTAAGTTAGCAAAAGAGTAAGTGAAACGTGAAATGATGCACGACGACTAAGCAAACAGGGAGCATATTCCAAAACACTTCATGTTGACACATACAAGGAACTAGACCCTGATACCAACCTGGAACAGTTGCGGGACTAGGAAAAGTTTCGGCTCCGACCTCAACGATCGTGTCCAAAACGGGGATGTCTTCCGATTCCAGCTTTATCTTCTGCTCCTGTAACAAAGTTCTACAGAAATGTAGTATGATGGAGAAAAAAGGAGATTGGAGACTTTTCTTCACGAGCAGCTAGGCTCAGTGTATAATTAGTGCGTCTTTCTTAATCTTATTCGTAGAGAGGGAGACTAATCTAACAAAAAATATTGGCTTGATTTAAAAAAAATTAAATCGACCTTAAGGTTTGGGTTGTTTTGTTTATTTCAATCAGGACGCAACTGTGTTGCGATTCAGCATTTACTTACACACAAAATATAATGATGCAAGTTCACGGTGATGAATTGAGATTGAGATGAATTAGAATTGCGGCACTACCCAATTTTTGCCAAAGCTGATAAGACCTTTACGTGAACTTTGGTACAGCAGTAATATAGCGAAATGGTTCATAGGATTGATCAAATATGACCAAATAAGGAAGTAATTCCATCAACTAAGTAGATCGTGGCAAGGATTTAACTATTGAACAATCTAATGTTAATATTTTTATCGACTTAGCCTAAACAACAGAGACCTTGAATGCAGATCACATGATTGGAAATGTTATCTACGATGGTTATCTGAATTATTTTTGTGTAACGAACGGCGTCGGATTTCAGCGGTTTTACTCACTCCCTGCAGCATAGGCTTGCAATTTATTGCGGGAGCCTGGTGCGTAGAAATAGGACACCGATAGAAGGAGTCAGATTTGGCGTAAAATCACGAACAATACTAAATCAAAAGCGCATAGTAATTATTTGTTACTAATAACGGGAAATGTCGTAAAAGTACAACTTGTCATAGTTAAACGGCATGTAATTTCCACCGAAACTACAGCTTTTCATAGCAGGAGTTAAAACATTTAACAACAGGTAGCAGTACTCACGTCAGCCGCGGCAAGCTTCTCCATCACCGACTCCGTGGCAGCTAAGATAGAGCTATCAGATGTTTCCTCTCGTGCAAGTGTTGGCTGGGTGCCAGAACTTTCCTCTGGAACCTCCGGCATCTCTACGTCTAAACTTGGGGCCGCCTCTTCTTCATTAGAGGGAGATTTGGAGACCGGTTGTAAGGTAAGAGGAGCCGCAGAAGTTTCCATCGTATCTTCCTCAAGCGAAATCGCAGCGGTCTCGACAGACTCTTCTTCTATTTCTACTGACTCTGCCTCCAGGTCCTCTTCTACGTCGTCCTGAGCGGTCGAATATTTAAAACTTTCGGGGTCTATAGTTTCTGGCGAACATACCGTAAAGACAGAAAACTGTTATCGCTAAATCAAAACTGTTGCTTATACGTTGTCATTGACTATATCAAGAGAGTAACGCGTTACAGTGATCCGTAGTGTATTTGAATCAAGTCTTTCGCGTTAAAAGTTTGCTGCGTGAAAATCAACTGATAATCAAGTTCTACATCTATAAATATATTGAACGAATTGAGCTGTGGCAAGCGCTCGCAGTCGTGTTCATTTTCTCCGTCTTCAATTTATCGGCGACTTCTTATCTAAGCGCAAAGTAAAAACTCGGAATTACTGTGTAGTGGCCATGTCAGAGTAATTGTCATTAAAATTAACACCCGCTGTATCGTAAGTGATAACAAGCCACCGCAACCTTCCTATCATTCTAACAGATTTAGAGCAAACAGATACTACGCTATATTAGCACAGCTGCTGTTATTTGTTAAGGTATCTTGCATTGTGTGTGTATCATCTTTGTACGTTAACTTTAATGTGGGAAAAAATGAACTGGGAAAAGTAAAGATCATGGTAAGATTTTATCCTAAAAGATAGCTCTGAAGTTCTTCCTTAAATTGTTAAGTGGAGTTTTCCAATACCACTATAAATTAATAGCATGAAACGGGTATATTATCCGAAGTGTAAAGAGCTGCGGGTTCATGAGCCGGCATATTTTCACGCAGCACAATCCATTAACTGTTAATGTAACTAAACAGATAAAAGAATTTACAAAAAAATTTAAACGGTGAAACTTACTTGTATGACAAGACTGTCGTCTTCATCGATATCGGTTAATTCTGGAGTTGGCTCTGCAACAAAACATCGTCAAATTTTAAATATCAGGAAGAAACCACTGTATTGTTAACTGTACAATTTTTGTGTGGATCCCATTGAGAAGCAGGCTGGGGATAATATGACCACGAATTTCTGAACATTTCATGGGTCATGGTCAAAAGGTTAAAAAATTATTGACTATTATAATCACTGCCAAAAATCAAAATCTGCATGTTTAAAATTTTACCAATATTATTAATAAAGTCTCCAATCAATGAAGCAAAATGATTTTTGCCAGAACAGTCTATGCCGGGTGTTTTTATAATCATGTAAATTTTTGCAGCAATTTCAACGCTTTTTGTTTAAATCCTTGAGGCAATTCTAAGTCTCCAGTCTGTTTAAATGAGCAAGCAATGGCGTTATAACCTGATGGATCCAAAATCGATAACCGCGATAAAACGATCGGGAACCATATGTTGGAGCTTCTCAAGTTACAAATCTCTAGTTTGCAAAATTCAAAAAACAGTAAAGTGACTTAATTGGGATGTAAAATTTTTATCTCGGTTGATAAACGTGGTTAAGTTCAATTTCAACTAGGTAACGAAGAGATGAATCTGCTTTATGTTAATCAGGTCACACGGCCTTGACTTAAGTCCGTTTCCTGGGCCATGGGAACTTTTGGATCTCAGTGTTTTAACGGTATCACTGCACGGTAAATCTAAAAAACTATATTCGGGTTCTCTCTTTTTGTGTAGAAATCTGCATAACGTTCTAGTTCTACCAAGAAAATGGTTTCAGATGTGCTAACCTTGTTAGCAGATTTATCATCAGTATAGTTACTCAGCGTAAGTATAGTTACTAAGCGTTGATATGCTTTTGAAGATGTGCAATTAAATGTTTTTCTTTTCAATTGATTTAAAATCAATTTAAAGTTGGTCGCTGTTCGATTTAAACAAAATCCAAAACTTAAAACAGGGTGTCATTTCAAGAAGACTTTTGAGGACGTAAAAATGGTAAATAAAGCCTCACCAGATGATTCAACGGGAGTTGAAACTTTTTGTGTATCTTCACTCATAGTGACGTCTTCTTTTTCACATAACAAGACTTTGTTTGTCTGACATATAATACTTCACTTGATCTACTGAATTTAAATCGGTTTTAGGTAATGAGGACGTATCAGCAATAGTTGCATGCTGGGTTATCAAAACCATAAGTTAAAAGAATTGTAACGTAGTGATATCTTAAAAATGCTATAAAGTAACTAAAAAAGTGAAGTACCATGCGACGAGATTAGGTTACCATGGAACTAGAATAGGCTTCTAAGCAACCAACTACGTGTCATTTATGCTAGAAGCAACTCAGGATGGGTTGCTAAGCAGCTATTTAGCTGTCAACAAGTTCTAGGACAGAGGTATCAAATTGGCTTGACAAAGCTGTGTATTGTAGACATGTGACGGACAAGGTCTAGTATTCGTTGAGATCCCTGACCGCTAGAGGGACGTGATGAAACACGCCACGTGTCCAAGGTCGGATCGTTACCAGCGTTACAAGCACAACATCTTTCAGTGTTTGCTTCGACCGAAAATATTGTGGAATTTCGACCGAATTCACTGCCAGTATTGTAATGACGGGCTTTTGTTCAAGTAGCCTGCACGTGATCCACCACGAGCAAGACTGTTTGAGTGTAAGTTGTAAAAGAGACAGGAGCGGCTGCCGTTGAAAAACTCGTCACGCGGTAACGGCAGCGCAGTCGACTTAGCTGCGTGGCCAATGAGCGTATCTCACGCTGCAGCCCCGTGACAGATAACAATATCACTAATAAGAATGAGCGGTATTGGCTTTTTCAGTACAGCAGTTATACGAGTTCCGAGTTTTTGATCACAGTGATATCATGACTCGACATATCAATAGGAGCATGGAGCAGGATATTGTCTGACACAATCATAAGAGAGTAGTAACACATAATACGAACTAGTTACAAATGTAGATGAAAGCAATTCACGAGTGGAAATTCGACAAAGGAAAGCTAAAGAATGTACGTTTACAAATTGCTTTTGTTGTTACAACGAAGGTTGAATATGAGGTCGTTACGTCGTCTGTCTACATAGCAGGCGTTCACATGATCTTCGGTCCAAAAAGGTAATCAAATTTGGTAAGCACGATGATGAAGTTAGATCAACCGGTCGAGCAACGAATGGGAACAATTTTAACGATAAGAGATCGCTGGCAACGTCTGGTGACATGAAACAACGCAGCCAAAAAGAATGTTGACTAAGAGCCAATAATTTGTGTATATTCCAGTGCTCTGCATACAAAATAGGGGCCACTGCATCTGTAACAGGTTACAAAGCAAGCTACTTCCTAAAATGAGGTCTTAATTGATCAATTAGTGCGGTAAATTGTGTAATCAAATTCTGATAAAGTGGTAGCATAAACAAGACAACTTTCGACTTGGAACGACAAATCAAACAGCCGGGGTAAATACAGGTCTATAAACGGCACAGTATGTTATAGCAAGAGAGAGCGTACAACGAAGACAGCACACAGCGAGCGCTTTTCTAAAGATATTAACAGATCGGCCAGTGAACGCGCGCTAACGCAGCACGTGACACCTGCTCGGCCAATTAGCGCACGGTTCGGACACGTGACATCAGGACCAATGGCGATATATTAGTAGTTACGTGTGACGTCACGCGGACAGTAAGCCAATCAGCGCGCTCGCTGCTTATAGAGTAGACCAATGAGCGCTCTGTATACGCTCGAGGCGGGCCAATGAGGGCGCCGGGAGTGCGATGGATGGACCAATGCAGTGAGAGGGCTGCGGGGAGAGAGCCAATCAGATATTGGAAACCAGACACTGTGTGTAGTTTCCTCAATCCATTTATGGAATAAATGGCCTTATCATGCTATATACAGTGCGGCGCTGGCTCTAATGAGAGTGGATATTCCTGCGGCGGTAAGGGCCGGCAGTTGAGTTGCCTGGGTACCCGACAGGCCATCGCTTGCTCCCATTTCCTACTTCGGCTGTGGATCCCTTACTGGTATTAGGACTTGTACCCCCATTATATACAGCCGCAGATTTCTCTAATGGTATTGGTATGGGGCTGTCAAACATCTAGATCATCAGCCCACAAAGTAACTAATTACTGTCACTAAATGACCGGGCTTTATTTTGAATTTTTGAATAAAACATCAAGTTTAACTGACGCTTAAATCCAGATTCTAAGCTCTAGATCGCTTCACATTGTTTTAGAGCAAGGTGATGGTTGGCCGTTTGATCGATAATATATGTTATGGCGATTGAGTAGATGCTTCGTTTACGTGCGTAACACACGAATGGATAAATGATGAATAAGTGCACGGTACTCATCCTAAAGTTTCTGTTACAACGGAGCCCATGTAAAGAGTGAATTTAACGGTAGGTATTGCCTATTGGCATTCTCAATTCTCGAATTTGCCCACTCAGAAGACACAAGAGCAAGATGTCAATTCGAGTCGGATATTTTAACTTCGCAAGTAGATGTACGATAAGTTAAAACATGCCTCCTTTTAACGAATTTTCGTCCTCCGGTATGTCAACAAAATTCCGTAAAAACGTATGAAACCACTAAAATATCTACCTTACTCTGGACTATTATGACCGGGATTAACTTTAAGTGGTGCCTGGTGGGTTTAGAGCAATTTCGCCAGATTTTCCTAGGGCCACATTTTCCTCGGACCAAGTTTCCCCGGTCGTTAATGAAGTTATAAACCCGCCGTAATAATCCCGAGTATGTTAAATTTTTTCACTAATATTAATAAATTTACGAGAGGATGACGCGAAATAAATCCACACAAAATTTATTTCACTACAATCATTATCATAGTCTTACAGTCAACAGATATCTTATTTCCAGTCGGCATTCGAAACTTTTTACATTATCTGGTCGTACTTACCAGTAACCACTACCAGTACCACATCGGCGGTTTTTTTTTCATGAAACACTGTTTGATTCGCTGTTAAGTCCGCTCACAAACAAAAGAAACACAGTTTTTGACCGAATATTTGTAAGAACAGCCCGTTTCTGTCACTACTTGTCCAGTAAATGCACGTAAACTAAACCAACTTGCCGTAGCATTACAACAAGGCTCCTTACCCTTCAACGATATGCATGGAAACGCCTCGACACGTATGTCCTGAGCAGATAATGATATGGAATTACCTTTTCCAGATCAACTTTAATTGTTCGCAAAGCCCGAGTTATTGGTAATGGTAGTGGTTCTTTCATGATTTGCGAAAAAAGAATGTTCATCATCATGTTTTATGTTTGATGTTTATATTGACTTGTTTGGTCAGATTTCATTGGACAACTTAAAAACACTATTTGTATTTCACTATAAATTCACTTGCTGTGCATGTTTATTTACCCTAATAGTAGTACCACTATACAAAAGGGTTAGCAGGGAAAGCGGTCCAACCGATCCTAACTCAGTATCTAATCGTCATTGCCTATTGCTTACGTGCACCGAAGGGTTCACTTTCATTTCCAAGTGATAATGTTACTGAGCTGAATGAACTTGAGAACAAGATCATGCTGGAGAGGATCAGGTAAGCTTATAGTCAGCATCCATGATGTTACAAACCCTCTGGAGTATTACTGCATCAAGTCTGCAAGCTTACAGTAATGGTACAACAAGAAACAAACAAACGCAGAAACACACACCAAATGGAATTGAGGCATACTAGCTAGCTCAAAAAGGGACTGAGTACTGGACACTGGTTCAACTTAGGTCTGTAGTACCACTACGTGAATTAAATTTAAACCTCATCACAATAATTATATATAATGGCTATGACGGGCAACATCGGTACCAACACCAGTACTTTTTGGAAACAACATTAGAATAAAATTTTTCCTGTTTAAAATGTCAGACGTAATTTGTAAAATATTCCGGATCCTCCCCCGTTCGAAATCAATACACTCGACACTTTTTTAGCTTGATTTAGTAGAACTGTTTTTACCCTTACCTGTGCCTCTGCCGTTGATCTTCTCTTTTTTCAATGGGCTGAGTTGGTCGGCTTAGTCAATTTCTCAGTCTTTGGGAATTGGTGGCTTTCGTCGCTAGTTTGCAATTATCGCCGGTCGCCTGAATGTGACTAAAAGTAGACTCTAGTCAACTTCACCAATCGCTCCTATAAAAGTTGGACGTCTGCATTTATAACGTATCTGAATCATTATCTTTACTCTGTTTGTCCCCCTCCTTCCTCAGTCCTGATTTTGGACGATAACAATTTCTTTCTTTTCTCGAGCAAAGACGTAACTAGGCCATGTTATTTGAGTAGTTTACTTCGGCGTTTCCTGCATTACAATTTTACAATATGAACCAGCACTTTCGAGCTATTGAGGAAAGCCAAAGAATCGTTCCTGATCCTAAGGCCAGCGAAGTTAAGGCACTATTCCACACTTTATTTGTTCGAGGCTTTGCTGTGTGGATCAATCATCTATAAGCATCCATCACCGTCAGAACGTGATTACAATAAAACGTAATGGTGGGAAACCCAAATTTTTGTGCACAACTTCCTATTCCTTAATTCTTTCACAAACTTCGCACCGCGATTGAAGTCATAGGACTACGTGTACTTTGGCGGCCTGGGCCAGCTGAATTCATGAAATCATCAAAATTTCGATTTTATGGTAAAGTTGCAAATACGCCAAATAATTAGGCTAAATTTTTAACACCGCTTAATCCTTGATTGTTGCGTTCTGATACGACATCAATGCAGATCTTACTCTTGTCTCTAATCAAAGAATGCCACATTTGCATATTCTCTGATTCTCATAGAGTCATAGCCACTAGTTGACAAGATTATATCCGTCTACCTTTCTATAATTCAGCTTTCAGCTGCCTATCGTTCAGCTAATTTGAGCTGCGAGAGTCGGGAATCACCGCGACAAAGCCACTAGCGGCCAATTAAGGCCTCAAAGGCCCTAAAAAGTGCCCTAAAAAGTCTCCAAATCGGACGACGAATTGGAGTCCAAACGGAAAGAGATAGAGTCATGAAAATTGCAGGTATTTAATTTTAAATTTTAGCGGGTTCTGTGGCTTAGGCTATGTAAAAATTGGTTCTGAAGGCCTTTAAGGGCCTTTAAAAGCCTTTAAGGCCCTAAAAATGCAAATTTTTAACTTTGAGCTAGAAGAAAAGTCAGACAAGTATTTTGACGTAAAATTTGACGAGGAATCCGAATTTGATAATTTCGGAGACTGATAAATCATCACGTGACCCCTTAAGTGACCCCTTATAAGGCCCTTAAGGCC